>JAJQWJ010000003.1:42258245-42735745 GCA_023637945.1 Phaethornis superciliosus | reverse complement strand
TTTTGTTGGGTTTTTTTTTTTCCTTTTTTCCCCCTCTCCAGACATGTGGATCCTGATCTGTGCTATTTCCAGGTCTAGTTTCTTTTTCAGGAAGAGACTAACTTCTACATTAACTTTCTGCACCATGGTCAGGAAGAATCCATTTGATCCAGGTGTAGCCTTCTGTTGCAGCCTGTTAGGGCTGGATGTTGTAAAGTCATGAGTGTGCTTTGAAAGGTGCCGTGGGACTTTGCTTCTCCTGCATTCTTTAATCATGGCACCCAGGTCATACGTATGTGAAAGCAAGTATCAAGGCATGTAAAGTCAGTGAAAGTAGTGTTTAGTATGATTTCTGCCTCCCTCGTCTTCTCAGTCTTCTCTGCAGTATCCCACATCTCATAAGAAAATGTCAGTTAGTGATCATTAATATATATTTAGTGGTTGTTTACCTTTTTTAGAGAATAGGGACTGTATGAGATCTGGCCTCTGCAGTAGCATGCACTGTTTAGTGTCAGACATTTATTCCAGCAGCTGCCCTGAAAGGAAAATATGTATTCTACATCTGGTGGAAGTAAAGGAATTTCTCCTTAGTTCCAGGAACCTGAAGTCCAGATTTTTTGTTAAAGCAGAATAAAATATATGACACTCCTGCTATTTCTTACTTTTAGCTGATGATAAGTCTGGGAAAAAGAAGAAATATAATTGTTGCTTCTACAGCTATTGATTTACTTAAGTGTTTGCTTTAGCCACATCTCACAAGCTATCTCCCAGTAGCAGCATGCATGAGGTATGCTCCTGAGAGTATCCTCCAGGTTATCTTCCAAAGTGCTCCTGATCCAAACTAAAATACTAGTGCAGGCACACCTTGGGGATCCCAAAGTAATTTTGTTGTTTGTGTAGTCCTTATAGTATGATGCTGAGTCAAGACAAGCAGTTGGATCCAAGCCAGGAGTGTATTAGATAAGGCTTTCTCTCAAACAGTATGTTAGGAACAAAATCTCTTTGTCATTGCCAACATTTAGCTGATCCTTCTGTATGTGACTAGTCTGTAGATCCTGGGTTTCTGTAGCTCAAGTTGCCCAGAATAATGAATAAAAGTTGTGGAAACTACACCTTTTGGTGTGCTCTGCTACTGCTGAGGGAATTTTAGGTTCCCTGCTTCACATACAGATTGACAATACTCAGAAAGAACTGTTCCTAATGCTTGCTATACTAAGGAATATACATAGCCCTTTCCTACAGGAGTAACGTATTCTGCCAGAAGGTGATAGCAAACATTATTCTGGAAGCATCAGGCCTCAGGGAACAAGATTTGAAAGAAACAATAGTGAAAATTATGGTAAATATTATGAAAAATGTGGAGGGGTGTGAGTCAGCCTTTTAGAGTTTTAGACTGCACACAGGAGACATGAGACCCATGGGCTGTATCCACAGTCAAGTGGATATCATGTGAGAGGGTCAAGGGACAGTAGCCCCACCAGCTGGGTAGTTTGCTGTGTCATGTGAGCCACATGAGGGGAAAGAATCTGTGCCCCTTCACCAGCACTGGATTGCTTTGTTCACAGCTGTGCTCAGTCCTCAAATATTTGTGTTGACCTGATGGCAAGTGAAGATGTGTAGAGAAAAGAGTTCAAACCGCTGACCTGCCAGCACAGGCTTTTGCAACTTGACTCCAGTTATTTAAGATCTATAATCTGCAATTGAGCCGTTCTCTTCCTGTTGAGGAGAAACAAAAGATTTGTGGTACACAGACATGAAATTAAGGCTACAGCAATGTTAGAAATGGCTCTAATGTTAGAAATAGCTTGTTTTGAAGTTAGATTGGGATGAAAGTTTAAATGAAGAAATTATGTTATGTGCTGTGGTTTGACAGTGGTAGGGAATACCCAAAATGTGACATTATTAAAGATCTTGAATAATGTAGCAAAGGATGGGTGATTCATTGAGAAAACTGTTTGGAATAAGAGCAAAAGTTCCCACTGAACTCACATAAACCAGAATACACAAGAAAGACCCTAGTTGTGGCTAGAACTCACAAGAACCTATGTCCAAAAATACACAGCACCTGTATATTTTTAGACTCCTTGGGGTGAAATAAATTTATGTACATATGTATTTTTCATCAGAAGTTTAGAGCTGACAGTATAATGTGCTAGTTGTCAAAGTATTCAAGAGGGTTTTTTGGCAAGAATCTCAAATAAACCCGGGATAGATACCAAACTTGTGCACCAGTTGAATATATTCTCCATTTTCTTTTGGTTTTCGTGTAGCTGTGTACTAGCCTGGGCTGCCACAGCTCCTCCAGTAGGGAATGTGCCCCATCACCACCTCTACCACTCCGTCAGGTGAACCTGCTTCAAACTTAGAGCACCTCTTGCTCCCTCTCCTCTTGCTCCCTCTCCTCTTCCTCCCTCTCCTCTTGCTCCTTCTCCTCTTGCTCCTTCTCCTCTTGCTCCCTCTCCTCTTGCTCCCTCTCCTCTTGCTCCCTCTCCTCTTGCTCCCTCTCCTCTTGCTCCCTCTCCTCTTGCTCCCTCTCCTCTTGCTCCCTCTCCTCTTCCTCCCTCTCCTCTTCCTCCCTCTCCTCTTCCTCCCTCTCCTCTTCTTCTCTCTGGTCTCGCAGGGCTGTTTCTTGCATTTTTTTCCTCAAGTCTCCCTGCCAGGCACCATGTTGTCTGCTCTTAACCCCCCTCTTCCTGAGGTGCCTCAGCCCAGGCTGAGGGGCTGGGCTGTGCCCTGTGGTGGGGCAGCCGGAACCGCCCGGAACCGGTCAGGCCCAGCGGGAGCAGCTCTCGCCCCTCCTCACAGCCCAGCCTGTGCCTCGGCACCCGCAGCTGGTAAAAGTGGTGATCTCTGAAGGAGATATCTTTATTTTCTAAGATGATAAAAAGACTAATTAAAAAAGAAATGTGAGGCAAATCAAAAGGAGCACATAAACAAGCAATAATATTCAAGCTGTGGAGGCAGCGAAAGGCACCAAATTGCACAGGATAGAAACTTGGATTCCTGAAAGTAAGTGGGTGCCCAAAAGGTGAGGCGTGAGGGAGGCCAGCTCAGGGTGAATTATAAAAATTAGACTATTTTTTTAGTTACAATAGTGACAGCGTGTGAATTTCTGGTGTGGGTATCATGAGAAAGGTGGGATTTGGGACATTATATTTGTGAAGAAAATAAATGTGTGAATTGCTGAGCTATGCTAAGGAATTCTTAATTTCTTGAAAGGTGAGAAAGCAGTGCTGGACAGATACATTTCTGCACACCAATAATGGCTTTTTGGAACTCATAGAAATACTGAGTTTCCACAGTAGCTGTAAATGTTTGTAGACATGGAGGGGGCTTAGTTTACCTTTAGCTGTAAAAATTACATCAAATATATCCTTATGAACAACAGATTTCTCTCTTAGTCAACTCAGATTGTACATATCAGACAGGAAGGAAGCTAAAATACTGCCCTCAAAGTATATAGTAGCCATCTAGGCTTTTATTTCCTTATTCTGCACCAAATTTCTTGCAGTGCTGGATGCCATAAATTTTATAAATCTGTGACAGATATTTGGCTCCATCTCTAATATCTTTAAAGGACTAAAACATTTTAATTACCCAAATTGTTAATTAATATGCAATTCATGCCACTAAAACAAGATATATCAGCAACACTCCTAGAATCAATCACGTGAGGGTTCCTGTTTTAGTTAGGAGGAAATTGAAGATTGTGTTTCAAATAAAAACTTTGTGTTTCATCTAAAATACCTACATTGCTTTTATCATTCTATAGTTATGTTTTTAATATTCCAATTTATTTAATAATATGAATTAATTTTAATCAAAATTGTCATTGAAGTTAAGAAACTATAGGGAAGGAAAGTTACAGCTGCTGGTAGCTTAAGTTTTAGGAGTGGACAGCAAAATCAACTATTAAAACATGATTCTTTTGATTTAAAATCAGAATCAAACTACTCGAGTTGTCGAAGTTACTTGCATGGAAACATGCAAATTTTGTAAAGGAGGACCAAGAGTACTGAAATAAAGCAACAGAGATAAACCATAATTTAGTATGAAACTCATGAGTTAAAATCAGGATGCCAATGCTGCTTCCCAGTTTGGCTTCTGAGTAAAGAATTTATTTGTACAGATGCTAATATCTGCTTCTTCTAAAATCTGTAGAGAAGCTTCTCTTGGGTCCTTTTCCTCAGATATGAAAAGCAAGGGTAATACTCAGCTCTGTGTACATGTTGCTGTGTCTATACATAGACATTGTCAATGCCCAGGTAATTCAGACATTTCAAACATCAAAGAGCAAGGTTGAAACTGGTGGACAATATTAACCAGAAAATATAGCTCTGTGTGGATAATTATTTGAATATTTTAAGCCAAGTTATACTCTTGTACATGCAGATGTTGACTTTCAGTGACTTTGTGCCTCCTTGCTGTATCTATGGATGCATCTAGAGATAATACAACTGCATTTTTTTTTTCAGACATCTAAAGCACAGATGTGTGTTTCACATCTGTCACAAAATGGTATATCACATTATTGACGGGCCAACTTATGGCACCAATGTTCTGTCTTTGCTGGTGGCTATCAATTGTGTACAGTAAGAGGTTGTATTTCTGGCCGGTCAGGTCTTATTCAGATTTAACTAAACATGAGGCCCATATACAGAGAAGGCTGTGAGTGATTATTTGGTGCATATTTTTGTTCAGCTGTGGTACTGCTAGTGGTATCAATTCAAGCAGCAGGATTGGAGATGGACAGAGAATAGGAAAGAGAGCAAAGGGAAGAAAAAAAAATGCAGGGAGACAAAATGGAGCAGAAGAAAGTTACATGAAAATTTAGGGAATGTAGCACATGTTTGTTTATTTTCCGTGGTTATTCAATAATACATAGGCAGTTAGGATGAATTTTTGGTCCCTTATTTTGATATCTTTTTTTCTGAACCTTCTTCAGATTTCTTTCTTGTACCTTTGTTTTCTGTCCTTTTTCCTCCTTGTAAACAAACATAGACTGTAAGGGTAAATAATTTTCTAAATTTTCTAAAATTATTTTGTACATACCTTCTACATACATTACTCTCAGTGTGTGAGAGCTGGCAATGCAGATGGGTAGGTTACAAAAGGGGTCCTATTACTTGGCAGTGTGATTGGAGAGCAATGTGTAAAATTGCTCCTTTTAAAGTAAAACCACCTTCACAGCTATTAATGACTAACCCTGAGCTTTGATATATTGTTACCACAATGGTGACACAATGTTGCAACATTGTTTCCTACATAATCACCGTATTTAAATACCTAACTGGGCTTAAATTCTGGAGCTTAGTGGTTAAACCTGGTATGCTGCTTCCTGCCACCACAAAAAGCTCTCAGTAGTGAAACTCTCCAAGTTCACTACCTGGTTTTGTTTTCAGTTTGAAAGATGGCAGTCAGATGCACTAAAGCACAATAGACTAAGTGTTTAAACCTTTATATATCTTAGATACTGCTACTGCTGCAGTCATGTTCTAGCATTTCATTTTTCATCTGAGTCTGGAAGAACAAGTTTCCTCTATAGATCTCTTGACTGGAGTGATTTCATCCTGCATCCCACCAAAGGAAGCTCTATGGCGTAGGGATTGTTGCTAGGCCTCAGTTTAGTTTCTGATATCGCATAGCATAATAGTTGTTAGCCTCATGTCTGTGGCTCTAAGGTCTTTGGGCTATACTTTCTGTCATTGAAAGAGCAGCAGCTCATAGAATGTTTTGCAGGTTTCTCCTGGAAATACAGAGTACGTCTACAGATTATGGTCTTTCAAGTAGAATTTGGATTATAATGTTTGTGGAGAATATTTTGTACAAAGTTGGCTTTGGAGCAAAGGCCCAGGTCTAAATGTCTTTCCTGAAAATTCAAGTTTAAATCAGATTGGTGACCACTGTATTTTAATTAGACATGGCTACAGTATCCACTAATCAGACTGCTGAAACTTTTGGACATTTTGACTCATTGGATTAAATCATTTCAAGGGCATAGAAAGACAGTTACAAAACCCTGACCAAACAGCAGATTCTGCATCTCAAGTACTGTGTTCAGTTCTGAGCCCCTTGCTACAAAAAAGACCTTGAGCTGCTGGAATGAGTTCAGAGGAAGGCAGCCAAGCTGGTGAGGGGTCTGGAGAACAAGTCCTGTGAGGAGAGGCTGAGAGAATTGATAATTTTTAGTTTGGAAGAGGCTGAGAGGAGGAGACCTGGTTGCTCTCAGCAGCTACCTGAAAGGAGGTGTAGAGAGGTGGGTTCTGGCCTCTTTTCTCAAGTAAATAATAATAGGACAAGAGGAAATGTCCTGAAGTTGCACCAGGGGAGGTTTAGGCTAGAGCTGAGGATCTGAAGAATTTCTTTATGGAGAGAGTAGATAAGCATTGGAATGGGCTTCCAAGGGAAGTGGTGGGCTCGCCATCCCTGGAAGTATTTAAAAACCATGTAGATGAGACACTTCAGGACATACTGTAGGGGATGATACAGATATTGATAAATATATTGATAAATTTTTTTTTCCAGTGACAAGTTAGATTTGTACCTGTAGCTAGTATGTCATTAACAGTGTATCCTTTAAAAATTGTGGTGTTTTTTAATGCTTCAGGCTTTTACAGGAATTGCTGTGTTTTGCCACTCAGTGTTGTGAAAGAAACGCTGACATGTTCTCCTTTTCCTTATACCTCTAAGGTGCTTGAAAGATATCTATAGTTTAATGTCATCTGAAAGAACTTGGGAAGGCTTCTCTGCAGGAGTAAATAGAACTTTTGCCACTGATTTGCAGATCCAGTGTTTTATCCAAGCAGTCTGCCTGCTGATTTTTAGTATTGATGTTCTGTGACAAAACTTATACTTCCTTTTTACAGAAATATGTTTCTTCCAGTGATGGACATGACCCAGTGGTTCAAGTGGTTTGATTATTTCAATTTATTCAAGGAAAAAAAACTTGGAAAGCTAGTCTGTGCTTAAGAGCTATAGCTGAAAGCTCATCACACTGTTTTCTTTGTTAATCTTTCACTCTTTTTAAGTAATGTATTTGGGAGATGATCTGTAATAAACAAAGGACAAAGAATCCTGTGTTCAGAGACTGTATTTGTTTAGTGAACCTGAAAATTTCCAAGATAAAAGTTACAAATATTTATTTGAAAAGTAGCATGAGAAGGAAGGGCTTGCTGAGGAGCAGGTTCAGTGCAGCCAAACCATAATGCTATTAAACACGTTACACCTACAGGTATCTGTTGTCAAGTGAAAATAAGATCAAACTCTAAGAAGTTCCAGAAAACCTCTCCATGCTTCGGCAGAGCATGATTTGTTTGAAGTAGTGTTGACTCGTTCCATGCAATTACCTGTTGGGTTTTTTTTTCAGAGGAGAAGAGACAAGAACATGTCTAAAAAACTTCTGCTATATTGTGTGATAATGTCCCATTTATCTGTTGTGTGTTGAGGGGTTTGGGTGTGATTTTTTTTTTTTCTTTATTATTGTCTTTTTTTTTTTTTTCTCTTTGATCTTTTTTTTTGTTTTGTTTTATTTTTTTCCTTAGAATTGAATTTGTGTGATCATTTGGAAGCTGCTTCTATGTCTAGTGAAGGAAGGCTGAGGTCAAGCAGATACACCGCAGACACAATTAGAAATACAGTGTATCTCCAAACTTCTTTCTGTGGATGTGTTTCCTCTCCCCGTGCTTCTCCAGCCCAAATACATGTTAAATTTTGTAAAAGTCAGATGATTTAAGCATAGTCTTACTTGATTTTATTTATAATTATTGTTGATGTTTTATTAATAGGACTTTTTTTAAGGCTTTTCATTAAATCAGGAAAGGTTAATATGTTTTTGTTCTCCACATGACTGAGATGCCTTCTTACAAGATCATAGACTATTCTTAAACAGTGGAATGTGAAGGGAAGGAACAGAAATTCATATTGTCTTTTTTGCAATCAGAGCTTCTGAGTTGGTATGTCTTCCTTCTGCTTGTTCTGTGACTGTAAGAAAAGTATACGTGGAATGTTCATCATGAGCTAATAAACACCAGTGGCCATCTCAGCTAGCAGAGCTGCAAGGCTTCTGGATGGCTTGAGGAACCTGGTGACTGTAGTTACACCCAATTGTTGCAGCACAGTCCTGAGGAACACTCAGGGGATTTAAGGCAGCCAGCATTAACTGTTGTGTAACATTTCATCACATGGTGACAAAATGTTAGCAAAAGGGAGAAAATGACAAAAACAATATGCTATGTCAGGGCAGAGAGGCTTGTGGAGAGAAACTTTAAGGATTTTCTCCCTGTGGACTGCTCACCTCTCCACAGTCTGCAGGATTTCCCTGTGAGTTTTATCATTTCTGCACTCTGCTTGCTCAGTGAAATCACTGTCCCCCCCATGATGAAGAGTGGGACTTTTTCCTGTGCTAATGCCCAAGGTAGGAATAAATCAGGGTGGGCTCTCCCCAGAGTCTGTAGGAACTGGCAAAAGGCAGTTTAGGCTTTACCTGAGAAGAGTCACTCTCACAAGGAGTCTGTTTCTGATGATCACATATAGCTCAGCATGACTTGATTCCCTACTTGGGCACAGTATGGAATAACCCAGGCCTCTCAATCACTGAAAGTCATTTGAGTTTAAATGGAAATTTAGGAAGAGTAAAAAATAAGTGCAGATGGAGGAAAGAAGGTATAATATAACCATAACTATTGTGCTATGGGGGATATGTAGGGAGTGACTTACATAGAATCATAGAATCTGATGAGCTGGAAGGGACCCATCAGTATCATCAAGTCCAACTCCTGTCCCTGTGTAGAGCACCCCAAGAACCACACCATGTGCCTGAGAGTGTCACCCAAATGCTTCTTGAAGTCAAGCAGGCTCGGTGCTGTGACCACTTCCCTGCAAAGCCTGATCCATTCTTCAACCACTGTCTGGGTGAAAAACTTTTTCCTGACATCTAGCCTAAACTTTCCCCAGTGCATCTTCCTATCATTCCTTCAGGCCTTATCATCAGTTGCCAGAGAGAAGAGGTCAGCTCCTGCTCCTCCTCCTTCCCTAGTGAGGAAGCAGTAAGCTGCAGTGAGGTCTCCCCTCAGTCTCCTTTCCTCCAGGCTGAACAGCCCAAGTGCTTTTAGCCACTCCTCATACAGCTTTTCCTCTAAACCCTTCACCAACCTCATAGCCCTCCCCTGGACACTCTCCAGTAGCTCTATGTCCTATTTTGCACTGTGGCACCCACAACTGCACAGAGAACTCGCGATGGGCCCGCACCAGTGCAGAGTAAAGTGGGACACTCACCTCCCTTGACCGGCTGGCAGTGCCGGGCTTGATGCACCCCAGGACTTGGTTGGCCCTCCCGGCTGCCAGGGCACACTGCTGGCTCATGTTCAGCTTGCCACCAACCAGAAACCCCAGATCCCTTCCTGCAGGGTCACTCTCCAGCCTTTCACTCCCAGGGTGTATGAATATCCAGGGTTACCATGTCCCACATGTGATATCCAGCACTACTTCCATGCCATTTATTTGTACATTTAGGTCTTATTTTCAAAATAAGCAAAAATTTCCAAAGCTCAGCATTTTGGAAATCACAGAATAGCTTATAGTTACATACTACATTCAACCTTAGATAAACAGCCCAATGGTTCAGGTTGTGTATGTAAGCTGTAAAAGGAGACTGTGTGTGGAAGCTGTCTTACATAAAAGGCTTGCAATGCAGGTTTACATTTCAAGGAATTCTTAAAGACTATTATTTATTGAATTGTTTAATAAATGTATGTAATATATTTAATTTCTGTAAGAAGGTACGAAATATATATATATATAAATATATATATATATATTTATCCTTTGGACAAGTGATTAAAGACCTTAGGTAGCCCCAGCATTAGTAATGACAATATATTCAGAAGGCTGGAGGAGGAGTTAAAAAGATTTTCAAATATTGTTTTTTCTGGATGTATGTTAAAAATGTTTACACTTTCAGAGAATTCCTATGAGAAGACACCTTTAAACTGAGAAAGGTCAATTTCTTCGACAGCTGAGACAGGAGGTTACATAGGGGTTACTGTGATCCAAAACCTGAATTATGTATGTCAGTCCTTAGGGTGTATCTTTTAAAATGGGAGTGACTAGAGCTGGAAACCTGGTGGTGGGATGGTGGCTGTTCATCTCCAAATGCAAATATGATATTACATTTAAAATCCATGTTGGAAAAATGCTAAGGTTACAAACTTAAGCACTCTGAAGGCGAGAAATGCCATAATTAAGGCTGTCAAAACCACAAATGTCTGTCTCAATAGAGCTGGGCATCCCTGTGCCCACAGCCACATGTTCCAGTCTGCTTTTGGCTAACACTCTCTTTTGTAGTCAATGAGGCAAGGGTGCAGCTAGAAGGATTTGTCTGTGCTTCAGCCCAAGCTCTCACTTTGAGGTAGCTCTTCCAAGGAGTGTTCAGTGCAATATTGGCTGCACAGAGACCTTTCAGGGCAGCAAAATACACTTGGGGTGTTGAGAGCCAGGAGGGGGAGCATGGAAAGCAGAAGTTCCCAAGTTCCCTGCTGTCAGTCCTTGAACCTGGGTACTGAGGGAGAAGTCTGGTGGGGCACTGCCATTTTGTACTGCCCTGGCAGCCCTTAACTGGAATGTCCTTGAGGCAGGCCGAACCTTCAGTGAAATTTTTTTATGCTAAGTCTAAAACTTCATTCAATAAAGAAAGCCTTTTTTTTTAATTATTAATTTTCTCTTCTCCCTCCTCTCCTCTTTTGTTGTCTCCCCTTTAGAGACAACAAAAAACAAAATTGTGATCTCACAATGAGTTAGCAGCAAAAACTTAGATCAGTGTTTTAAAGCATGAAAGCATATTTCTCAGTGAAATGCAGGTGGGATTTGGAGAAGTTTTTAATTTTGTTTGCAATGTCAACATTTTCTCTCTAGCATAACTTGAGAAACAACCCTACCATTTTGCTTAAACTTTAATTAAAAATTCATTTGGAGGGTATTTTGGCCCAAATTATTGAAATCTGGCAAAGTTATAAGCATCTTAAATCCGGCATCCTGCAGTAGAAAGTGTTTGACAAACTAAGCTGGAAGTATTGCATTACTGTCAAACATGCCATGTTTGTTTTGCTGCAATGGCAGAGTTTGCATGTAGATGTTACAGAGCACATTTTCCTTTGAACTATGCTTTTGCCCCTTTTCATGCTGACTCTATACTTCATTTATACTTTCACTCCAATTAAGGAATTACTCTGCTGGAATGCCAGTGATTGAATGCCCTAGTTAATTTACACACTCTCCAGCATCCTTGGTCTATTTTTATTTAAGTATTCAGATCACAAAAAACATTTATAGGATGTCGTAGCTTTTACAAAGACTTGCAGCCAACTATTTTTGAAGGTTTTGAGTGCTACAAAGCAAGTCTCACCAAATTCTTGGGCTCAATATTCTTCACCCATCAGTCAAGAGAGAGGGAAAAAAATCACATCCCTTAAGCAAATAACTTTTTGACTTCAGCATTGATGAATTCTTTTAAAATTTTCCAGTGAACAGGTTGAATGTTTTTAAGGTTAATTTCTACTTTTAAATATCTATGTAATATAAGTCGTTTGTTTTCATTGTCCTAGTGTTCACTGTGTGCAGGACACTTCCCAAATTTACAGCAACATTGTCTGTTTGCCAAGAATTTGAGTAGGAGGGATCCATTTTATTGGAGAAAATTAACAGAGTTTGAACAAAATGTAAAAGGTGAGCTTTTTCTTGACAACATATATTTGCTAAAATTAGCTAAGATCTTGACTTGTTCTCAAAAGCTGCACGGACTTTGTCTACTGTGGTAGATAGAGGGAAATCTAAGAAATGTATTTTATACTTCAATACAGGACACATAAAATTCAGGCTGCACTATTACAGTGAGTAATTTTATTCTTGTCTCAAATAAAACAAACCCAGCCAAAAGCCTCCAGCAACTTAGTGTAAGATTTCCTTTACTGAAGCACAGTAAAAATTAGTGGCTTACTTCCTATGGTTTCTTTTCATAATTCAGGAGACAACCAAAATAAAATCTTGCCAAGAAATTATGCCTCTGACTCACCATGAACACAGATTGGCTCTTGAAATGTTAACATTCAGCTGATCTGTTAAATAATAATTATTCTGAGGTGAACTTCTGTTTGTACTATCAGAGTTCTTTCATATTGGTATTCACTACAGAGCTTTGGAAATGTATTTTCTAGGAAAATGAAAGCCTCCATATTAATAATAATAAAACTCCCTCCTCATAATCTATTATTTTGTCTTAGATTTCCCCCCCTTCCCATTTGAAAAATCTTGGGCCCAACATAATGATTTTACTTCTTGTTCTTGTCACATGGAGACAAAAAGAGGAGCTGATTGTGTGAACTGCTCTTGGTAATTAAAGTGGATAACACTCTTTTTTTCACATAATTTTTTCTTAGGGTATTTAATCCTATGCTGAGTGATGAGGAACACTGAAGGAGTTTATTGTGGTATTTTCGCTCTCTTCTAGATACCCTGAGGCCAGAATATTCCAGTTACAGTCCTTATGGTCATAAAAGACCCATGAACTTTGAACAGAGACTCTTGTGGGGGTTAGAGTAGAAATATAAATGGCGGAAGATAAAAGGGTTGATTGTCTTTGGTGGAAATACATATCCTTTTTTGGAACACTGGAGTGGAAGTAAAGACAAATGAACAATCTTAACGGTGTAATCACCAGGTTGAAAAATCAGGTGACTTTAGTCCTCATACTCCCTGTTAGCACAGTGAGTTTTTATGTTCTTTATATCTTCGTTGGTGGATGAGTCAATGTTTAAATGCTCATTTATCATTTACTATATAAAAGAAAAGCTATTACCTGAAACTCATTTTTACAGTTGCAGGCAAACCGAAATAATAATTTTCAAGGACCTAAAGCTGTTTCTTGAAGAATGTCATCATTTTCTTCTTATTTTACTTACCACTTACACTAGTATATGAGGTACCTTCAAGAGGAGCTGTACCTTACAAAACTTATCTGCAGATATCACCAGCCACCATACCTGTACAAACTGGGCTAAAGAAACTCAGTTACAGCAAACTGCATTCATCTTGCAGACAGGACAAAAGACCCACTTTAAAGGCACAGCTCAGGCTGAAAATGAGCTGCTCACTCGGTGCTAGCCTGTAATAAGCCTTGCCCTGAAGGCTCAGCCACCCAGTTGGACCATAGAAAGTATTTAGCAAGTTTAGGGTAAAGTCCTTACCCTGCCATAGAGTCATACTTGCTTGTGCCCTTCAAGAGGGGAGCAAGCTGCTCTGAGATTGCCATTCTCTGCTTTTCTTTTAATGCTAGGAACCTCTCTGGGTAAATGAATTGTTTGTCTGAAGTGGTAGATGAGTAGTCATCATTTTGCATCATAATCTGAATACTGTCCTAATAGATTTTGTTTAATATTAATTTTTGTGTGTTGTCTTCTCCATTCTCATAGTCTCTATGTGTGCAGCTTATGTGAACATCTGCACACAGAAGTTTCTACCTAATGATGTTTCTTAGCACTTATGTTTTGAGACATGCCATCACTAAAATGTTGTGTTACCACTGTGGAGAAGGCCAACTTTGCACATCTAATTGCATTGGGATATTCTGTCAGAGCCATATGTTGCACTGGGGCTGTACCTCTTCATATACCAGGCCTACATAGGCAAAATAAGGGCACAGGCAATACTCTATGTTTGCCTTTGTTAGGTTAACATCACATATCTTCAGTTAATTTTCCTTCCCTTGGTGCCACCATACTTTGCCACCCCTTTGTAACTCATTCTTTATCTCACCAAATGGCTGAAGCAGGCAAATGAGGTGATTAGCTAAGGCAACCATATGGGGAGACCAACAGCAGTGTTTCTACAGGAAATTATACCACTCATACGATTGTGGATCACCTGGGGTTTTGCTGCTCACTTATAGTTGCCAGGCATGCTGCCTCTGACATAAACTCAGATGATGCTGCCTATTCTCTATCTCCTCCTCGCTTGTCAGTGAACAGCCTTGGTCTCTTTTATTTGCTGGCAGAAAGGTGAGGTTCTGTGAAGGCAACAAAATTAATTCCACTTTAAATCTAGGTTGGAAACAAAACTGTTATAGGTGTTATTTTACAATAGTGTCTAATTGTTAAAATTTTCTTGTTAGAATGATATGACATGAGAAAAGTAAGTTACATAGGATCTTCTAAATTTGCTCATATGTGCTGCACATCTTGCAATTTGTGAACACCAGAAGACTGTAATTTACTTAAGTGCATATACCTTCATTTTTTAAAAATCCATAGGTACTTCAAAAATCAAATGTACTTTTTACACTGTAATATTTTGAGGCTGCTATGGTGAGAATGAACTATTTTATCTATAATATAATAGAAAAGCATGATGTTTCTTTTCTTAGGCAAAACTGGATGTTTTTTGTGAATTCTAGGAGTGCATTTTATTGTTAGCTTATGAATTCAATGTTGAGACAAAGCACATATTCGAAAAAAGATAATAATCTGAGACATCCTTTTGTGAACTGAGACATCCTTTTGTTTATCTTTGCTTTTCCAACAGATCATCTTTTTTTGCTTGTTTGGGTTTTTTGGTTGGTTTGTTGGATTTTGTGTGTGTGTGTGTGTGTGTGTTAGTCTCAGAAGCAACTGAAAAGTCATTAATATTTGCACTGCAAGGAAATACAGTGAGTGAAATGGCTGTAGGTTTTATTTAGCTTACTTTGCTGAGTGATCAGTTTACTACAGTTATTTTGTGTCTTTGATAGTTGCAGAATAAAGTCTCAACAGTTTAACATGATAAAAGATGCAGTGTTGGGGATAAGTGAGTTCATTACTTGCTAATTAAAAGGTGTTCTAGCAGTGATGGAATGTCACCCAGAACACCCATGTTTTATCTGTAGCTATTTAAAAATTGTATATTAGGCACATACTTTTGTATACATTGTTGAGCAATTGAAAGATTTTAGTGGCAATGTGTTCCCAGCCTGTTCTGTCATTTTAACAAATTGCTTTCTCAGTCATGTGATCATATTTAAGTCTTATGGATATTAGCTGATTCAAGGAAAAAAAATAATTAGGTCTTACATTCTCACATGGCAATTCATCCCTTTATTATTTATTACTACCTATGGTAAAGGAATAAAAGTCACTGAACAGCTGCAGGCTTTCAGACTCATAGAGCAGGCATGTTTGCTCTGTCCATGAAGATTACACCCAAAAGGCATTGATTTTATTGCTCATTCCCTTTTTTTCTGTCTTTCCTGCAGCCCTTCCTGATTCTTGGGCTGATACTGACAGGTCAGGAAAGGGAACACTGAACTTGAAAGTAACATGAGATGGTTAGTACCAGTAGAGGTTTTCAGAACATGGCAGGATTGGTTCTATGCACCTGTGCCCTTGGAAGAAATTATAAGGCTGTAAGACTAGATTGTCTTGGAAAGCATCTTCTACCTGACTTTTGTTTTTGATTTTGAAGGTAGGAGTGCCCATTTACACTTTCTTCTCAGAAAGGAAATTTTTCATATGCATGGGTCATCTGCTTGCACAGGAACGATTTTCAGTACTGTGTTTTGAATCTAAGTGTCACTGAGTTCACAGTTAACCCTCGTTGGACCTTTTTGTACAGAGGGACTTTTTGAAGAAAAAAGAAGAAAGAAAATGTGTTGCCTACCTGAGAAGACATCAGGATTGTTATCTGTAGAGAAAGTTTTTTTTTAAGTAGCATATGAACTGCCTGGTAGCTTCTCAGAATCCATGTGTCTGCACACAAACAGCAGTCCAAAGGTATTTCTACTACTTCTCTATTCTCTAAAGATCACACAGTATAAATACTGTCCTAACCACTGAAGAAAACAATTGACTAGTATGAATACTGGCTTTTATGTGCACACTTTCATATGAACTCACTAGATAATAATTAAATTATGGTTTCTGAATTTTCTGAAGGTTGAGCTTGTGAATACCTAAAGCTGATTGATCAGAGAAGTTCAGGTTAACTGTAAAATTGATCAAAAAGCAAGCACAGAATAATGGCTTAGCTGAGCAGTACTACAGAGTGATAAACCAACTGCTAGAGAATGTGACTGGAATGATGTTTTCATTTCAATGTATTTAGCATGGAACTGTCATTTAATTGTGTTGTAATTGTTCCCATTTGACAACGAGAGTTGAAGACTGACATGTCACATTCATTTATATCTGTTGCATTTCTCTTCACATAGGAAGAGAAGGATATAAAACATGATCAAAAAGCACCTGCATCTTTGTTACTAATTGGACACATTGCTCACTAGTTTTGTTCTCTGGAGTGTACTGGGCTTTCAAGTTAAGTGGTTGATTATGTGACTTTTTGTGGTGGTGATCAGTTCTCACTCACGAAGTCTCACAGAAGGAACTTTCTCTCCATGGGCTGTTTCAATTGGGTATCTGAGTGCAAGCAACATCCCTCAAAATTAAAATCATCTTTGGGGTAAACACAAAGATTTTAACCTCCTGACACCCTGCCATATGACAGTGGCTGGGACTAAACGGCAACATCAGCCCCATCAGCCATTCACTTTTCTTAAATGTGTAAGCAAGGAACGATGGCACCAACCTGTGATTTTTTGACTACCCATATGTCACGAGAGAAAGCCAGCAGTAAGGTCTTTTTATCTTAATTCCAGATGTAGGTTGTATGACTTTCATGACAGTAAAGAGAGAGGTTCAGCTGTCTCAGTATCCCATGTCCTAATCCGAGCTCTAAGCTTTCCACTGATTTAATCAATTTTGCTGTTAGTTTAGTTATGTTCAGGGCAGGAAAGGGGTGGGAGAATAATTTAGGTTTCATCCTTTAATGCTTGGAGCACTCTGACCTTCATCCATCAAAGCATTGAAGCAAATGAGCATCTATATGTGCTTAATGTTAAGGAAATCATCAAATCTTTTGCTGAATAACTGCAAAAATCAAGCTTTCCCTGAATCAAAAGTAGAAAAACCTATGATATTCTAGGAGGAATGAGGTCTTTTCATATTTGGTATAATTTTTACAGAAACCAAACTTTTGTTAACTGGAAATTAGACAAAAAGCATTGTTCAAAGTCTTCATTTAAAGGACAGAATTATTTATCAATAAGAACAGGACAGCCTAGAAGTCAGTGGTGGTTAAAGAATTAGTTTCATGGGTATTTGTTTTGGTATTGTTCACAGCACTGATGCTGGGGATATGATTATTTTTATGTACAGTTGTATATATATCTGAGAAAGGTACCAGGGAATTTGAACTGTTGGGTAGAGGTTTACTGTTTTGAACTGTTTTGATGAATTCTAGTAAGCTTTTCTTATTTTCCCTAGCAAAAAAGAATTTCATCAGAGCCTAAGAACTACCTAAGCTTTGAGAGTCATAGAAGGAGTTGAACAGAGGGTGCATGTTGCCTATCTAGAAATCCACAAAAAAAAAAAAAAAAAAAAAAAAAAAAAAAAAAGTGTAGAATAATATTTTTAAAATAATGTTATTGTATTTATTGTAACGGTGCACTAAACAGTGCTCAACACCTGCACATGTAACTGTGAAGGAGCCTAAAATTCTTTGAGATTGTTTATTTTTATGTATCCCTCTTCTTCCAACTTTATCTTCTCCATTTTATTGATTCCTCTGTTCTGTGACAGCTGTGTTCTACAGAGTTGCACACTACACAGACCCCTCTCAGCCATGGAGCTTCTAAAATCTGTGGGTTTAATTTGATGTAACAAAACTAGGAAAATTATTCTTCTGATATTACATTTGTACAACGGAGTGATTCACTGCACTACAAGAATCCACTACAGGAGTTCACAGAAGGACTGTTTGTACCATTTCTGTCAAACTGCTGCCAAATAGTGCACTGTGATTTATCTTTGGGTAGCCCCAGATAGGCAAAACTGAATGCACGTGTAGCATTTTCTTTGTAGGATACCTAGGCTCTGCCTTATTCTCTAGAACAGCAAAGAGCATATACTGTCTTCCAAAAATTTGTGAAGGAAATGCCAATATATTAGGCATTGAGGCTTTTAAACCCAGGGATGACACCAGATATTGGATTATATTTCTTTATATGGCTGTGGTTCCAAGCTCATAAATAGATCTGAATAGTCCCTTTAGACTTTTCTGTTAATCTGCTGGGACAAAAAGCTTCAATCTGAAAGTGGATGCAAGTAAATAACCCATTCTTTGTGATTTTTTGTGTAAATTGCAAGTTAGCTGAACCACTGAGGGTAGGTCCAAGATTTTGTTTAAGATAGGACCTGAATGCATATTTAGAAAATACTTATTTGCTGTTTCAAGCTCTCAAGTAGATCTTAAAAGGAAAAGTTTATCTTGCTGGTTATAGAAGTTCTTCATGCTGTATGAAAAACTAATTCAGAAACCACTGTGTTGACTATTGAGTCAAATCATATCACACCCTGAAGGACAACACCATCACATTGTGTTGAAGATTCTCTCCCTTTATTCTGTGGATTATCAGGCTGAATTTTAACCTATGTTTTCTCAGAATAATGACAAAAACTGTATTTGTATTACATTGTCTTTACTGGATCTCCATATGTGCAAAACTAATTTCAGGATTCTCACTGCATGCTAACAAAAAAATAAACTGCTGTAACATGCATTTTTTCTGATGAATATAGAAGAAACACTGAGATAGTGAACCATTTGTCAGAACTGGTCCTTTGTGTTGCCTCACAGAACCATGTTGTCTTAAAAGAATATTTATACAGTACTGCTGTATAATACCTGGTATATATTCTCTGTGCTATGGCAAAAATGTGAGGTGCTATGCTTTTTAGTTTTAAAAATGTCAAAAATGGAAATTTAGGCTATTTGACACTGTAATAATTTGCTGAGAGATGTCTGAATATGTAGCCCTTTCTGTAATTTTGCAAAATAGTCTGGGCTGTAATATTGCAATAATTACCCAGTGAAGTAATAATTGAAGGGTAAAAATTGAATTTAGGGTCTACATAATTTAAACAGGACCAGATTTTACCCAGTGTGACACATTTATGGTGTCTGCTATGTGCCTTATAAAACATACTAAATTTTAAGCCGATAACTCAAATGGTTCCTGAGGTATAAACTTGTGAAAAGTCACAATTTTGCATTGTGCTGAAAAGCCACCTTACAATACAGTGACTGCCATAGCTCTTTAATATCCAGCAGAGTTCTCCTGCTGTGCTTTGTCAGCTGGTAGCAACATCCAAGTCGTCTTGTAAAAGTAATTCACACTTTTTTCACAACACTGTTGCTTTAATTACCACTGAACTCTGCTGTTGCTCAGACAGGCCTAGCAGGACCAAGAGAGGGTCAGCACTGCAGTCACTGCAAAAGAAGCGAATGGCTTTTTTTCTTACTTTATTATTAACAAACCATCTTTGATTCAAATGCTCCTAGCTTCTGAGACCCAGTCTTGTCTCTGTGCTCTCTTGGGGTATTCATTATCAAAGTAGACCACAGATGTCAATCTGGAAAAGCATCAGAAATAATACCTAAAATCCTAATCAGAAAACTTCAAGACAAGACTTACATATCTTATACATGCAAACAGCTGATCAGATCTGTCATATATGCACACGGGATTTCTGATAGAAACAGACTAATCAACACAGAGTATATTTTGTATGTGTTAAAATTATTGTTATCCGTTTGTGTGTAGGTTTTTTTCATGTTTTATATGCTATTTCATTAGAGCCAAAGGCAATCATAAGAACTGAAAGACAGTGAAATACAAAAAGGTTTATATTTAAAATTATAAAATACTGTTTGTGTAGATTTGTCTGATGTACCATAGTTACATATAGTCTTTCACACTCATGAACTCTAAAATAACTAGTAGCACAAACTTCATTTTTAAAATGGGGTTCAAGTGTGTTAGTCTCACTGCTTACCTTAGAAGTTCAGGTTTGAAAGCAGTCCTGTCCTTAATGCCCCTGCATGTGAGAATCAGCTCCCTGGGAGAGAAATGCAGCAGGCTCAGCACAGCAGTATTATTCATAAGCTGCAACATCACATTTTTAGAGCAGGATGTGAGTATGACTTCTGTGTTCAAGGGAAATTGCAAAGGAGATTTGAGTTGAAACTGAGTTAGTCAACATTAAATCCAGTACAGCCTGCCAGCTTTAACGCTTATTAAAATATATCTTATGATCTATGAATATGATCATAGATCAGACCTCTGTTTCATATCTCACCTAAAAAATGGTACTGCAAACTGATACCACATCACTTAACACCACTGTAATGCACCAGTTCCTTTCTGGCTTGGAGAAAAGTGGCACCTGTTGCATGAATAGTCAGTTAATTAATTAGATAGTACCATCTACCAAAATGCACTGGGTTTTGCTTCTATTTTTCACAATCTGAGAATCTGAATACTATTAATTTCTGGATGTAACAAGATTAAACCTGACTGAGTAAGATATAACCCAAGAAATGCTCAATAATACCATGCCCTAATCTGGACTATTAGTTGTTTGTCAGCCCTTTAGCTCCTTTATTTTAACTACAGGTTTGACAGAAAAAGAGCTATAGAAATAATTTTGAAAATATCTGCCCCAGCTTACTCTAAAGTAATTATTTTCTAATCCTGTAGTGTATGGAATCAGGAGGGATAGAAAGCGGATGCCTGAAAAAAAACACAAGTGAGGGGTAAGAAATGTGGTTTCAATATGGTTTTAGCAGGGAGAAGAAAGACTTGGAGCAGCAAAGTAACACTGAGTGTTACGGAGATCGTTATGAAAAGGTCATGATGGCTGGGCTGATTCGTGAGATGCTCCTGATAGTTATGTACTGTCACTTGATAGTAAATGTTGGGAAAGTGATCTCTCCCTCAGATACCTAGATGCTGCATATCTTTCCTCCCCACATATGTCTGGATGCTATACATGCTGGAAAGAGTCCTTGTGTAGATCGGTAGATCTAGTGGAAAGTTGTTGAGCAGGAAGTGGGACAGAAACAGAAAACTGAGATCCAGTACTTGAAAAATTAGAGAAGAATGAAAAGGAAGAGCTTGTGATCTCTCACTATTTAAAGTCCAGAAGTTATTTGGTATGCCCTGGAATCCTGTTGTTCATTCCCACAAAGGTGATGCCTCCAAGGAGGTGGTGAACTCCAAGTCTGAATATCGGAGTACTGCTAAGAGCTTCTTGCATGTTCAGCAGGAAGCATCTGGTGTGCTAATGAAAAACTCATACCCCCTCTTCCTCCAGAAGGAAGTAACCTGCATCTGTTTGAAAAGCTTTAGTCTAAAAAGGCAGGGTGTTGTTCTGTGAATGGAACATTGGCCCGTCCATGTTCTCCTACCTTTCAGGACTTAAATTGCAACCCAACATTTCCAGTTACACTGGACAAAAAGTTTTCATTGACAGCATTTAGAGGTGAAAATAATTTTGTCCAACTATAATATATTGTCAGAAAGATCACTCACTCTGTACCAGGTGATCTGACGAATATAGAAGAAAACTGAGTTTACAGGCTCTTTTTATTTTCTATGAGATTAATGAAACCTGAAGCAGTATGAAACTACTGGATCTGAGAAAATGAGTTAGATTGTAAAAATTGATATTGGTAGTTTTTATGATAATATTTAATGTGAAGTAGAGGCACATAGAAATACTATGTATCTTAAAGACTAAATGGATCCCTTTGAAATTGAAGACGAATACTTGTTGGCAAACTTTATTTTAAACGAATGTTCTGAAAGCAAGGTGGGAAAAAGAAAAGAGCTAAGAGATGATAACATCTGTCTGAACATGGCAACAATTTTTGCAACCTGCTAAAAATGAGAACTAGAAGTCCAATGTTTAGCAATCTATTGTAGAACAGGCAGCAGTGAACACAATTGCATCCCTAAAAGAACTCTGTCAGCTTCATCCTGAACATCTGACCTTATTGTGCAACAATGCCACTTGACAGCCATACCAAACAAACAGAGAAATACCTTAGCCTTTTCAGATTTAAGATAATATTACAACATGTGAATAAGATTCCCAGTATGTGGACATGACAACTGTGAAAAACTATAATTTAGGACATAGAGTATTCTCTTTATGCTTTTATGTGAAATTTTGCTTTAATGTGATGTAAATGACAGTAAGAAATACATTCACAGAATGTTAAAGCCTTTCCATTAAAAATTCTGTATGCATTTTATATTCTAATTCATGTACAGTCAAAAACTCTGATAAAATCATAGTACTGATTTGACTGCTGTACTTATCGTATTAATGAGGATACTTTATGCCTTTTGAAAACTGGGATATAGTCCATTATGTGATTGTGAGTGATGTGATTGTATCACATCAATTTGTTATTCAATCCCACCCCTCCCTTCAGTCACTTTTGTATATAGGAAAAGCCACTGGTGAGTGTCCATAGAGGCAGGAAAATCTTAATATAAAAATATTCTATTCTCCTTTTATTTTCTCACTACATAATATATGTAATATGTGTGTATATATGTATATATATACACACACACGTTTTCCAAATACTAATAATTTACTCAGACTCCATAGGAGGAATTCATAAAGGTACCCAGAACCTCTAGAGGAGCACCAGCTAAGGCTGGCTGTAGGTAAGACTCAGCTGGGTCAGCTCTTCAGTTTTCTATATGAGTGTATAAGGTGGTATTCACCTTACTCATATAGGTGGTAAGGTGGTATTTTCTATGAGTGTAAGGTGGTATACACCTCCCTTTGCTGCTGGGCATATGCATATTAGTTCTAGACTAATCCTCTGTGTAGTCATCTCAACGGGGATGATACACTGTTCTATGTCTGTCCTCCTCGACAGACTGTATAGGGAGTTTGGTTTCTAATTTGTATCTTTTAGATGGAGAAAGTAAGATAAGGAAAACCTAGCTTGATTTGACTGCATTTTAAAAATCCTTTCACATCCCTCCAAAATGACAAGATACTAGGGACTGAAAACCAGCATTTCTCTAGTTCCTGTGGTAGAAATGCATGAATAGTTTTAAATGTTTTAGTGTCTTGACTAGTCATTATGTGTTTTGCCTTTAGGAAAACTGTTGTCCTTGTGACTTCCTTTCTGGTTTTAAGTTTGTGGGAAATAGTTTATCTTGACAGAAATAACCCCCCCTGTTTTTCATATGTGGCTATTGTGTTTCCAGACTGAGTACAATTCCTGCTTTCATATAATGAAGAGGCATAAATTCTTCAAAACACGATAGCTGAGGTATAGAAGTCCTGCATCAAAGGCATCTTGAAAACACCACTGTAAACAGAAAATTAAATCACTATTCTGTTGTCTTTTCCTTAGAATCTATTCATTAAATATTTAATTCCTTTTGTAATGATGGTCTCCCTCATTAACATGTCACTAAATGTTATTTTTGATTTTTGTTATTTTTCTAATGCCACCATCTCCACTCAGTGACCTGAGTGGACAGTACTGCCTGTAGTTTCCTGGATTTTAATACTATCTTCAGTTTAATGCTCAGTCCTTTTTTGTTTTTCAACTGATTTAAACTTCTCTGAGGTGGTGCTGCCACATGCTATATTGAGTGTTCCACTAGAATGTTTGTGAGGGCTTTGAAACAGAAATTGCCAAGCTCCTATTATGCAATCCTATCCTTATAATCCTATCCTTATAATTTTTGGACCTGTTAATGCAGGAACATGAATTGAAGGGTTAATCAAAGTATATGTTCTTACCAATCTGAGTGCCAGTCACAAAATTGTTTGTAATGACTTGATTTCTTCCTATAGTGCAAAGTAATAGAACAGATTTCATGTGCATATGCACACACACATGCGCAGACACTATGAAATAGAGAAGCATAAGCATATTTTACTTTAAACTGTCTTTTTTGGGGGTGGAGGGGAGATATATTTAAAGGTCAAAGGGAAACATTAATAGTGTTAGATAAGTTTTACCCTATTTAAATTCAAACTCAATAAGACTTTATAAAATCTTTTGGACAAAGCCTGCAACATTGTAATCTCTGCAAATCCACTCTGTACTGTTCACTGCTCTTCTTATTAATCAGTTCTACAGAGATGTACTGTTCTCAATACTGCTACACACACTGCATTTTTATTCTTCAGCTTCAGCTTGGCCTTTTCTATATTTTTGCTTCATCTTACATTCAATTACGCACAGCCTAGTTTTCAGAATAGGGTACTATCAGTGGCTGTGCTTAAGCAACAGTCCATTATGTCATCTTGCTTCATATATCTTATTCTGATCTTTTTTAAGATGAAGCTCATTTGAGAAATCTTTTCTCTGCCTTTGGAGAAAAATTATTTGGTGTCCTCCCTGGGGTCTGAAATTTGCCTTCTTAATGCCTTCATTATTAAAAGAACAAGCAAACACACAACTTATTTACATCTTGGATCCTGTTATTTTGCTAAACCGCTTTATTGTCGCAGTTTCAGCAATACCAAGGTACATTTCTAATTATTGTTGCTCTATTTATGGCTTTCATACTAGGATTTAATGTTCCAAATTCCATGTCTACTTTCTTCTGAAGCCTTTTCTATTCTTTGTCATGTATGCTTCCTTATTTGAGAACTCAAATAAGAACTCAAACTCCCTTCCATATATGTGAGTTTATGACAAGCGTTCATGAATCTGGAAGCTGTTTGCCCAGTGAGAGTTCTCTTTGAAAAAATCCACAGCACAGAGCTTATGACATCTGATGAAAGTCTTGGTCATTCTTCAGGGATGGTGCCTGGGATTGAGTTTTAGACTTAAAGCTGCCATGCTTTTTATGTCATCTTCACTATTTTGTTTGAATTAATTTTTCTGGTCGAAATATAATTCACTATTTCCTTTTTTTAATTTTTATTTTGATATTTAGCACAAGCCTTCATAAGCAAGGCTATGATGGTAAAACCAGAACATATGTATATTTTTAATATATGTATCAATAAATAATATATGTATTAATAAATACATATACAGTAAAATTATGTGTATGTGCACACACTACTTATATGTAGGTAGTAAAACACACAATCATCTTGTACTTAATTTTTTAATTGATAAAATTAACTGTTCACCAACCTATTTTTTCAGGCCTTTTTATCTACACGTATGGCAAAATTGTTTCAAAAAACTGATGACACTATTTTCTTTTTAGTATCAAATTAAATTTCTTCCTACTATGTTCTGATCCTGAATTTTTTTGAGCCATGTCTGCTGTGGTTTTTCTCTCAGAACTCTTGCTTCATCTGCTTGGAGAACTGGAAGTACATGCAATGTTTTGATTTGGTAATGGAGACATATGTTGTTGGTGGTCATTTAATAGAATTGTCATGTATAAATATTTAATGTCTAGGATTCCAGTTAAAGACAAAGTGAAACCAGCATAATCCATGAAATTGTCCAGATTCTGTATTTGGGGTAAGGCTGTAATATTTTTATTATCTTCACTGTGATTTCTGTAATGTATGTATATACATACATACAGATTTTAGAAAAGCAATTGGGACCAAAAAAGAAAGTAAAAATCTGAGCCACAATACGCTAGGGACATTGTGCTGGACATACAGAATGATTTTGCAGATGATAGCTAACCAAATCCTTAGCTTTTAATAGTGGGAAATACAGTAAAAGCTGAAAGTTCATGCCAGTCGTTCAAAATAATTATCTTTAATTAATATTATTATTGATCATGTAGTAGGAACCACAGCCTGAAAGATACAAGGATTTCAAGGGAATGTTTTACAGCTTAATTATGTTTCCCTGGGAGATTTAACATAATTCAATTTATTTTCCCTCGTGTTTCATCAATCATTATATGAACAGAAAGGATATCTGAGCTTCCCATGATTGTGAATTTCACTTCCCGTGAAAGTGAATTCCGATAGATTGAAGAACTTTTTACAATATACAGATCAGAGTGAAGAATGGAACACACCTTCTGTGGAAAAATGGATGTTCAGAGCCTCTGAGATGATGGTAACATCGTTCTCTATTATTGATGAATTTACTGAGGACAAATGTTTAGGCATATGGCCTCTTGAAACATGCTGAAATTGGGGCAATTGATTATTTTTAGCCAGCTATTTCTGAAAATGTATTGTTCATGAAGATACACATGCAGTTTCTTTCCGTCTTGCAAAAAGTACTTATGATTTTCTGTACAATAGTCTATTACTGCTGTAATCCATGTCACAGAGTAAGTCATAGGTAGTGTTGAATCTTGCTGTTATTTTGTACCCAGCAGATTCTTCATCCTCATTTTGGAAGCTGCCAAGTTATTAAGGTTATTCATTAACTTCTATGGCAAGCTTCCAAATCACCCATTGAAATGAAAGAAGAAAAAAATTAGGGCAAAATTATGGTCACCTGATATTTTCCTTATATGTAGTGTACTAATATTCATAGAAATGTTTTATGCAAGGAAAGTCCTGCATTAGGAAAGCACAGGTACTTTGCTAGTACTGTTTTGGCACAAATCATTGCTTCTGGTTCTCTTTCACCTACCTCAGCCCACTCTTGGCAGCTGATGAGCTTTCTGTCTGCGTGGGGCTGCAAGGAGGCTGGGGGAGTGGAAGCTCTGCTGAAGCCAGCCCAGGGTGCCAGGGGCTGTGTGACTGTCACAGGTCGGTGCAGAAGTGTCATTGCCTGCTTCGTGCACCTACTGTGCAGCCTGGTTAGCCGTGGCAGGAGGGACTGGAGATCATCTATTGCTAGGGGGTTAGATGAAGGAGCTTTTTAAAAAAATATCAAATAAGTCCAGATCTGAGTCAGTGACTTTTAAAATGAAAGGTCTGCTCTGTTCCCCTTAATGGGCAGGCTTTCATAATTCTTTGCTATTAGAGTACTAACTCCCTCTTTTCAAAGCCTTTCTGAACCTCTCATTGTCCAGCATTTGTATCCCTCACTTTAATGAGTGCTAAATAAGAATTATATAAGTATTTCAATAATTCTCACTGGACAGTTAATTAAGCAGCACTGACTCTAAGGAGCAGTCAGCTATTACCTCCTTTTACAGACAAGTGCTTCCACAGACACAAAGGGAAGAGGTCAATTTAAAAAAAAATGATGTGTGGATTAGTAATCTTTCTCTGTAATAAATGACCTAGCTAACAAGCTGAAACAGTGAAATAAAAACTCACCTTTTTTTTTTCTTTCTTTTTTTTTTTTTTTTCTTTCTGTCCCATCATTTTTCCAAGCCAATCTCTTGTGTTCCTTAAACCTTCCTTTATACAGGAAATTAATTCCCCTCAACTTTTGGGATCCTGAATACGTTGAACTACAGGTTTCCAAATATACTTCCCTCAGAAAGCATAGGAGGGCACGGCCCTGTTCAATTCTTCATTACACATTCTTTTTTAACAGCTTCTGGTTTTTCTCATGTTTGATAGATCCTACCACAAACTTCAACTCGAGTGAGTGCAGGGGACCATAATACCAGTCTTACACACAGGGTATTTTATTAAGTCCAGCAGTTAAAAATGTACAAAGTTCCTTGTAATAATCCATTCATTCTGTTCTCGCCTGATTCTTGGAGTAAGCCTGCACAATTATTCAAATCCCAGCTTTTAGCTACAGCATACACCTCGCCATGGGACTATGCCTCTGTAATCTTGCTTTGGTCTTGCATGTCAAATGGAATTAACTCCCATAAGAAATGTATGCGAAGACAACCCAAAGTGTCTAATCCTACTGCTGTCTTAAATTTCTGAAACTCAGACCTGTCATCTTTTTCTATAGATTTGTTGAAGTTCTCACTTATGCTTCAGTCCATCCAAAGATGAAGTTTAGGGAAATTTGCATTTTTATATATTTTTCAGTTGTGCACTCCCGTGGCCTTTTCATGTGTTCCCTTTGTAGGAGTATTCTTTTTTAAACTTGAGTCCTATTTTATACTCACTGGAATGTCTGATGAAGGTGGATTCAGTTGCTTTTAATTGGCAGTATACAAGTTTAAACATACAGAACATTACACTGCTTGTCGATGCTCATGCCACATGGGTGAATGGAAATAATGACATCATTGTGACTATACCTTAACAGCTCAGCCTAGCTAATCACCAAACCTAATTCTGACTAGATTAAATCTGAAATCACGTTACTTTCTTCATGAATAAAGCACTTGCTGAAATTATCTTTGCTTAGTGTAACTATACTGTTTGTTTGTTGTACCAGCACTAGATTAGCTTTCTAAGCATCCTTTCCATGTGTCTGTCTTCCACAGTTCTCTAGGGGGCATGCTTACAAATTTCAACAAAATGATGGTCATGTTATAAGTAATGAAAGGGAGCAAAACCAAAGCATTATCGGAGAGAAACTTAAATTTCCACTTATTCAATCAAATATCAACCAGATCTGATTAGGTGTGGCCTATTTCAGATGAACCAGGCAAAATACATTTACATAGGGGGTCCAGCTTCAACATAATTTCAGTAAAAAGCAATTACAAAATTATAGTCAGATAGAAAGCTGGTTTTTCTAGATGTCTTGGCTAAGTGAGGTTGGAAGGGTAAAACTGTAACTTATTGTAGTGGATATTTAATAAGTGGTAAGCCACAGCACTCACCACTTGAAAGTTAATTAAGGCCATAGAATGACCACACTTGTACAGCAAATATGTTAATGGGTTAGCCATGGTAACTGTAACTACAAAGACCAGCAAAAAATAAATGCATCATTTTTGCTGATCATTACACCTTTTAAAAAAACGCTGTTGCATTTCGCCTTGCTCTGTTTTGTTTTCACAATTTTGGAAAACACTGTAGTAACATTTAGTTTCTCTAATGCCATCATTAGAAACTGAAACTGAAAAACCAAGTTTCTGGCGAACACGGTGCACAAAAAAGGTTAAAATATTTGCTTATGTACTGACACTACATAAACATCAATAAACAGTGCATGTCAGTGAGACTTTCTCTTCATTTAGTATATTTTTAGGTAGGATAGATGTGGTTCATAGAGACTACAATTCAGCTCAAAAAAGCTTGAGCTAATCCTTTTTCTTAATAGTATTTCATTTAAGAATGTAGTTGCTGAATTATTTTTGTTGCTGTTGACTGAACTCAGTGGCAAACAGGCTATCAATTGACTGTTCTGCTTCAAGTGGATTAAATCTTAAATTTTCATCCAAGAAGTCTCATTCAGGGTATGTTCAATTCAGTGCTCACTTGCCAGGAATTTTGAACTTTTTTTATCAGTCCATTTAGTTCATTTAAATACTTGGTACCTCTCTCTGTCTTGTCATCAAACAGGACAGTCCTCAGAATTTCTAAATTTGTAAATTTATATACATCTACTGAAGTCAGATAGGGAGGGTTTTACTTCCTAGTATCTACTAAAAAAATTAGGATTAAATTAATACATGGAATACTGCTGTAGCAACATTGTGTAGTTAGCAAGGGAAATTTTGAAAGATATTTTGCAGTATCTGTCTCATTATTCTTAATTAATATATTTCTTGATTACTTACACCATTACAGGTAGAAATATATTGAACTTTGCAACACATTCTATTACTGTAAGGAATTTATATACATTTACCCATGGAAATTAATTCTGTGCTGAAACTTTTCTCTGTGCATACATTTCTCTTGGTACTTCTTTCACTATTAATCAACTGCCTTTTTGCTCATACATCCAAGGGAGAATAAACACCTTGTCTTTTTCCAGCTCAGGAACTCCTTTTCCTCAGGAATGATTCACATAGTTGTCCCTGGCTCTAATCAGGAAAAGAACATGAAAATGTATCAGTAGAGCTAGCTGAATGGTTTCTTTATGGTTAAACACTTTCCATCAGAATATTCTGTTTTGTTGAAACTGATCCTCTCCATAGAAACAGGCTGGATTTAAAAAATATTTTTAATAAAAGCCATCAATCACAGAAAAATGATTTTGAGCATGTCAGGCTGTTAATTTCCCCTCCTTTTGGAAGGCGTAATTGTTTTCCCCAGCTCTTGATACTGTCCCAGCAGCCATTGAAGTCCCATTTGAAGAAGCAGCAAGGCTTGTTCCTAACTGTGTACCTCTGTCAAGGCTTGGGAAAAGTCTGTTAACTTTTAGTCTTTTGATGATCTCTTCACTGCTGTGCTGTTGTTGGACACCTTGCCACAGAGTTAGAAGTAATGGGAGATGTAATTTTAAAACTTTTCTGCCATAGATTGTGGTAGAGGCACAGAGAACCTTTTCAGTTTGGGGACAGCCTAAGAAAAGTGGTACAGTTAACAGAAAATGAAAACTACTCATCAAACTGCAGCACATGAAGAAATGTGACCAGGTTGGCAAGTGGTATTACCTGCACATGGATGGCCCATTAGGGGTGGCTAAGAAACCTGGCTAATAGGAAAGGATCTGAAGGATATGTAATTATGAAGGATGAATTAAGAGGGAGAAGAATAAAAGTGTGTTTGGAGAGCAGAAATAGAGAAATGCAGAAGGGGAAAAAGCAGTGCATGTTTCAACCAACTGAATTCAAAACAGAAAAAGAATGGTGGGGACAGGTGGGAATATTTTCAGGTCCTCAGATCAGTGCAAGTGAGCTAAGTGAGACCTGGCTATTATATTGCACTAAATGAAGCTGGCATCTGCTTTGCTCAGTTTGAGTGAAATCAGAAGTCAGACTTGACCCAAAACTGTTCTTCTGGAAGCATTTTTGAGTCTCAACATACACACAGTAATGCAGGGTATGGGATAAATGGCAATTATATATGGTGAATTTCTGGCCAACAAAAAAGCAGTAGTAAAAATGTGGAAATCTTATATGAAATGGGAGCGTGATGCCTTTTTGCAAAAGCTATGGGGTTTGAGGCTCTCCAGCTGCCAAACTGGAACCACTCATTGGGTGCTCAGCACAGCATTGTGGGTCCCCCAAACCAAGGTTGTTTTTTCTGATACATAGCATTTTTACACCAGGTAGTTGAATCCCCTTTGCAGTAAGGCTGAAAGAAGTGAGGCAGAGAGGTGGGTACAGGTTGTATCCTGTTGTCCCAATCTACCCACTCTGGGGTAAATTTTCTGTTATTTGAGAATTCCCTGGTTTAAACAACTTTTCCAGATACCAATCAAATTCATCAACACCTGTGTGACATGGGCTGTGGGAGACAGGAACCTTGATAGCCAAACCCAGGTGCCTGCAAATATAACAACTTCGTTTCTCCTCAGAGATTCCTCAGAAGTGCTGCAAAAATTCCTCATTCTTTCCTTTCTTCCAAATTATTGTTCTAATACAGGCAGCCCAGGCCTGTTAGTGATCTTGTTTCACAGTTAGCTGAGACCATGGGCACAGACCACAAAATGGTAGGGGTTATAGTTTCATTACTTTGTCAATACTACCTATAACTTTGGATTACCTTCTTCTCTAAAATTGTGTCTTGATGAAGCTGGGGCATAAATGAAAAGCAGGTAACTTGAGATTACTGTATTCAAAGCAACTTTGATGCAGGTTCATGGGCAGAAATGTTTGAAAAACATGGCAGCACCATCTCAGCTAAAGACATCTGCCCACTGATCAGTAGGTTGCTGTGTCATTTTTTCCAGCTAGAATATATGCTTCTCAGTTTGTCTTGTGGAACAATTACACTGCTCCCTATATTCTCAACTATATGACTGAACTAAGTGACTACATTTGTAAAAGTGGAGATGGAAGGTGATTCTTTGCAACCCTTAGTTTATATCAGCCATAAATCTAGATGGGTGAATAAAATTAAAAATTGTTGTGATCTTCCAAGCTCTTTCTTCATCACCCTTTGAAAGTTTATGTTGCCTACTTTATAAAGCCTCAATGTTTAGACAAATTGCTCTCTCTGCACAGCATAGGGTAAGGATAATACATAGTTCCTTCCATAAGTGCCTCTCTTGTCTAACTGAAAACTTCTTAGGGTAGGTGATGTCTCTTACTATGTGCTCTGAGACAAGTGTCCCACTTTTGCCTGAGATCTTGAGATGCCCGTGAAATACGAATAACAATTGCAGCCATGCATGAATGATTCAGTTCTGATTTTTTACAATGGTATTTCATTTTATGATTTCATTCAAGAACAAGAAAGCAAAAATAGGCCATTTTAAGGAAATTATGCATAATCATGGACCTTAAACCCCTTAACACTGAGCCCATCACTGAAGGAGATGTGAATATGCTTAGTATTTTCTCAAGAGATATCCAGGGTATACTGCAGGGACAGGACAGGCTAATAGTTTGAGCAAAGTTTTGGCTTCATATGACTTGGGAATTCTTGTGGAAGGTTAGTGTGGTAGAAATGTATATTGGGACTGTTGTGTTAACCCAAACACAAACCTAGTGATTCCCCTTTATTTTAAGCTAGAAAGTGTAAGAGCAGTCTGTCACATTGGAAAAAAAAAAAAAAAGAAAAAGAGGATATCTGTTCTTCATGAAGAGTCATTTAAAAATAATCCATTGTCTAGGTTTTGAAGATTTCAGACTGCAGGACCAGCTTGGGGTTGTTCTGAAAGACAGAATACATCCTGAATAGCAGTTTGAATGAGAACTACAAAGCAGTTCTCCTAGGGCTAAGCACTTAGACAATTGAATTTTATTCTCCATAAATATGTCAAATGTCCTAGACAAGTAGTAGCACCTCTGTTGTCTTCTTTTTTACTGACTAAACCCTCTTGGTCCTTACAAAAAGACCTCTGAAGAATTTGGCTAAGGAACTGAAAGATGCAGGGAACTTGGGAAATAATAATTTCTAACACTATCTTCCTAAAAGAGAAAAATTATTGTCTTTGCAACCACTGTGCTTTGTTGCATTCTGTGTCTTCATCTCTGTCTGACATCTTTTTAGATCAGTTCTTGTGTTGTTTTCTAATGTGTTGAAACTTTTTCAATGGTGTTAAGTCACCTTATTTTTCATACTTCTGCCACTGCTTGCCCTCACCCCCCACTTCCAGTGTCAGCTCCCGAGCTGCAGATTTTCTGACCATAATCAGTTTCCGAGTCAGTTTGGGTGACCTTGATTCTGTCTGCAATTCTGTGACTTGCATATCACCGCTTCACTTTTGTTTCCCTTCTCAACCTTTCTCTGCCTTGCCTGTTTCAGACTGTAAGTCTCTAACTTTCCATATAATTTTTCCATACAGAATATAGCCTGGGGTACTATTGTTTAATATTCTAATAAATTTGTGCGTAAGTGTGAAGGTGCATGCGTGTGCCTACAGTACCAGAAATGTTCAGCCCTTTCTAGGCATGAGAGAAGTCAGTCCATTGCTTGAAAATGCTTACATTTAGAAAGTCTTCTCCTGCAATACAGTACATTGTGCTGAGTCCTGGTCTTGGTTGGAGGACCCTAACCATGCACATAGATTTCTCTGTGACATCCTTTTTCAAAAGCAGTTGCTATATGTGAAATAGTGCAGAAAAATAATAGAAAGCAGCAAATGTGTTGTTTCTATTTGGGGGAGAAGAGGGCAAGAAAACAAAACCCAACAAAAAACCCAACCTATGTCTATATTCAGTTTTCATTCTTAAACATTGTTCACTTGTGTTACCTACTTATTTTCTTTTGATTTGGCATGTTTGTTTAAAAATGCCCTCATAAACTTTTGCTTTGAGTCCAAGTTGGCTCATTTAGTGTGACTCTCTAAAGCTTGCCTTTTATTGTGTATTGCTTTCTTGATTATTTAAACTCTCACTGCTCCAGTATGTAAATGTATGAGCATGGTCCTGAGATGATGGTCTCACTTTCAAATGGGAGTATCAAAAACACTTAGCAATGTGCTTGCAAAGTGATTTAAATCATCTGATAGAAGCTATCTATTATAATCGTGCCAAGTACTATTATTAACATCTCCATCCTCTCCATTCTGTTTTTGCTCAAGAACAATTAGCTGTTTGTTTGACCCACATTATAGCATCAACTCTCCATTATGGTAACAGTGGACTGTCTGAGAACAACACATAATCTTCAGACTTAATGGGGCAGAAGACTGCAAAGAGCCAAACCCATCTTGATAAAATGCCCTGAAGTCAGCAACTTTATGCAGAGGTGGATCTGGCACAAAGTGATTTCTAAAGCCATATCTGATTGTTACATGAAAATACAGGACTAATATCGATGATATTGCAGCAGATTAGTCATAAACCCCTGTTGACGACAGTAAATACTGTAGGGGAACTCAGCATCACAATCTGTTGTTTTTAGAGGAGCCAACATTATTTCATCCTGTCTATTGGTGTGCATGCAAATGAGAAATGCAAAATTTGAGGGAGAGGGAACATATAGGCACATACTTCTCTCCTGCTATGCTGTTCATCATTAAAATTATGTATGTGAGTACTGTTGCTTTGATAAGGTAGGAGACCAATATAGGGGCCCATCAGTGGATGTACACAATACCAAGGACATCATAGTGTGGTATGTTCTAATTTTCTGAATGGAGTTGTTGATATGACACACTGTAAATGGAATAGTTTTTTGTCTTATATAAACTGTGCATTCTGAGATCCTGTGGCTTAAAATGTATATATTGGTCAAATAAATGGCATCACATTATCTATTTTATGATTCTACTGAATGCAGAACACGTGCTGCTAAGATGCAAAAAGGATGTGCATTTATTTTCAGGCATAGGACTTTGCAACCACTTGGGAAGAATATTCTTGATTGAGAACCAAAACATTCCATGGTGCTTAACAAACCTGCAAATTGAAAAATCAACATCTGCCCTATGTAGCAACGTAGCAGGAGAAAGACCTGTAGCCTGAAAAATTCTAAATATTTCTTAAATTATATTTCAGTGCATTTTCAAAATTACTACTCCCTGAATCAGAAGTCTCAAGCTGTTTTTATCTGAGAGCATATGTTGTGTCGATAGACAATATCTCAGCCTGTAGTTGTACATGAAAAGCCCTGCTGCATAACATAATGGACAGTCCTTTGAACGCAAAGCTGCATCTCAGCGAATGCTCCTATAACAATATTTGAAAATAAATGATATGCATCATTAAATCACTGAGGACGACTAACTCAATTGTAGAAAACCCACAACTCCAGCAATCGCAGCTGCAGTTCTTATTGGAGTATTTTAGTTTTCACCTGGCAGCCAATGTAAGCGAGCGAAGCGCAGTCCGCATTCAAACAGGCTCTACTCTAAAAGAAACAGAGAAACCTGTGATTATGTAGTTACTGTAATGCTGGCTGCTTGCATAATATCTGCGTGGGATTTTTTTTGCCATTTCCCTTATTTACATATCACAGTTACTTTAAATCATTTATTAGATTGATCTTTTCAAAATTCTGCTCAAGTTAGATGCCATTAGAAAAAAGTTATTTAAACTTATTTAAAGGTTTGTGCCTGAGCAGGGCATTTACCTGCCTCACTGCTGATATTCTAAAAATACCTCCATGTCCATACTATTATCCATTCTTCACGTCCAATTGCTCTGTTATGGTAATAGTCAGAAGCACACCATGTAGTAATTACTTACAGCTGACTTAAGAAAAGAATATTCAACTCCCCCACTGTTCCACTAGAAGGTCTTTATGCACTATTAACTCATTCCTGTTTATTAATACTCTACTGGTAATTCTGGCTGCTGCTTTTTAGGTTTGTAATAGGAGGACTATTAAACAGCAATTATTGACCATATGGGTTAGTGAATATTTGCGGTGGTTGTTGGGTGGTTGTTTTGTTGGGGGTTTTTATCCTTTTAAGTTGTTTTTAAGGAGCCACATCACAGTATACTGGTGGAACTTTACGTCTGCCTGAGATTAACAGCTTTGGCAAGCATTCCCCACCTAGAAAATGCAAATTCTGTATTTCAGAAATATCAGCTGAAGCTGTGAAAATACAGACCAATTTAAAAAACAATAAAACACTGTGACAGACAAAATCTTTTTTTTTCCCCCAGCACTGTTTGCTTTGATCTTTTTCCTTATCTGCTCACCTTTCTGTTTCTTGTTCTTTGACTTTTTTTCCATTCTTAGGTCTTGTCCTAGAATTTAGAAACGGTAAATTTCAAACTAATAAAACTTCTTCTAGAAAAGTGTGAATTAGTGGACTTTTAAGAACTAGAAATCTTCCTGCATCTGTAAGCTTGCCTAGTGAGTAGATTCAGGAGAGACAAAATTAGAGCAATTATCTCTTAACTAGCTGGGCTGAAAAAAGTGGTGTCTGCCTCCCTCCCTTTTCTTTTAAAAATAATCTTAAAATCTAACTGCAGTTTCTGTCTTTGCTACAAGAAATAGCTGCTAATACAGGTTTGTAGTGACGACTCTTTTTCCCACTGCTCTGTACTGGGAAGGTCAAATCACAGGCCAAAGCAGCTCCTAGTTTTGGCATCCACTTTCATTACATTGAGAAAATAAACCAACTGAAAGATGGGAAGGAAAGAAGGGTTTCTATAAAAGAGAATGAGGTGAAAGGAGGATGCAAGACTTAAGTAGGAAAAGAAGATGGAGCAGAAGAGTGGGATGCGGTATGAAAAAATGAATTCTAGAAAAAAGCAAACTCATCCTGGCTGCAGAGGGCAGAACATCAGGCTGCCATTCCTGGCCCTATTATTTCTTTTCTTCTGCTTTATGAGACAGTTCCCTCAGTGTGAAAGAATGAGGCTTTGGGAACATTTGAGACTGCTGGTGAATTCGGCAGGATATAAAACACTATTCTAAGAAAACAAAATATTTGGTGAGTTGATTTTCAATACAAAATCACTGTGCTACAAATAATTTGTAAAATATGTTCTCATTTCTGAATTCTCCTTGGGATAGTCTCTAATGCCATTGAAGAAAAGTCAAACTTTCAAAACAAATTACTTGTATTTTCTACTGACTCATCTGTTTTGGGGTTTTTTTGTTGTTTTTGAGAATTTCTGTAATCCTTTAATACTATTCTTACACTTTCTTAGTTCTCCTACTTGTATGTGTTTGACTTGGATTATGAGTTTTAGCCATGTCAGTGTGGTCTTTTGAGCTGATGACCCATAATAACTCCATTTAGATATAATTGTGAGCACAGTTGTTTCTGATGATCATTTCATCATTCAAACGTCTCTGCTATGCTACAATAACTAGTGTAAAAAAATTAATATGGAATGTTGAAATCTGTGTTGCTAACAAAATGCCTCTAGGTTGTTACATTTAAAAAAAAAAAAATTATTTTTTCTTTTTGGATTAAATTTTTTTCAACTAAGAGAACAAATTAGAAAAGATGGTTATTTATGATTGCATCATGAAAGAAGTTTCAGTCTTTGTTCAAATGTTAACAACCTAAATTCTCATAATTTGCTCTTTGACCTGTTAAGATATTGGGGTCCCTGGTGCAGTCACATATATACCAGCTTATCCAGGCATGAAAGTGTGTTAATACCATACTAGAAATAATCACATAACAGCAACAAAAGTCTGTCCAGCTTCTGAGATTTAAAAGCAAAATAGAGGCTCTGTTCTGTTTACACCTATCATACTGAACTGTCATTCATTCTAAAACTAAACATCACGTCACAGTCTTTTATTCTATATTGCTGCCTGACTTTTTGTTATAAGATTTGCCTGTGGTATATTACACCAAAAGTGTTCCCTCGTTCAACAGTTATTGTTTGGAAGGTGTACATTTGTCATAAAAGGTGGCGTGTGTACTTCAGCATGTTGGCTTTTCAGTTCTGAATGTTGTGGAGGCTGTTTTCCTTGGGTGGCAAAGCTAGGAGAGGAACAACTGAAGGGATGTGCCCTTGGTAGAGAAGTGTCTGAGTTGTGCAATGTGGGAGGTCCTTGCTCATGGACTTTAACCCCTTGTTGCCTGAAATAACTCTGCGGCAATGGTAGGAATCTGTTGAGTGATGCCAGATGAAGGGACTGAAAGTATAAAAAGGTGACATTGATTTTTTCCTTAGAAATATGGGCTAGATAATTTTCTTTATCTGCCTAGCATCTTTGCCATGCTGCTGGATATTTTTTTTTCTTATATAGCTATATAAAATTGTTGTTCAGGTGGATAGGTGTCATTTCAAGTTTGAAATAAATTAATAACTGAGAATCCTGAGTGAGATGGCCCTTGATGCTAGCAGTGGGTTTCTGAGCATGGGCCACATGCAAAATTTACATTAAATTCATGTTGGAGCCATCAGGAGGCTGCTACGTCTGCTGCACTTGACAATTTAGCATTGAACCTCAGAGATAAGGCCCAGAGATGGGCCCCCAAAAGAGAGCTGAGTTTGCATCAGTTTAATGCCTGGATTCTCTTATCCTAGATGTAAACTTGGCCTGAAATAGTAATTTATAATCTAAGAAAAGGATGTTCAGAAATTATATTTTTGCGAGATAAAATTACAGGTTAAAACTGACCACGCTGCTGGTACGTAGCTAAGTTAGTCTGTAATATTAGTAAAGCATGATATTCTTAGAGAAGGTGGAGTGTGGGAGCAATCCCTGAACATGCTTATAGAAAAATGTTGTGCGAGTGATTCAGCCCTTCTCGCTGTTGCAGGGAAGAGATTAGAGGTGCGCCACTTTGTCAGCTCATCTCCTTAACTCATAATATATTATTTATTACAAGGATTTGGTTTCTTAAGCCTGTCTTCTTTTCTTCTTTTAAGATATCACTGACTATTTGATCTTGAGGGCTTATTTTTTATTATGATTATTACGTACAGGTATATGAGGAGGGAAAGATTTTGGCTACAGCAAAAACCAAGCTTTTTGACATATGAGGTGTCAGTGTTTTCATCTTTTTTTGGCACTTTTTACGCCTCATGCTGATGGTGTGATTGTGGTTAGCTCAAGTACATCTGGAGTCCCCTGGAGCCTCACTTTTCAGGGGCTTTGTGACTATATTATAATGTTTTTTTCTCCCTTCTCTGGGATAACCAAGCATGAACTCTCAGTGTGAGATGTAAACTGATATGCCATCTGTATGGTAAAGGATTATGTCTCGCCTTAAAAACCCAGTGCTAGCCAGCCTTGCTGTGCAATGCATCCCACATCCCATGGCCCCCATGCTGTCCCTTCCTCTGCACACATGTGCACACCTCTGGGATACACTTTTTTTCTTGAGGGGATCGCGCAGCCCCAGTGAAGGTTGTGTAGTGCTCTGGGTTGGTGTTTGCATTCCTGTGAGCACGCAGATGCTGTGTCTCAGGGCATCTCCTTTTGTGACTGGAGTAAGCAGGAGGTGAAAATGGACCAAACAGCTACAGAATACTTTGAAGACTTTTTTTGAAACCTGCAAAAGGCAGCTGTACATATTGCAGTGGAAATGGTTTCATTGTCAGTTACAGTATATTTTTTAAAAATAATAAATAAACCCGTGGTCTGTTGCAGGTTATAATTGCACTTGCACATCAGGAGTGTGTCAGAGGGAGGAAAAGCAACAGGGCACATTTCTCACAGAAATGTGCTGCTTTAGACTGCTTGAATTCATTTGACAGGATTTGAATGATAACACATTTTTTTAAAAGAAAAGAAAATTTATTTATTTTTTAAATAAAAAGGGGATGGTTTGTGATAAGATTTGTTTTTCTTCTTTAAAAAAAAAAAATAAACCCGACCTAAGCCTAAAAACATATGAACCAATAAGTTAAGAAAAATAGTAACATTTAACCTTATCCAAGCTAGCCAAAATATCTTAACAGAGAGAACAGGTGCATTCTTGACATAGCTGCTGTTATATGGTTGATTCTTCTACTTGTCAGATGTTTAAAAGAAGTCTTTCATGTAAAAGGAAGGCAAGTCTTGTAGAAACAAGTGACTTATAAAGGCTAAAATATAAAATAAACAAATTAGGTAAGAATAAACTTGCTGTGTGATTGACAATCTGAAAGCAAAACTGCCACGACTTTGTTCAGTTCCCAAAAAGGTAATCTGAGTATGTTTGATTAAAAGAATTGGACCGTCTCGACACCCAAGATAGACATAAGAAGTCATAAACAACATTAAATGAAGACATAGCGTCATGACTTGTCCCCATTTTTTTTTTCCTCTTTGTACCTCTTTCACCAGACTGTTGATGAGAGCAGAAGAAGGAACAGATGGTGGCACCATCCTGTCTCAGCAGCAAATACTGCCCTGGAGTTGTGCATAGTGCAAGAAGCAGCCCCGTGTGGAGAGGCAGATAATGCCCCTGCAAAGTGTAAGTGTCTGCTCTGTTACATTCCATTACAAAGAAATGCCACAACACCAATACCTATTTTGTAATTTGCTATGGTCGTTCAAGGTCTACACTTCCTTCCCTGTCTGCCATTCCATGCTGTTTTCTTTTCTTGCACTGACTGAAACATTTTGCATTCATTTTTTATAAGTTTTGATAAATCTTTCATAATAGGTTTTGGTTTTTGCAGCTTAACAATTTCAAATCCTTCCTAAGAGTTATTGTCAGTTTCACTTGACCTTGGGGTCAGAACTTAAAACATTTGACTGAATTTGATGCAGAATCAGGGAATGTTGTGAAAGCTTCTGGTTTTGGTTTCTGTTTTACTGTAACTAGAAACTATACATCTTAAAAACTGATATGACTTATAATGTTTTCTTGGGTCTTCAAAATATGCTGTTTGTGTTTCATGAACTTTGGTTACTGGACAATGTCCTTTGTCCTATTCCTGCTAAAAAGATACAAAGACATCCATGGTTTTCAGCTTTTAGAATTTTAGCATTCCTTAAAGAAACCACCTCCCAGTGAATCTGTAAACCACCACAGTGGGAATTTAAGCCTCCTGCTAATCAGTTTGCTTTTCATACTTACCTTTCATAGACTCTGTTGGAAGGTTCACAGACCCTTCGAGCTTTTCCAGAAATGCTGCTCTACACAACCATATGTGACTGTAAAGATGACAGTAGCTGTATTGTAGCTGATGTGGACTGAATGTTTATAGGATATAGGGCTTCTGTTGACCCAGGTTCCGTTTTTAAAATACAGACTGGGTTGTTGGATTCCTTCTGCAAGTTCCTGTTGCAAAGTACTTTGGCTTTCCTACTGCTCTGGCTAACTGGAAGAGGCAGCCTTATAGTTGTGAGTGGAAGAGGTGCTGTCTAGCAAATGGTATTTTATCCAGATGTAGCCAAAAAGAAATTAAGTTTAGCAAAGAAAACAAGTTTCATCAGTTGAGGCAATAAAGAACAGTCCCGGAGCAAGTCAATAATGCTCAATTTGACAGCCAGTCAATATTTGTACTGGATTAACTTTTCAAGGAATGTTGAGATTTTGGGGAGTTTTATGTAAACACTGTAAATAGGTTGGGACACTAAAGTACATTTACAAATACTGCATGTCAGATTAGATTAGAATCACTTGCAGGGAGTGGGATTTTTCCTGCCACGAAAGAGAGGTTTACATCTTGTGAAATGAACACAGATACACATTTTTGTTCATCAAGTATACATTCAAAAATGTAGCTGGGCAGATCTCGTGGCAGTGTGGCACAGAACAGTTCAAAGGTTAACTTCTGTCTGAGGCCAGATTCAGTTTTCTGTATGTGCCTCTCCCACACTTTGCCAGGTAGAGCTGTAGTTTAGATGGCATCATGGCTGGAACTTGATTTACATGAATGCCATGTGAAAAGATTTATAATTTCAAGGAATGGGGAAAAGGAATGGGAAAAGCTATTAAGATATGCTCAGTGTGTGTGATACTTGTATCTTGCTGCAGGATCAGTCAATGTGCATAGAGGACTGAAATGAGACCAAAGCATGCTGGATTCTAACATCTGTAGCACTGCAACACCAGGCTCTGTCTGTTTGCAAGTCTTGCAGCTTTTCAGTGGAATGCCTGGCACCTACTTCTAACCAATAGAAAAATAATTTATTCTTTCCAAAACTGGACTCAAAGTGGCCAAATATTTCAAGAAGTATAGTTATTTATATAGTAGAGGCTTTTTTTTCCCAAGACTTTATCCCCAGTTTTCCTGACTTTCTCTCTTATCATAAGAGACTTGAATTGTTCTCAGTTTTCTAGCAATTAGAGATGGCAGCTTGGCCTCTCCTTCTGGTCCCCAGGCACAGAAACAGGGGCAGGCAGAAGATGGCACTGTCCAAATTGGCCAAACAGGCCAAGCAAATCTGGTTTCATGTATGTGAAAAACATGCATAGCACTAGTGAAATCCACCCATCACTAAGAACCTCCCTTGCTGGAAGGTAGATAACTACATTTTATTGTTATTCCTTTTATTTCTCCTGCCCTTAGTTTTTTCTTTTTTTTTATCTTAAGAAAGATAATTAGGCCATAAACAAAGGTCTGACAACTAATTTTATCTGCAGCAAAATGAATATCATAAGCAACAGATAATTTTAGATGAGAATAATTTTAAAAAGTATATTTTAAATTACATTTTTAAACAAAAAATCAATTTTTTTCTTTCTGAAGTTATCATATCTAGCTATTTTGAGATGCATGGAGATGCTTGCTCATTTTATGAACAAATGTTCTACTTCTGTATATCCCCTGCCTCAACAACAGGTCTTGCTGGTCTCAGCCTGCAGTACAAAGTTGCTTTTCATTTCCCCTCTCTTGTTCTCTGGTTCCTTTCAAAGACAAAATGATCTGAGGTAAAAGACATTGCTTTTCTTACCTCTAAATTTTCACTGACATTAATAGGAGTCAGGTGGCCAAATCCCTGCACACAGCTTTGAAAATTTAAGGTTTAACGGGGTTTTTTTGTTTGTTTTTTTTTTTTTTTTGTTGTTTGCTTTGGTTTGGTTTTTTTAACTGGGAAGATTCTTACATTGCTGGAGTTGTGGATCCTCTGAAAATATATTAAATATGCAACCACACCTCTCAGCGATGCCTTGAGAGTTTATCTCCAAAATTATCATCTATCTTCCAAATCTGTAGCCCTAAAATATTGATTAGTTTAAAAGTAGTGGATAAAGATTAACACAGCACACCAGATTTCCCTAATCAAATAAAATCACTATTAGCTAAGCTGCTCACTGTTCTGAAGATGTTGGTTTGAAATACAGATGTCTTAACTGAAGTGCTATGTCTCATTTTTTGAATGCATTTTTGAATTTAAAAAGTTACCAAATTGAAAGAAAGCAGAGAAAACCCACACACATTTCAGGCAGTAAATTTTCATTTATAATGAAATTATTTTATGTATCTTGGTAACTATGAACTTTTAAAGATCTTTTAATTGATAGCGAGAACTAAAGCATTTGATTCTCAGCTTAGAGAGCTCCAAAGACATGTCCATGATTTTAAACCTGTGACTGCACATGTGTACATCAATGTGGGTGTCTGTGTAGTAGAAGATAGGAATGGGGTAACCTTTGAGGAAAAATCGTAGTACCAAAGCCAGTACTTCTCCTTAAAGAGACCTCATTTTCAAACTGTATTTTATTGTTTGTGAATAATGTTTCTAGAGGACGGATTTTGGATGGCAAAACTCAAAAAGTATTTACCAAAAAACAGGCTTTGTGGCTTTATGGTCCAAAGCCATCAGGTTACAACAGGGGTCTGCACAAATACTGAGTTCTCACATGCAGCATCACAAATCAGATTACCAAACCCTTATTTTGATTTGGAACACTAGAAACTATTAGAAAATTTTCTGTGCTTAAAAGCAGCACAGGTTCAACTGGTTTTGCATTTACTACAGTTTATTTAGCACCGAAGGCCATATGTTTATTAATGTTCAGTAACAGTAAGCAAATGGGGATGCTACTTGGAAAAGAGCAGCATTTGACTCTAATGCTTTTAGTGTACAGTGAGAATTTTTATCCAGCCAAAGGCTGATTTGTCTTTCTCCTTCTGAAAAAAATTTCTATTGAGTGATGGATAAGCAAGAACTGAGCTCATAACCCATGATCTAGGTTACTGAAGTCATGGAGATAGAAAAAGAAAATAGCGTGGGTAATGTGTGACTTTTCATCAGTTATGGGCAATATTACTCAATTACTGGCTCTTGTTGAAACTATGTGTCACCTATTAATAATGTAATTTCAATTTCTTAAACTTTCCTACCTAAAAATTTTCATTTAAAAAGAAAATTTTAAGAACATGTGAAAAAGGTTTTGGCAATATAACTAATTGGTATGGAGGTATTTTGTTTTTGTTTTAAATTGCACCTAATTTTAAGTCACAGTGTAAATGAGGTTTTAAAAATTTTTAACAGTGATGTAGATAAATTTGGGATTAAAATTGAGATATAAAATGTTGTGTTGCTCCACTTTAAAAATAAGTTCCCTTCTCATTTGCAATTAAAATGTCTAGAATTTGCATAAAATGTGTGAAATTAGAGATAATTGAAATACAGTATCTATAAATATGTCTACTCCATTTGAAAAACAAATAAAATGTCCACTAAGAGGGTGTGAAAGCCATACCCCCTTCTCTTTTTTCTCACGTCCGGATCTCTGGCATTTTTCACGCTTTTATAGCTAATTTTTATTGCAAAACAATATGTTGCATTTGTAGCAGTTGTGGGAATGCAGAATAGCCCCTGGCAGCTCTGTAAAAAATGTAATGTTAGGAACAGAAGTAGAGGAATACAGCTTTCAATTGCATCCATAGCATTGATGTCATGGAATCATATTAAGTGTGATCTCTAACAAAAAAAACCCAAACCAAAACAAAAAACCAGAAAAACCCCAAACCAATCAAACAAAAAAAAGCAAATGGAAAATACTCTAAATAAGCTATTATTTAAAGTATAATAATTCCATCCTGTTTCTTATGTTTTCATAACATAACAAGTTGTCATGAGATGATGTGTTTTCAGGGAGAATGGTGACAATCAAACCTCAGGTTAGCATTTTGACCTGGTCTGTGTCTCGAGTACCACTGCTGCTGTTCCAGCTGCAGCTTCCTGTGACCGTGTGAGTGACATGGCCCAGTTAGGCTGTGCTGCAGCATGTCCCTCTGGGGCTCTGGGGAGGGGGACCCGACCCTTGGAGGATCATTTTCCCATCCCTGTATGTCTGCATAGGGACTTCTGCACACCGAAAGCCAACTCTATTTGGTACTTCTGCTAATGTCAGCTTCTGAATAGTTGGCAAGAGTTACTGCCCAGCAGCCAGTGGGCAGTCCTGGAGGTGATGCCTTCTTCCCAGTGTGGTGCCATCCCTTTCACATACCCTGATCTCTGCTGGCCCTGTGTGTTAGCATTCAGCTCTGTTGCCAGATCCTTGCTTTTCTGGCTGCAGAGCGAAATACTACTGCTGTGCAAACACGTTGGCACTAAGAACTGTATCTTTCACAGATAATAGAACTGGAAAGATGGACCTCTAGCATATTGTCAAATTATACCTTATTAGTGTGTGCTCTCGTGAGTGTCTGCCACTAGGAGTATCTCACATACAAATTGTAGACATTCCTCTAATTCTAGTCTTGGAACTCAGAAAAAATATTATTCATGTAATACCCCATGCATCTTTTGTAGTGCAACTGCACTGTGATGTCTTGTCATTTTCAGTGCTGTGCAGTGTTTCTGTTACTGGGGAACACCAATCAACTTCAAGAGAGCTGCTTTGGGGTAGAAATGGGCAGCTCTTCAACTACTCTGTATCCAACACAAACACCCACTGCAATTTGATGCAATTTACGCAAAACTGAATTAGAAGGCTTAGGTGAAGGTTACTCTGCCGATCTGTCAGTGCTCCCTGTCCTGCAATATTATTTCTGGAAACCTTGTTTTCTGGAGGCATTCCCTGCAGAGGGAATTATGCCAAAACAAAAGTGTTGACGTGCAGACGCTATCCTGAGGGTAACAGAAATTCAGCAGGTTATTTTAGCATCAACATAGTTCCTTCTTGTTCTCCATTGCAGTAGGTGTCACAAGAAATTTTGTGGTAGCCTGGCTTGGGAATTTTATTCTTTCTCTACCCATCTCTCCCCTGCCCCCTACTGTGTACTTATCTGTAAATCACCATATTGTATTTCTGGTAGAGGAATGGATGTTATTGGAGTCAGGAGCCTCACTTCAAATCTGAGAACATTCCTGATTTGATGATATGAATTATGAGGAGGAGACAGTTTTCTGGGGTAGATTTGAGTGCCGAAATGTTAATGCATTAAGACTGAAACTGTGGGATTTAAATCACTACACTGAGTAGCACATTGTACAGAGAGATTGATCCCAGAAAAGTACCAGAGAGGTTGTGTCTCATACAGGCCTAACAACTATGGAGTTATTCTTCAGAGACAGACCAAGCGACAGAAGAACTACAGCCTTATCTGCAAGGTGCCTTTTCATACATGCTTTTTTCTCTCCTTTTAAGTTGTCCTCAAGGAAAAATAAGAGCAAAAAGTCCCTGTGCTTCTCACTGCACATCTACAGCACTTCATAAATAATAGTAGCTGTTTTAAAAGCAGGGGACAGGCAGAGGGTTACAATGGATGAAAGCTAGTTAGTGAGTTAGCTAGAGAAATGCTTAAAAGAACAGCAGCAAAGATAATCCTGCATTTATTTCTGTGGGTTTCACCAGATGACCCTTTTCTGTCTTTCCCGATCTGTGTTTCTTGAGTCAAAGTACAGGCTGTGCAGAAACCTGAAAAACAGACCTGTGAATTTGGGGTATTTCTATGATTTTTGATTGTCCCTCCTTTGGCTCATCACTTTCATTTCTGAGCATCTGCCAAATTTAATGTCCAGTACTGAGTGGTATTGTGAGTGATCCTTTGCAGACTCTCCCTGGCACAGACAGAGACAAGCTTGCTCTAAACTTACTGAGTGACATGTGCAAAATTGATAATTTCAAGAGCTTTTGTATAACACAAAACTTCAAGCAGAGAACCCAAGGCATTTCCTTTCATCAACCTGCTTCTAATTTGATCAAAGCACTAAAAAATTCAACCTGCCTTATTTCCTGTCCAGTTCTTTTACACTTTGCAGCACATTATATATCAGTCTCTTATCCCTGAATTTTAAGAAGCAACCAGTTATATAAATGGATCAACAGTTGTCCATCACTCCAGCACAGCACTCCATTACTACTATGCTGACTATAATTTTGAAGGTCTTTTATATTATGCGTATGACTGTATTATCACTGTATACATATTAGGACAGCTGAATGAGCCCCTTAAGCAAAATAGGGCTCAAATAACATTGACAGGGTAGACAGACTAACAGAACAGAGGATTCACTCCTGTTACAATTTACTTGCCTCATGGCACATCTTTGAAAGAAAGGAAAAGAACAGTAGCTGAGTGTAGCTTTCTATTAAACCTACCTGCAAATCAGAGTATTGCAACAGTGGTGAGTTGACCATCTCTGTATTCTTAAGAAAATTAAAAATCAAATGTGTTTCCCGATACCAAATGTAATAGGCCATATAAGAATTTTGCATTATGCAGGTTGTTAAATCCCATTCCTTCAGTGTCCAAACTCTTTCGCCATAGACACATGCACACACAAAAGCTCAAAACAAAGCAATTCTGGCTGTTGCATGTGCAGTGTACCTTCCTGGTTCATTGTACAGAGGTCATTTGAATGTAACAAAAGCCACCACGACTTCATTTTGTAGTTCACACAATTATATACAGTTGTTAAAAATGTTAAGTATCTAACATTTTTCCTCCCCTAAGCCCAAGATGTTAGTGTGCTTCAAAAGGCCTTGAATTGTTTCTCAGTAGTATCTCCATTAATCAAACTGAGTGACAGCTGTTTAGAAAACTCCATGTTTTATATCATTAATTCACAGATAAGCATTGTTAGTCAAATAAGCCCTTAATTCCTAACAGACTGAGTATTTTAATGGCTTGTAGCAAACGTATAAACAGAATATACAAAATGGCAAACAAATTGTGGAAAATATTCTATGGAGTTGACATATGAACTCGTAACCTCTCAGGTAAAGGTGAATGACTACTAATGTAATTTCATTATTAAAGGACCTCCCTCCTTTGTTTTTGTTCCTGTGCAATTCATTCATATGCATTAGTGTGAATGAATTAAACCTGTAAATCATAGCTTAGGCAATAATAATATAAAGAATTTTTTTTTTCCTGTTTTTGCCACTCCAGACTCAGAGGTACTGGTGCACACAGGTTTCTGGTTTGGCCTTTTGTCTCTCTTTTCTTTCTATGTATACACACACAGACATACGTATTTGTATACATTTTAAGGTATGCACATGCTTTGTATGAACACATATATGTTTACAATATAGACATTTTTAAAAAGGGCCTTGTTTTCATGTATTTTACGTATGTGTAGGCACAGACAAAAGCATACATATGTAAAAATGCAATCTCTCCTGAGCAGTCTGATTTTGTGCACTGTAGAACTTCACAAGGAAAAACTCAGGAGCAAAATACAGCATTAAGCCTCTCACTATAATTAAAATTACCCAGTAATTTTCAGACAAAATGATAAAATTCATTTGAGGAGATGCCTGTATTTAGAAGTCTGTGGGGTTTTCAGATAAAGATTCTTACTTGATTGTTTGTTTTGTGGATGGGTAGTGCTTTCTTCATGTTGCATTCAAATCAGAATATGTGCTTGGCCCTTCATAGCACTGTGTATTGTACAGAGGCTGATAAAATGAAGTAAGTGGACTTACCACTTTTGAAGCCTGTTTTACAGTACTTTATTTTTTCCTTAGCAATTCATGCTGTGTTTTTAAGTCATGCAATAAAACCACTTCACCATCTTCATGTATAAAATTGATTGTTGCATAAGGAGCATGGTCATCATCTGCTGCTGTGTTCTTTCTTAAAAAAAACAACAGCACACTCACAAAATAAGCCCACATGCAGTTGAATAGTGTGTGTATCTGCAAGCATGTTCATGTAAACAGGATTAAACATATATTCTATGCTATAAATACAGAAATTGTATAGTCAAAAAAACAAGCCTTGCCTTGTTTTCTCCCCTTCCCCACCCTCTTGCCCATTCCTAAGATAATAGGAGAATTGAAATTCCCATTTTCAGACTCGGTACAGATTAATATGGTTCAGCATAGATACTTATTTCTCTGATAGTTTCCCATGCATCTTCACAGTGAAGCTGATAGAAATTACTACAGCAGAATGTATAAAGCAGATGTTATCCCATTAATTAGCTCTGGACCTGAGCAGGCTCAAGACTTTCCCATTTTCAGGCCGATAGGAATTGGTCCCAGTGAGCGTGCTCCATATCCACATTTAGTATCATCTCATAAACAGCACTGGAAACACAGCAGGCCCTTGATGAAGATACATTAGCTTATTTCTAATTTAAAGTTATGTTGCTTAACCTTAATGTAATTGGTCACTGGTGACCAACTGTTTGTGTAGTGAGCTGATGGCCAAAGAGATGTAATAAATTATAAAACTTACTGCTTAAATAGAAGGAACAACTGTTCTGTTAAAAGCCTTCCATGTAATAATGGTAAAATAATTACACCTCAAACAGAAGAGCCTTGGATCTGATAAAACTAACAAAGTCTTTCAGATGAAGGTGTTTTCAGCCTGCTTTAAAGGACATGTATAATTTTTTTTTTTCTTTCAGCACAGTGTCTTATGGTGGCTGAATAGTCAACTTTCAAAGCTCAGCCTAATATTGATTAAAAATAAATTGGTAAATCAAGATACTTTCTTTTTGAGGGGTTGCAGGGATTAAAGTAATTAACCAATGTCTGTAGTTAACAAGAAACAAAAGAAATTTGCACAAATAATTATATTCTGTACATCAATTCAAAGTCACTGCTAGACATGTTTTAGAAAAGAGTTGATTAGCTGGTAGAATAACCAGGATAATAATCAACTGTGGAAGTAAGTAATTGACACAACTTTAATGTTTAATAATGAATAGCATGCCAGGGGCAAAATAAAGGGAAATCTGCTTTCTTGAGAGCCAGTTCAGACCTAAAATTTCTTAGCCCAAATATAGCAATTATTTGGGACTCCTGAATGCTTCTGTGGTATTGTAGCAAAGGTAACAGGTATAGTTAAATTGGAAGCACACAAGTGGCTGTATTAAATTTCATAGTTTCTATATGCTGCAATTTAATTCAAGCCTTTTCCTTCCTGAAGACTTAAAAGTTGATTTTAAAAATGCAGAAATGTAATAAACACCTACTCTTCTATGTCTGTTTTTCATTTCTCAGATGGCATTATATTAATAAAATGTTCATTAAATTAATAAGAGTCAAGAATAAGTATATAATTTGACTGCCTCAGAACCAATACTTTCCCTAAATATTTGCATTTAAAATTTGTGCTACCTCAAAAGTGCCCTAACTTCACCATAAAGAAATCAAGGTTTGTGGGGTTTTTTTTCTGTTTTTATTTGTTTGGTTTTGTTTTGGTTTGTATTTGCTTCTTTATTTTTATTATTTTTTTTTTATTCTCATATTTTATTTCTTACAAGGACCTTCAATAATTAAGATCATTATTTCCCCATGGCTCCTCAGAGAAATATTTGAGCCACTCTAGTTACTGCTGACATTAGCTTTACCTTTGAAGACTGGTTTACAAAATGGAGACATTAGGATGTGAAAGTAATTTTTTTTCTAAACTGTTCACCATGCTAAGTTTTTGTGTTTGCTGTATTAGACCAAACATTACTATAGCTACTCAGTTTGCTATGGAAACTCGAAGAGCAGATGCGTTAAGGTATTTTGTTTTAAAATACACACAGTTCTTTATAAGGAAAAAATATAAACACTGTTTGGGGACTTGTCATGAATATATATTTAAAAACAACACCCCCCAAAGCAATGAATAAAAATGCTTTTTGGCATTCTAAATGGAGGAAGAGAATTACTCAACCAATAGAGTAGCAGGTGGGGTAGCACATCCTGATTCTTCTAATTGAGGCTGTAAAGAAAGATGAGAGATATGTGCACTGTTTGTGTCACAGTAGTTGTGATCTGTGAAAATAACTTCAGAGCAGCCTTTCTTAATATTAAAATGACTCTGTTGCTGTTCAACTAAAAATCAGTACAGCTCACAATTTTAATAAGGAACATGAATCTGAAAATGTGTTCAGTATCAGGTTATATAAACACACCCTAATGAGATACTATAAAATCCATCACATTAAAGGCTGGTTTCTACAAGGTATATTAGCTAAAAATGTTCAATATATTAGGTCAGTGTACAACACTACACATAATAAAGCAGGTCTGTCAAGGAAAGATGCATGTTTTCCCTCTTAAAACTGTTATGTTTTGCACATTTTGTAAGGTTCTTTGAATACATGAATAAGATAAGTTATTCCCATCTCTTTCTTAAGCAATCTCAGAAATGGCTGTGACCTGAAATTGGAAATCTTGTAAACACCCATTCAAAGAAAATGTGTGCAGTTCTGTCTTAAAGAGATGGTACATGTTTAATTATCCCAACTTCTTCTAGGAGAATACTATTAACATACACATTAGCATCATCCCATTGGTTCCTCCTGCTGCTCCACCTTAGGGGCAGCAATAGGAGCTAATCTTATTGCTCCCATGCGCATAATAATGAACTTTTGTCTTGTCTCTAAGGCAGTGTTCTTTGGTCTAAAGTACAACAGAAAACATTTCTTTTTTTTTTTTTTTTTTTTTTTTTTTTTTTAAATTCCTGACCAAGTCATTTAAAATGATTTTTAAAATTAAAATTCTTCCTATGTCAATACCACAGCTCGCAGAACACATTGCTTCGACTTATGAATCAAAATTAAGCAATTGTGCAAATAAATTGCTCTGTATTCACATATGGAATTCAGTATACTGTAGCTGTGAGTGTATTCAGCTCTTTGAAAAACTGGAAGCTGTGGATTTAATGTTATTTTTTCCTTCAATGTCCGTTTAGGCTGTTCTCAAAGAATAACATAACAAACAAAAAGATATGGTTTTAATCTAAAATACCTTTGCCTTTTTCTTGCAAGATTCTACAGACTATAATGGGGAGGAGAAAAAAAAATACAGGCAAAAAAATACATTTGAATTCAAGGCTACTGAATTAAGGGAGGTTGTACCAACATTTCCCCCACTGTACATTATTTGTATTCAAGGTTTTTGAAATGACATTGTAATCTGATGATGCACCAGCCTATTATATTGTCTAGCAGGACAAATATCCTTGCGTTTTCTCTGTAGAACTAACACAATTTTTCCATGTCAGAGGTGCATAATATCCTGGCGGTCATAAGGAATGATGCTATTAATCCTCTTGGGCAATCTCCAGGTCTGATTATTAGGGAAATAAATTTGCATGCTGCATATGAGCTAGGTGAATCACCGAGAGCACAAATTATATTTCCTGACAGCAAGTTAGAGAATGGAGCCACATCGCTTTTTTATCTTTTTTTTTTTTTTTTTTTTTTCTCCTCTGAAAGCTATAGAATTTCAATTCATTACATGAGATTGGTTAGAATTCAAGTCTCTTTTTAAGTTGATATTAAGTTGAGTCTGTTATCTCTGTGAAGGCTAGTAGGTTCCCCTGAGTATCCACCTAATCACTACTTAAAAAAATCGAAACGTATAGTTAGTGTCATGATTTAGGTACCAGAGCTACTTTATTTATCAGTGCAGAGTGAGATAATTTCAATTTGAGGCTCTGTAGCCCTCATGAATTTAACCATCTTGAAAGCTTTTTTTTCCTCTCTCTCTTTCTCTGTCTGCCCCCTTCTCCCCTCCCTTTTAGTGTGCATATTGCAATAATGGTTATTCTGGGCACCTGTTTCACTGTTTCCCCATGCATTTTTCAGGCTGCTTTATTTATCATATATATTTCAGAGTGTGTTTTGAAGATTTTGGGGTGAGTAGCTACTTAAATTTCAGTTAAGAAATTTGGCTGTATTTTCTGTGCCAGCAGTACTGCCAGGCATTTCTGTTTTTCGTATCAATGATGAATGTATTTTTATTATTTTTACTGTTTGGCATCTGAGCAACCTTTTTGCATTATTAAATCTGAACAGGAGAATGATAGCAAATGAGAGGAGAATAAATGGCTTTATGTCCTGATGTATTAATTAAACAGACATTTATTATAATCAGGGCTTTATAGATGTTGTAAAAAGGTAAATTTTTTTTCTTCCATCGTATTCATCCATGTATGATAACTTTTGTGAGCTGTTTTGGAAATCTCTAGGTTTTACAGAATTATCTTTGAAATACTGATCACTCCTGACATACTGCACACGCAGACAAGTGCAACGAAGCCCTGGTGCAGTTTTTATAGATGCACCCAGTTTGGAATCAAGTAAGGAATGTCTCAAATATAGGTGGCTGCTTATAAATCTGTACAGATCAGGGACATTGCTAATACTGGGGGACTCTGAAATGTATCCTGCTACTCAATGGAGCTGAGCAAAAGCTGAAGAGGTAGAGAACCTCCACAGTGGTCAGAGCTGTAGGCATGATTCAAACAAGAGACAGGTAATAAGTCTGATAATACCAAACCTGAAGTGTTCTTAATCATTTACTTATTCATGAACTATAGGCAACAGTACTGAAAGGAGAGAGATATATCTCTGACTCACCATTTCACATGTTGCCAAATATACAGCAAAGGAAGCACTTTTAATCATCATACACAAAAACGATGTTGGATTTGTCTATTCTCACATCCTTTGGGTTTCTTTATGCTTCCTGAGCATAGCTGGTGCTATTCCATTCCAGAACAAAAGGTCCTTTTGTTTGTTTGCTCTTTATTTGTTTTATTCATTTTCTTCTCAGCATATGGGTCTTGCTATACACAGAGAGGAAGTATTTCCCACATTTAGGAAAAGGAAATAGCCTTTGGAGAAAATTCAAAGAAAGTCCACTGGGGAGTGACTTGCCTGTACAGAGTGTTATTTCCTATTCCTGAACAGAAACTTTGGAATTATTTTTAGCATCAAACATCAGTTCTGCTATAGACACTAGGCTCTTCGCTATCGTGTAGTGGACATTTATAGTAGTAACAGAGGGTGTTTGTTGCTCTCCTGAAATGGAAATCATGGAAATACAGAATTTTCATGACCTATAAGATCACTGTGTCCAACTGTCTATCTAGAAAAAACCCACAAAACACCATGCCCACTAGAGCATGCCTTGAAGTGCCACATCTACACATTTTTTTAATACCTCCAGGGATGGTGACTCCACCACCTCTCTGGTCAGCCTGTTCCAGCATCTGACCTAGTCTTTCAGTAAAGAAATTCTTCCTAATAGCTAGTCTAAACCTCCCCTGGCCATTTCCTCCAGCTGTACCATTATTTACTTGAGAGAAGTGGCCAAAATCCATCTCACTAAAACCTCCTTTCAGGTAGTTGTAGAGAGCGAATGGGTAATTAAAAAAGGGAAGTTTTAACAAAGCTGCAAAATTGTCTCCCATTGTCTCTGACCTAACCACTCACTGATGCTCCTGAGCCTCAGCAATGAAAATGAGTGGCCTATTTAAATGTGGGTTGTCTGCAATTTCAGAAGTCATCAGCTTGGTACCTGCCAACAGAGCTGTGACCAGTTCTTGTGGCAGAACTCTCTTTTCTCAGTCTGCTCCAAAGAAGGCTGACAGGAATATGATGAGGATTTTAAGAGGTGCTTCTTTAGGGGTGAGGTGGGAGCATAAAGCCATTCAGGTCTTCATAAACTCAGTGCCTAGTCTGGCTGCTTCTCTGCATCAGTCAATCCCAAACAGTGTGTGGGTAACAACTGGAAGAAAGGGCAGGGTAGTAAGAATCACAAATGAACCAAAGGATGGCATCTAGTAAAGATTTTATTTCCAAACTCATGCTCTTCTGAAAATAGAAAAAAAATCAAATTGAAATTATTTTAAAAATAGTTTATTTGAAAAAAAAAAAAAAGAAAAGTTGGCCTCATCGGTTGTTCCTTTAGATTTCTCCTTGTCTATGAATGTGCATAGTCTGTCTGTATCTTAAAGCTTGTATCTAGCAGATCTTAGGGAAACCTGCTGAAATCAATTTTTCCTATGTTCTGTATGGTGATGTGGCTGTGGGTGCCAGTGCATCAGGATTTAGCTGGGCAGCTTCCTCAGCTACAATTTCTAAAACATACACAAAATCAGAGTATTTTGCCAACTGGAGCTTTCACCTTCCTAATGGAGAGCTTTTCCTGACGGTTCCTATGCTTAGTGGAAATGTGTATAACAGGAAGCCTGTACAGGTTTGGCATCCCAGGGAGGCTGTTGCTCAGCGATTATGAACATGAGCAGCAACCTTTGTAACTCATGGAACTCTACCTGGAAATCAGTTGCTTCCGTTAAGGAAAACAACCAGACTATCTGAACCATTAAACTTTTGTCAGTCTGTAGTTGCTAATTCAGTTTTTTTTAATAGGGTGAAAAAATGGAAAACACTCTAAAAAACAGAAGTAATGAGACATAACTCCTCTTCTGGCTTTCCTGTAGTAATTTTGAATAGATAAGGGCATGTAAGGTCTAGAAAGGGCAAGTTGTCCTGGCTGACACTTCTGGGATGTGAACCAAAGAGGCTGGCATAGCACACATAGCTCATCACTGTATCTACATTGCTTATAGATGCACCCCAAGGAGAAAAGTGAAAGGGGGGAGGAACATCCCAAATCAACCCCAAGCAAACAACAAAAGCCCTCAACCCAGAATGTAACCCGCAGGTCAGATGTGTCAGAAGCAAAAGGCTTGCTGCTTCTGTGCCACTACCTGCAGTCATGTGTAGCTGAAGGCCTTTGTCTTGCATTCTAGGCGACCACTGTGTGCCATCAACTTCTGTTCAGTGACCTGTCATAGCAAAGAAGGAATTTCACATGGCCTGAAAAACTGACAGAACAGTTCACCTTTTGGGGGAATGTAATATTTTCTGATAAGGAGCTTATGTTAGTTTTCTTAGCAAATAGCCTGAAAGCATTTCTGTCTGTGACATTTCTAGATGTGATAAGTTGAAGGAAACATCCTTGACCATGACTTAACAAAACAGGTCGTTTGTTTCATGGTGTAGCTGTTTCCAGAAATGTAAATAAATGGCAACTTAAGGATGATATAAAATAAATGATCACAGAGATAGTCCAGAGCTGCATTGTTTTAGAAAACACAAGGCACTATTTATGGAGCTGTAAACAGAGGACTGTGTTTATTATTGGACTCGGACTTAAATACAGAAAGAAATGTTTTGGGAAAGATTAATCCAAATTTTAGAAGTTTTTGGTGTCATGTTACTGCTAGGGCTGCATGTTGGTTTTGAGGTGATTCAGACTTCTTGTGAGGGCAGTGTACTTATCTTGCAGGGCCTAATTCTACCATTTATTTTGCCACCTCCTTGACATGAACGAAGCTGTAGAGGAGACGGTGAGCACAGCTGGAGTAATAAAATGCCCGTTTTTCATTTTATGTACAAGTCTTAAGTATTTTGAGAGAGTAAATTTGGAGCCAAGTGTGCCTTTGTAGAAACAGGTCTCAGCCAGAGCCCTGCAGCCAGACCTTTTTGACCTTCCCAGCAGCTGCTCCCAGCTTGTGGCTGATGTTTGCCTGCCCTGAGCTGAACCTCTGGCTCAGTCCTGCAGCGTGAGCAGGGTCCCAGGCTGTTGCCCAGCAGTACCAGTGGAGTGCCACTGGTTTTGTGGCTGTGGTTATTCTGGAGTGGATTTAGATACTTTTGTTCTAGGCAGTGTCTTGGTCTTTCTTAAAGATCACCAAAACGAATAACTTTATTAGTTAAAATGTACCACTTGGTTTAAAACTACCATAATCTTTTAACAATTTTGGTAACATTAGAACTATATTTTTGCAAGTGTTACCTGTACCATATGTGCCCTTTTCAAGGAAACATGCATTGATAATCTTAATACAGTATTGTAAACGGTGTTACACACCCTTTAAATCCTAATGCCTTTCTCCACAATTTTACTGGTATTCCTAAATTATTAGACTACATTTAAAAATGAATTGTGTTCAATGACATTAGAGAAGGGGTTAGGCTTTCTGAGCTGCTACTGGTGACATATGACTGTAGTGACAGACAGTTAGCGGTATTCAAACTGAATTAATCTGAAAAAGCAGCAGACTTCAATGTGGAGTTTAGGAGGAGGCTGAGCAGCTACATATTTACAAAAGGGATGTCACTGAACCGTCTTTCTACCCAGGGATAGCCTATGGCTACTTAATACTTTTAAACCAGTAGTGGAAGGATTAAATACACCTGAAGTCAGGTCTTTGAGGCCATTTCCCTCTTGTGCTTTCTTTTTCTTACTTGAGTTGCACCTCAGCAGTTATTTTTTTGAAGGGCTGTGAAAAAGGGTTGGTATTCTGATATCTTTTATTAGGATTGCACAGAAGTAGGAGAATCCTCACAGAGACACAAGCTCCTTTTTCTGTTGCCTTTGAAAAGTTAACACATGAGAGGCTACACAAGAAACAGACACTGAAGTGGAGGAGGAGAGGGATATGGTAATAAAGGTGATAGTGATACCTTAATTTAACAAATATGCAGTGTTAATTATGTAAACATGTGAGAACTATAAAATCTTCTCATCGTGTGTCACACAACTGAAATATTTTACAGCCTAATTCGAGATTATACAGTAATAATGTTATTTTGTATTGGCTAGTTGACAAGCATAGGCCAGGGCTGTCTATCAAACAAAACTGTTGTGCCAGATTGTATCTTGGAGATAAGCAGAAAAGAAGAGCCAGTTAACTTCTGTTTACATATTAATCATGGAATCAGATTTAGATTTGTGCTACAGACATTTCCTTAACTGGTAGCTGTAAAAGGGAAAAAAACAAAACTGTGTGTACTTAGTTGGGACATATTTTAAACAAAGTGATTTTTTACAGAAAACTTCAAAGTTGAAGTTCCAAATCAGGTTTTGCAAATGTACCCTAGAGATCACGTTCACATTCAGAGGAATTTAGGCAGCAATAGCATTTCTCTTCTATCGTTATTAAACTTTTTTCCTCTTTGTTGCTCAGAGAGGTTGGGATAAATGCTTTGAAAGCTGTCAGGATTCTGACACCTTAGCTGATTATAGAGCTTTATTTGTACTTTTGTGTTAACGTGATGTTATCTACTAAACAAAATGAGCATGGTAAGCAAATTAGAAAACCTGGACAGGTTTGATGTCATAAAGTAAGAAATACTGTTTTGCCCTCTCTGAATTGTACCCAACAGTTGGTATTAATTTGCTCTACTCATTCTCACTCTCACATCCCAGATTCTGATCCCCTTGCAACCACAGTAAACAGCACTGTTCCCCAAATAAAAGTCTGAAATCCTGGCCCCAGTGAAGGCAGTGGAGATTGTCACAAAGGGATGTTCCTTTAGATGTGCCTGGTGAGACTAGTCTGTCAGTCTATCCATCCCTAAATGCAGCTTTTGGGAATATTCAGCACCAAATTGCTCAAGGGAAGACAAAAGCTTTCTTTATTGCCCAAAGAGGATCTTTCTCTCCAACCTCCATCAGCCCACGGTTCATTTCTGTCACAAAGTATTAGGTTTTTCAGCCTTTCTAAGATATTTATCTTAATCCTAGCTAGGCTGTCCTCATTATTCACATAAGCATCTAAATTAAACTATTTTATATCAAATTAGTCCTTAGCCAGAAGGATATCTTGTGGCAATCACTTCCATAGGTTAATTACAAACTGTGTAAAATAATATTTTCCTTATTGGTTTTTAAATATGTTGTTTTTCAACGTTGTTGCATTAAGAGGAGGGGAAACTAGGAAGAGGCAATTGATCTGCTCTGTAACTTTCATTAACTCTCTCATGTCCCCTTTTCATATCTCTTCAATAAGCTAAGCACATCCTATCTTCAGTCTTTCCTCCCCCCACTAATAATTTTTGTTGCTCCTTTTGTATTTCAGCTTTATGAGTTTTTTTAGATGAGCTGAATGTATCTTGTTGTAGCATTTCAGATAAAATACAGCAGTTATTCAGTGACGTAGTATTTTAGTAATCATTTCCATCCTGTTCTTTATACAGTCCAACAACACATTTACTTTTTTTGACTGCTACTTCCAATTTTTTGTTTTTTGTTGAGTTGTCCAAAGTGGCATGTTTTCTCCTCCCTCTCTTTTTATCTGAGTGGTTAGTTAATTTACAACCTGGCCTTGTGCATGAGTTTTGAAAATTATTCATTCAAATATGCATTACCTTGCCTTTATGAACAGTGAATTTCATCTGTCTTCATGCTGCGCATCTGTCTAGTTTTTCTAATTTTTTGTAATCATGAGTAACCTAAATATTTTTGTGCCCTGTGCAAATCTTGTCATCTTACCCTCTCTTTTCCAGAACACTAATGAATATATTAAGCAATGCCAGTCCTAAGACTGGCTTTAAAGCTCTTCCTGGTGAGCCTTTTAGTAAGCTAGCAATCAACAATTTCTTTCTACCCTTTTGTTTCTGTCTCTGTCTTGGTTTAACAAACAGATTTATTTTCAAAGCACTGCTATTTCAAAGTGTTCTGCTGAGAGCCCTCCCACAGGGTTTGGGGACAAATGTACAACTGACCTCGGGTGTCCAGTGATACCTAGTGATGATGCTCTAATGCAGCATTCACAGGTCTGTTAAGGCTACAGATAGGTCAGGCCTGGTGCAGTGAAGTAGACTTGTTCAGTCCTTGGAAACAGAAATGCAGGTACTGGCAGATTTGACTCAGCCTTATTTATATCCCTTCCAAAAAGAGAGGAGAGACTGACATATGCAGCTCCCTGAAAAGAGATTTCTTTTTTCAAACCCTATCCCCTACTCACCCTCCATTTTAAACCATGGCTTTAGAAACAAAACTGCTGCCCAGCCATGGTAAGCAGGTATGTAACGTGAGGCCCCTTGCAGTAAGACTATTGGTTTGCAGTGAGGTTCCAGGAGCAAAAGAAATAACCCTGCTCCCAGAACTGTTTGAGTTTGCTTCAAGCCAGTTGGTCACCACCTTTCAAAAGAGACAGTTGAAATACCCATTGCAAAGTATTTGGCACTGTATTTGCAAAATATTTGGTACATCCTAAAGTGATGATGATGATTATTATTATCATCATCTTCATCACCTGTTTTGTATTTCAGTGTTGCTGGAACATGGAAAATAACAGTCCCTGTTTTGTTCTTCTTTCATGCTTTTAATATCCTGGATTCATTTTTTTTTTAATATATAGCATTTATTGTAACTTCAGTGGGCTGTAGTTTGCTCTTTTGTCAACTAAAGGCATGTTCAGTTTGTGTCTGGAAAACTAAAGAGAGATTCTGACTGCTCACATTACAGGCTTGTGGCAGGCAGAGCAGTGGATTGAAAACCCTCTCCCTCAAGTCATTGAATCACAGAATGGTTTGGGTTGGAAGGTTGGAAGGGACCTTGAAGTTCATCTAGTCCCAACCCATTGCATGGGAAGAGACACCTCCAACTAAATTAGGTTTCTCCGAGCCCCATCCAACCTGGCCTTGAATACTTCTAGAGATGGTCAGCTACAACTTCTCTGAGAAACCTGCTACTCTGTCTCATCACCCTCACAGGGAAGAATTTCCACCTAATGTTGAAAATTTCTTCCTAATGTATAAAGAAGGACATCTTCCTAATGTCCTAGGGAGGACTTTAATCTTGGGCTGTTGGCCCCCTCCTGGCTGAGCTATAGGTCATGGCTCTCTATCTGAATGCCACATAAGTGCTGCTCAGCATGAACCACAGCAGGGTTTCAGAGAAGATTAACATGCTGGGTCTGATGGGAGGAAGCAGAATGGGGTGAGGATGTGGCAGCTTGCATTGCTCCCCTGTTGTCTGCAAGTGAAATCCCCAGCCATCAACTCCTCTGTGTGCTCAGTTCCCCACATGGGCTCTGTTTCCTGCCCTGACTCCATTGTGTGCTTGAGTGTTGGTTCATACCTTAAAGCTGTTATTTTCAAGTTTTAATGATATTTTGCTACTCATTTCCTGCTTCTTAGCTGACAGCCTTTCCAAAAGTAATCTGTGGCAGGTACTAATTTGGGTGCTGACCACTTGATCTACATTTTTGGTGGGTAATTACTGAGTCATAAGTGAGCAAATTTGATATCCCCTGACAATCAGCAAGGCAGGCATTTTTACTACCCGCTCATTAGAGATTCACTGGTTGTGAAATGCCCTGAAATTTGTTAGTCCTCTCAGACATAAGAAAAGTCTGCCTGTTAAGTACTAGAAGTTGCTGCTTATGTTTATTTTTTCACATTTCCATAGTCCAAAATACACCAGTGTTATGAAAAATAACTTTTTTAAATGTTAGGTGCACTGAAACTACCATGAGATCAAAATTACACAGCATCTTCTGAAGCTGGATACAGTCCTGGGTCCTACAACAAATCTCTTCCCCAGGTTTTACCCGTGATAAGTAAATCTCAGAAACATTTGAAGGTCTGATTTGGAAAAACGCTGATAAAGTTTTCAAATTGATGCTGAGTTCCTACAAACTCCTGGAGCCAGGTTCTGGCCACTTCACTTCACTCTGATGACACAAACCAGCTGATGACACAATCCTGTTGGGCTGGCCAGTTAAGCAGGGGTCATGGCTAACTTATGTTGCCAGCATAGCCAGAGCACACCAGTGAATCTTGCCCTCTGAATTGCTTGTGTACATGAAATTGGGCTGGATATCTCATGAGAAAAGGGGCCATTCTGAGATTATCAGCACAGCTTGCTTCCTCGCATTGCTTTGGCACTAGTCTCTGCTTCCCTTAAGACCCTGTGCAAAAGCAAGCAAAAAGAAAACATAATGTGGGAAGAAATAGCCAGACTTCTTTTCAAATGTCAGAGAGATTCAGATTTATTTTGAGTTTTAGAAGAAATGTGGGAAAGGGATATTTGCCAGATACTTGGCCTTCCCATCTGGCTTCTATGAACTACCTTTTATTCCTGCTTTCTCAGTAAGTTTCCCCAAATCATGGAGATCAAGTCCCCACAGCAACTCCCCTGAGAACCCGATTATGTAGTTTGAGAATCTAAATAAAACTTGATCTTTGGTTTTGAACCAAGAAGCAGCTGGTATAGTGCCTAGTTTTTCCAGTTTGCTTCAAAAATGTCTAAGATACTGAAGTTATTTTACATGTGACAATGTACCTGCACCAGTACTTTTCCTGAAACCCATGAAAAAGTCTTCTCTGCCTCCATCATTTACAACTTATTCCTCGATGTGAGACCCTCCCTGTTTGTAGACCATTATTCACACAGACTTTTTCCTGACCACTTGTGTGCACTCAGCTGTCCATCCATTCTGGTTGTCTCTTGGCACGTGTAGTCAGGCTGTCTCAGCTGTGCTTGTACTATCATTGCTTTGGTGACAGCAGTGAGGATAGTGTCTTCTGTGTTTACTATGTGGATCTTCAGGTTTCTTTGAGCAATATTGATTAAATACGTTTAGTCTCTTAATGTGGTTTAAATACATAGGTTTGTTGTGCAGTCCCTCCACAGAGAGGACAGAAAAACAGTCCCCAAGAATTCCATCAGAATTCATTAGGGTTTTGATGAATTGCAACTGCTAAGCAATTGTCTCCCAGGACTTGGAAATTAGTCAGTACCGAACAGTACAGATGTCAGATCACTGAAAGAGAATAAAACTGAAAAATACTGGCTGAGAGAATTGTCTGTCAGAGAAGTCTGGAGAAATTGTTTGAAAAGAAAAAGAGAAGGAAAAGGCAATACCTTTAAGAAGGGAGAGGACATCCCAGTGGTATACCTTTACTTTCTTGTACTTGTGAAGTGCTTCTCGAAGGGGGTGGGTGCATAGGTGCATACAAAATTAGTGGTGAGAATATTGATTTTAGCCTCTGAATTTGATTTTGAGGTTTGGATTGGTTCAGTCTAAATATATTGGGAAAGATACCCAGCCATTTATTTCTAATTGGCATTAAAAAAAAAAAAAAAAAAAAAAGTTACCCTATATTAATCTAGTGAATTGTATTGTAAGTGCCACAGTTTATACTTATTTAGGCTTATTGAACAGGTTCCAATATCTCATAGACAATAAATGGTAAAAATAGGAAAAAATTATTTTGGTTCTTCAAAATTTTATCAATCACTTCTTGCATTGAACATCCTGTCATTAAGTGTGGTGTATTGGAGGAAAACCATGGACAAATCTATATCATTGGCAATGTGGTTATCTTTTTCATAGTGAAAACTAGGTATGTGTTCTTTGTTTTCTGATGGAAACAAATATCTAAATATCATCATCTGTGAAGAAGGGTAGAGAAGTAATTTGGATTCTAATGATTGCTGCAACAAGTGGTGCTTCTAGACACTTCAGCTGGTGAGATTGGGCATGCAGAACTGCTTTGCAAAACCAGTTGGTGCTGACTTTAGAGCAGTGTTTATTGCATCGTTGTAGATCTACTTCAAGAATGGGAATGTTGTCTGGCATAGCTGCCCTGACCATGATTCAAATGTACACAGATCCTTGCTGATAGGTCTGTGTGTTGCATCAAGAAAACAAGCATATTTTCCAAGCTCTTTGACATACACAAATAGCTTCAAGATAATTAAACCACCTATCTACAAAAGACACAATAAAATTCGGTATTAAATACTCTAAATCTACCGTGGTTCAAACGACTGCAGCTTCCCAAATTTAAAATCTAGATCCAGATTTCTGCCATCAAGTTGTTAAGCAGCAGTCTGGTCTATTTTTTGTTTTAGTCTGTTATTCTGAAGCTTTGAGGGTGCCTGGATGCAAGATGGATGCAAGATTTTTATTTTTTTTTCAAGACAGGAGCCACTGGCTATTTGCATTTGGTATTTTGCTTTTGAAACTAAAATTGGATTTTGAACCCAAAATTCAAGATTAAATTTATAATACTGATGTTGCCAATCACAGAAGTAATTGCAAAATGTAAAACTGATCCAGAATTAACTTTGGGTTCTGGCCACTGTGGAATTCCACAGGTTTTTATATTTATTCAGATAGAGCAGGAAAATGCTATTGATGCTACAGTCTTATTTACATGTTCTTTTGTAGAGAAAAAAGAGATGAAAATGTGTAAAAGGAAGAACTAAGGGAAATCAAAATGTGGAATAACAAAAAACAACAACAACAACAACAACAACAACAAAGTAGAATCTGGGCACACATTGTAGACTGGAAGACTTGTTCCCCCATGATACTTGGGAAAGGAAAGTTAGTGTTTTCTCACTATTGTTTTTTTACATGCTTCAGTACCTCTTGTTTTAGATAAGAGGAGGAATACACAAGTAATATAGTATTTCTGACCCTGCCCAGAATAAGAAAGTCCTGAAGACATTGCTCCTGAAAGGTTATCTGAAATGAATAAAACCTTTTTTGAGGTTCATTCAACTTGCATCATAGTCTAAATCTGATTAATGCTAACAACAGTGAGTACAAGAACCTACTCTCTTTTTCTTATGTATACAATACAAATAGAGAAGGAATTCTTAAAATCCAAGGAAACATCAAGTATAACTCTTCTTCATTTATTTAGCATGGTACTATTTCAGCTTGCTTACTAAACCTAAGAGATGAAAAGGTTTCTGAAACAATGCTGTATAACCTAGCCTCTGAAGTCATGCAGTGAACTTTTAATTTTGTGCATTTAACATCCCTACATTTCTTTACTAAAATAACTCTAAACCAACCCCCAGCATTCTACCCTAAAAGCTGTAACTTCATGTTGTTATAATCTCTTTTTTGCACCACTCCCTTTCATTCCCTTGTACAGTTATCCAGTATTCAGAAGCACTTAAACACTCACTTGATTCCACCAAAGTCAATGAGACTCAAATGTGCTTAAGTGACTGCTGAATTAGGGCCCTGATTTGTGCCATAAATACATCACCATTGCTCTGGAGCTGTTGTAAGGCTCGTTACTGGCAGCTTTTACTGCTGCTGTACCTCTTATAAACTTTGTTACTCTCACCCGACGGGTTTTGCTGAGGGCTGAAGGGACAATCAGGCCATGGTAGGTAGGTACCTTCTCATCCCTCCTGAAGCACATCCAGGAGCTGCAGTGCTGCTTACACTGCTGTACCCTGGAGAGGTTCCTCCCTTCTGCTGGCCCACCCTCACAGGAGGGCAGAAACCACACTGTACTGCAACAGCTTTTGCCACATTTAAACAAGTTACAAGAATATTATTTGAAGAGTAACAGCCAGGTTATGTAACCCATAAAAGTACAAATGATTTACAAATATTTAACAAGGAAAAAACTAATTATGCTGCTCCTGTCACAGTGAGGACAGGCTTAGAAATGGTATAATCAATATGGGAATGTTAGCTGTAATGCAGTCTGTCAGCTTTTTAACCAACCAAAAAACTTCAGCAAGTCTATAAACAGAACTGAGCCCCTCGCCGCTGAATCCTGCTTGTGCCAGCAATATTTTTCTCTCATCATGTTCTCTATTAGCTGTTGTCTGTCATGGGGTCTTGTAAAAACTCTATTAAAGAAGCATCTATTCTGCAGCTGAGAGAATTTGTCTCCAAGTATGAGAGCTAGAAAGTGCCTGCTGAAAATGGTCATGAGTTTAACCTGTTCCCAGAAAACTAAACTCTGTTTTAGACTCTAAGCAAGTCTTAGAGGGTTCAAGAGAACAGGTCTTTTGCTGCAAGGCTAGTGAAAAAACACACACAATTAAGGTGAAGAATACCTCTAATATCTAGCGAGATGAGGCTTTTGATTCATCTTTGTTGATAGTTATAATTTTGGATATATAGTTATATCTGTATTTCTCTATATATTATATGGTATATATTCCATTTAGTGTTAATCATATCTACAGGGGAGCTGAGTTTCTCCAGAGAATCTGTCTGCAGTAGCTTGGTGGTGTTTGGTATCATGGCTCCTGGTTGCACAGAAGATGGAAGTCTGAACTGTTTCTGCCCAACAGAAACTACTGAAATCTGACTACACCACATAGTGCAGGAAATTGTTTTCTTATGAGGTGCATATGTTTTAACAGAAGAAACATTGCCATGTATTTTACATGGGTTATTAAATAACTGTATAAATTTAATGATTCAGATGTTTTGCATTATAACCTGGCATCTCAGGAGGCATAGAAATAGCACAGTAGGAAAATGTCATTGCATACTTCATAGGCAGAGCTGCTAACAAATAGAAATCCTTTTATAACTATGTAAGAGATCCATCCTTAGTCCCCTGCCTGTCTCAGCCTTCCACTGGTCTTCTGATGTGAATAAACTGTGACTAACATGTAATAGTAACAAGGCTGTTGGAACTGCCAGAAATCTTTATTACTTAGAAAAAAAACCCTAAATGTACATATATAAATAAAATCTCCTCTATAGTTTGCAGTTTTTAGCAGTGCATGAAAATTGTAAGAACTCTGTTTTGGCATTCGCCTCAGAGAACAGAGGGAGCAGATCACCATCATTTGACCTCTTGAAAATTGAAACTTTCTAACCTGTGAAGTTTAAGCACATATGATCAATATTTCTGTACCTGAAGTGCTGGGTGGGTATTGCTCCTCTTGATTTGTTGTTTGTTGGACTAGTTTTGGTTGGTTACAGAATTATGCATTGTAGTAACTTTATTTTATTGCCACTGTCACAACAAAGCAAAGCTGCTATTATGTTATAACAAACTAAAGCTACATTTCTAAAACATCACATCTACCCAAACTACAGTGCTATAACACCTAATTTACAGTTTATTCCAATCGCATGGACACTGGAAACATAAAATAATAAAAAAAGGATTTCATTGGCTCATCCCAGCAGAAGTCCTTTCCAGTTTGTCTATTCATCATGCAGCAATACAAGCAAATATATTGTTCACAGTGTTTTTATATGGTAAGTGCAAAAATATGCAATCTACATATTACTGCAGTACTGTCAGGCCAGTTCATCAAGTTCCCTGTGAATCTCTGGCCAGAAGAATGCACACCCACAGGTCTGCCAGAGGTTTTTGTTAAGGTGAGCTAATAGATCTATGGAGTATTAAAATACCAAAGATAAACATGTCCCAGTGTACCACAAAGCATAGGACCAAGCTGTTGAGGCACTAAGATGAAATTGGAAGGCAAACCTCAACTAAATCAGTGGAGTTATTTACTGAATCTTCTCAGAACAGCAGTTTAAGAAGTTGGTAGCTAAGTTCCCTTCATTTTCCTACTGTGAATCCTGGTGCAGCAGAGCAAAGTGTAAAGACTCAGCTTGAGCTCATCCCTTAGAAAGCAATGGATGCTTGAATGGCATCAGAAGGCTCATTAATGTTGACTGTGGTCAGAAACATTTTGAGATGGAGCCTGAGAAGTCAACTGCGGGGATGGGCCCTGTGGGAAGGACTGTGGTGGGATGAAATGAGTGCTGTGAGGACTTCTGGAATAACCCTCAGCTCTGGACATTTTTCTGGCTATAAAGCACAGGCATTACAACAAGAATTTGGTGGGACCAGGAAGTGTTGAGTAGGTTATTTAGCTGGGATTTTAATGGTGAATATTGGTCCTGGGTACAGCCACTGCTATACCATTTTATTGTGGCTTTTTTCCATACTCCTGCAGCTATCGCTGATTTTGTGGTCTTTGCAGCACTTTCATTCAGAGGCATTTTAAAGGGAGCTTGTGGACAGTATGTTGGACATTGTAGTGTGGTAAAATGCTGGTCTGTGTCTGGAAAAGTTGGAAGCAGGAGCTTGACAAAAAAATTTTCAGTTAATAACTTGTTTTATTTTTTAAATTTTTTTTGGCAGATAGTTTCGCAGACCTGGAAATCTGCTGTAAATAACTCCTAAGAGCAGGAAGCACTACAGCATTTCTTGAAAAACTCAGAGTAGCAAAAAAATGTGACAAATTCAGTAGCTGAGCCATCAGGATACAGAGAACAGGTATCAAGCTGTGCCATATGTACAGTCACGGCTGGCTTGGAAACTCTCCTCTCGTAAAACCAAATTGTTCCACTAGGAAGTGAAGCCAGGAGCCTTTTGACTACAAAATTAAATTGTTCTTTTTTTTCCAAACCAATTGCATTTTTTGTTTTGTTTAATGAAACACCAGGCAAAATCTAATTTTTCTCCGCCAGCTCTACCTGTCTTTTTCCTCTTCTTTCACCCCTTCCCTGCCCTCCTTTCACCTCAGAGTGGATGGAAAATCTCATCGTCTTTTTATGCTATTTATCTGTTCCTCTCTGAAACAGCATCCTCCAACCCTCGCTGTCTTCCAAGAGTTTGAAGTCAGACAAATAAAGAGAAATGCAAAGGAAACCTAGAGGAAAGTTGAGGACTTGAACTGCATAACACAAACCAGGTTGCTCACTGACAGAGTTGAGTCTGGCTGAACCTAGCTCTGGAAGAAATAATTCCAAAAGGCAAAAGATTAAATTCTTCATTACCCTGAGATTATGCATTTGGATTGATGACTAAACTAAAAAGCATCTAAGGAGAAAGGCCTGCTTATTGTAAGATGGCAAAAAGAAAGGAGTCATCCATACCCAAAACTCCCTTTATGTTTATAATTCTGAGCCTTTCTCAGAGCCTATTATGCCTGAAGATGGCATTTGCTGCTTCAGCATCATTCTTCTGGGCATTACAATCTCTGAGTATCTGTAAGGCCAACATTGATAGGATTTGATGTATTCACTTTGTCTTTATGTGTTTAGGACTGACCAAAAATGGTGATGATCCCATTGCCTGCTACTGTAGGAGAAGAACTATTTGGTAATGGCAAAGTTTCATGCCCAGTCTTCTAAGGCTTCTGCTATGCCATGCCTGCTAGGTGTCCTTCTGAAGGAAATTGTCCAGCTACTGAAGCTACCGGCTTAAAGAATAATGTGACAAGACTTTTCTATGGTTTTATACACAATTATGGAGTAAAGTTAGGCTGAATAGGACTATAATAAGGCAATTTTGTCTCGCTCATGTAATGTCCCTTATGATGAAAATCTTTTTTCTAAGCATGCAAGTTCCTTTCTTTGAAGGCTATATCCAAAATGACTTTGGTTTTACTGTGTTCCTCTTATGTTTCCACACAGCAACATACGCTTCAATTATACACCTTCATTCTTGAGGCTTTTGGCAACCAAATATTCAAACCAGTCTCAGAATCAGAGACAAGATTGGTGCAGAATAAGGATCTCTAACTCAACACTACTGTTATTCCCTATTCTTATTGAAAGCGAGACCCAGCAGCGTCTTAAACCACAGCATGTGCCACTTGGTCTCAAATGGTAGGGACTGATCACCATAGAATACTCTCTGAATTCCTGAGGATACTGCAGCTACAGGTGTTTGACTAGGTAACTAAATCCTAGTCTTAGCCCTGGAGATCAGAGGAGGTGAATTTCTGGTTTTGTTGTTCTTTTCTTCTCCCAGGTGTCTGCAGACCCCATATTCAATCTGATGTTAGACTGGGTGCACTGGAGGATATACTCAAGGGGGCAGCCCTCCACCACAGAAATGTGCCATTTGGGGGCTGTTCTTTGACAGGCAGCAGACTTGTGAAGGGACAAACTATCAGAGGTCAAAGTGGAAAATTAACTTCTTATTGGAAGTTGTTTAACATGAAGAAATTAAAAAGGAGAATCAAGGCCACACACACAAAAAGAATAGCGTAGGAAGTGAAAACCAAAGCACATAGTTTGGTAGAAATTAGGGTTGATTGGATCTCACCATTTGAGGATATAAGCTGGTATACATAGACTGGAATGTCTTTTTTCCACTCTCTAGTATATTTAATGGTACTGGTAACCAAAGGTGAGTCAAACAAGGAAGCAGAATTCAATAAAAAATGTTTTCACTGTTAAGTAGCCTGCCGTGAGGGAGTTCTGACATACTGATCTTTGCAATTAACCAAATTCCCTGCCTGTGAATGTGCTGTGTTCCTCTAAATGAACAGCGTGTGTGGTGTTCAGGTTACCCTGCTCTTCACATGTGGTCAGTCAAATCAATTATCAGTAACCTCAAGGTATTCTGCATTGAGCTTTCTCTGTCTCTACATACTATGCAGAATATTCACAAAGTCTTGAAGCAGATGTAGACAAAAGTAGAAATATTCATAATTGCTAAAAGCCATCAAGCAAAACTTGCCTGTGTTACTGATAGAGTTGAAGCATGGCCTTCAATTATTTTCCACATCTTAAACTGATAGCCAGAAAACTGCAAATTATTGTGGTGTTTCAGAGTGATACAATACTTGCTTCTGTCATACAGGAAAAGAAAACAAGGCTCTGGTACAGACTAGTTTGTGCAGTAGGGTCTGTGCTCTGCCCCCACAGAGACCTGGCAGGCAGGAGAATAGCCTGCTGCTGTCCATCCTTCGGGCTTGGCAGTTCCTTTTGTTACTCAGGGAAATATGCTGCTCATTTGTGTTTTCGACATGCAAATGAAAGTAAAGCCATTTTTCTCCTCCTTTCCCAGAAAACTCTTTAACCTCTTGTATTTAATAATCAGCATAAACGTATGAAGATAAAATGTACAAGATGCTCACGGTACATCAGTGCCACTTAACAAATGTCATGTATTTGTGAGTGTGCGTGTGTGTAAGGCAGAAAGCAAACATACGTATTTCTTGATTCTGCTTTGGCTCCACTGGTTTTGTGTCACCTCTTACATAAAGAAATAACAAAGTGAACACAACACAGATTACATTCATGTGTATCTCTGAAAGAATTGAAAAGAATTATTTATTTATTTTTCTATGTGTATGTGGTCACAACAAAATGACTAAGAATGCACTGGGAATACTGAGTGTCTCACAGGAAAAATAAAAATAAAAAGAGAGAGAAAAAAAAGTAACAAATTCCCCAGTAAAAATGTAAAATTGGGGGGAAATTAAAAACAATTATAGGCCGGAAATAGACATCAGTTCCTATGACTGCCACAGTAGAAGCTAAAATCCTGGATGCTATCTTTTGTTAAGATGCATCAAATTGTTATATAATTTAACAGCCTCATTGGCAAGGCAAATTTGAGCTAAAGTAAGGTGTGTGTAGGGTCTGTCAGATTCCAGGGATAATCATTTGAAGCTAATCCTTTTACTTTTCACAATTCTCTTTGTGGAAGTCTTTCCCTTCATGTTTGCATTATCTCAAATTGTTGGGTGACTATATGTATATTTTTTTGCATGTATGTGATAAATTTAATTTATAATTAACCATCCGGATTAAGGCATCTAGGCAGGCAGTGGAATCGTCAGATGTTGTTAATTGTTTTCCCTAGGATGTGTTTTTTTTTAAAGCTGTAATAATCACCAATTGAAGGAGAAGGGCTTTTCTTCACAGGTTTGTTTTCGCAGGCCTCTAAGTACACTGAAATAGCTAAGCTTTCCCAATATTTTAATGGTGAAAGCCATCCCAGTATACCACTTTTAAGGAGGCTGTGTTCGAAGGTGTTTAGAATATATAGAGTGACATGTATGCTTGCTTTTATTTCAGAGGCATAGGGCAGGATTATTCACAGAGATCATCTCTGAGCACTGCTGAAACACTGTTTTTTTAAGGTGCTGAAATAGGTCTCTCTCTCTTTTTTTTTTTTTTTTTTTTTTTAAACCTAGAGAATCGTGAGCACTTGAAAATGTTTCTCTGACCTCATTTGAAAGTTTGGTCCATAATGAGAAAACAACGCAAGTAGCAATAATATGGCACTTAATTAAAAAGCTTTTGAATATAAAGTGTTACAAATTTTGGTTCTTACAAAACTGCAGAAAATATGCTTTATATCATGGGGAAGCATGTGACATGCACATATCAGCAAACCTCTTGGGAAAAAATTGACTACTTCCAAAATAAATCACTGCTTAGCATCAGTAAAATCTTCACCAGCCAACCCAGCAATATTTCACCAAAATATTTAATATTTCATTTGGAAATGCAAAGCAGTTGTCTCAAAATGGAACGTTCTGTTCACAAGGACCCAATGAATATTTCTGTTGTTTGTTTGTGGTGGTTTTTCTTTTTGTTTTTTTAACTCCTCAGATTAGAGGCTTTGCTCTCCATCTGATCCTGATCTCTTGCATATTGTATCTGGGTTGAAGTAAGTGTGGAAGACTGAAAACACAGTGATTTGTCAAATGTGATATATTTTCCACCAGTGACAGAACACTTGCAACTCTCTTGGAAGAAATAGTGGGGGATTTCATACATTTCTTCTGTGAAATTGCCACTGTTAAAATATTTGTGTAAAAGAACAGCTGGAAGTAAAAAAAACAATTTATTTCCTAATTATCAGCAATATCAATGCTTTAGGTTTCACTCAGACATGAGATAGCCACATATCCAGTGCTGTGTAGCTCTTTCACCTGACAGTTGTGCTGGAGAGCTCTTTCCCCCCTGTCCTTTGGGTGACTGTGACACTTGCATTGCAAGCGAAATCCAAATCAGTATTTCAGTATGCTTTTTTTTCTGCAACAGAAGTCTTTCAAGGAAAAACATGTTATTTAATAATTTCAAGATTATTAATATTGTCTGTTTGAACATTAGAGTCTGCTCAATAATCTCTAAATGTTGTTACCTGTAACAAAGAGGTAACATGCAACGTCCTGTAACAAACTAAAGTGAAACTTTACATTTATACTTGATGGGATCCCAGTTCAGGAGGGAATTTCAGTCCTATTTTCATTTTACCTCAGTATATACCTTGCTGAAAAGTGTTATTCATTCCTATTAGACAAATGTATTTGGAATTGTTGCAGCTATATGATACACATGGACATGATTCATTTCTAATTAAAAATGTGATATACACAGAAATCTAGTTGCATCTGAAAGGGAGAAAATAGGTAGCAAAGGCAAATCAAAGATTTTGCCTTTGCCTAAGAGACCACTGGAGCCTGCCTCCCGAAGTATCACTTCATAAAGCAGATCAAGAGAATCTAGTCCCTGGCATGCATTTTCAAATGAAGCCTCTTAGCATGTTGAGGCTGCTTTTTGTGACCTAATGGTGATTTTAAATGGATAGATTTAACTTGAGAGGTTTTCTTGCACATGACCTTTAAAAGGGAAAAAGAACAATGTTAGCATTCAACCCAAACCCTGTAGTCTGTCACTTTGTATACCATATCATTAGTCGCAAAATTTAAAGGAAAACTGCACCCATTTCACTCAGCCCAGCAATATGAAAGTTCACAGGCTAAGAAGCACTTGTCACCATTTTTTAAATTACAACTGGCATTTCTGAGGAGGCAGCCATTTTACTGAAATATGATCTATCTATTCTATCTATCTGACTGTCCAGCCAGTGTGTATGAGAATGTCTGTCACACACCCTAGTGTGGAAGAGCTACTTGAATTATAAAAATACCTACTCGTTCAAAGATTATGTTCTCCCTTCATGGAGTGCAGCACAGGATGCAGATGAAAGCACACACTTCCTCTCTTTTGGAAGAAACTGAGCAGTTACAGGGTAGATTTGGACTATCTAGTGAGCTTTTTGAGATGCTGGTATGTTGTTCATAGTTGTGCTTTCCTGTTTGTTTGGTTTGAATCTAGTAATTCCCTAGCCTGGTTTTCAGTTGGAAAGAGATAACAAGCGAACACAATGGTATTTGTGTGAGTATGAATGATGAATGTGGCTTGAAACAGCAAACCTCATGGCTAGTTGGGTACCCCACTTTCTCTCAATGGCCTACTGACTTGGACCAATCCTGCTGCCCATAAAGACAAACTTTGCTTCCCATAACCTTTTTTTTTTTATTGGGTTTTTTTGGCTTGTCTTGCAGGATAGATGGACTCTAAACAAACAACAGTGATGTGCTGTTAAATATCACAAATGCAAAATAAAAGTGTGACAGTCCAAATGAACAAGAGTAAAAGTGCATATAGAAAAAGTACAGTATCTGTTATTAGAGGAACAATGATTGAAAAAGCTCATTATTGTAAAGGCAGTGAAATGAATGACATGCAGGTAAAATAAGATTGTGGTACTAGAGTGGCCAAGCTTTGGTGTGCTGTTTATGCTGTTAGTAGTGTGGAAGACTTGAATGCTGAACATTAGCCCTCTGGAGTTTATTGTTGATCTCTAGTCCTGAGTTCAGCAAATTGCCAAGAAGGGGGCAAGTGCATAGCTCACAGTGACTAGGGCCTTACCTGCTGGAAAGATGTGTGACCTACTGGCTAGCTGACATGGTAAAAAGAATATCAGGCTGCAGGTACCATCTGGAAACCCAAGAACAGCACTACCTTGACATAAATTCAGATAAGCCAGAGATAGGCTTCAGTCACTTCTGCTATAAAGTGTGCTTATAAAAATGAAGGCCAGTGTCCACAGTGGAATATTGGCTCAAGCTTCTTTAAATGCTTTTAGCATTTCCACTCCTGGAAATTGGCTGAATCATGAGAAGCAAAGTGATGCATTATTGAGCTGATATTGACGTACCGATTGTTGGGTTTGCCATCAATCGCAGTACTGGCATTGAGGAAGCTTAGAGTAGAAGACAGTGTTATATAAGTTCATCATTTGTTCAATATTGTTTTAAAGATCTACACAAATGATATGTGATTAGCTACTACTTCATCTGTGCTGAGTTGCACTAGTGCCATAAAGACAATGAATGTTGACTGCTTCTTCTTCCTGTGGTTCTTATCCTAATATGTCTTTCAAGGGTTGCCCCTTCTCAAAACTAGCTGGGCACCACCTTCTGTCTAATGTAAGACAGGTATTCTCAAAAGATGCACATTGCTGTCATTAGACTTAAGAGACCTTGAATATAATTAGAAGTAGTCAAAAGAACATCAAACTAAGATTTTCAGGCAGCTCCCCACACAAACTTTTAGATTTTTGAGCTGAGCAAAACTGTCTTGTTTTTTCTGTAAAAAAAAAAAAATTTTGCTCCTGAAAACATGAATTCTTCAGAATAACAGGTGAACTGTCTTTGTTGTTCATAAACTTCGTATTTATGCATCTTCACTGTTGTGATAAATTAACTGGGTTTGTTTTATATTTCCCTACAGTTTACTTAAAATAATCCTTCACAGTCTTTCACCACAAGACCACATAAGATTCCTTTTTTAATACCCAGAATGCTGAAATAGCATTTTGAGCACATACTGTAATGCATAACAAGTGTATAATTTCTTATTGGGAATGCTGTGAGAAAACTTGTTTTCCTATCAGCCAGTATAAATTTTTTGCTTAATTCACTAGAACCCCTGTGTATCTACAGGGGAAATTTATAATTAGAGCTACAGCAAGCAGTGTGCTGGAGAGGCATACACTCATGGACAAGCCTGATAGGCTTTGCTCCAGATCTGAGCCCCTACATGCCTCCATTTGGCCAACACTCTTCAAGATAGTCCTTACAGTTTAAGGAGGAATTTTTTTTACTATTTTGGGAAAAAATAAATAATAAAAAAAAAGTAGCAAGCTCTTTAACTCTGGAGCCCTTCTCCAGAGCCCTTTGCAAATGAGCTAGGAGAGTGCTGTGCACACCTTTGTGCATGTGTTTGAAATTATCCATCTATGTTAACCAGAGTTCTGCACAGTTTGGTGCAGGAGGTGGTGTTTTTTATTCTGCTAAGCATCATGCACATTTATGGCAGTATATAAATAACAGTAACACAACAATAATCTAAGTCGAGATGATAATCAAGGTCTCACACTCCAAAGATATTTCCCCCATGATTCTGATTTTCAAGAGCATTTTTTTCTTCTCACATTGGAGAGGAGGGAAAGGAGGAAATAAGAAGCCAGATTCTGCATTTACAGATGACCCACAAGCTGAGCGTGAGTGTAGGTTTGCATACTACCAAACCTCCTGCATGCACCCAAAAGAGTCTCCCCATGTTGCTTATTATTTTTCTTGTGTATGTTTCTACCACAAAACCACAGAAAAGAAAGAGTAGTAGGAGTGCAAGGGAGGAGAGAGAGAAATTAAGGAGATGAGGCACATGAATTACAGAATTTTGTTACTGCTGAACAAATAAGAGATTTTTATATTTACATTTTAAGTACTACAGTCTGCTGAAATTGGTGGGAAGTTTTCAGTGATTTTAGATCAGACCAGCAGCTGTGAAGTCATCAAGCAATACTACTACCACAACGCTTCCCACTGGTTACTTCCAAGGCAGAAGTTGCTGCTACTGTTGCTATTTGTTTAAAACTAAGGCACATCTTACAGATGTGATATTTTCAGTCACCCATTTTTTTGCCTTTCTCTTAATTTTTCTGCTGTCGCCCTCTAAGCCTTCAGCCTACAAATGTGTGCATAAGATTTCGACATTAATATCTTGGTTCACAAGCTTTCCAGGCTTTCAAAAGCCGAAGAAAATTGCTGCTGTTGGAATAGCTGTTTTCCTAACTCACCTTCTCTTCCCTAGGTCCTTAATTTCTTCAGGATTTTCAAAAACCCTTTATATCTTTTCCTGAGAGGTATGGAAGCATCTCTATTCTGTACAGCATTTGCCTGCTTCTTCAAAACATCAAATTATTGGCAGGCTAATCCATAAAATAACAACTAAACATGCTTATGTAAATGCTTTTAAAAATTGCAGCATTTGGATTATAGGAACTATTGTCTTCTCTTTAATGTGTACTTTATGTTTGACTCAATACATAGGCTTAGATTAATATACTATATATGTATTGAAGAGGAAAGCCTGGGAGCTTTCAGGATTCTTAATGTGGTCACATTTTGATTCAGGAGACTCAAGCTGTATCCCCGGTGCTCTTTATTCACCATTAAAAGTAATTCTTACATTTGCAAGTGGCAACAAGAAAAAAAATGTTAAAATAATTGGGTGAACTGCTTTTCACAAGAATTAACGTAACAAGAGCTGCTAAACTTATTGCACTTAAAAACACAAATAAGAGTGTTGGACAGAAGTTGTCAGTAGGTGGTCTCCTAATATCTCACCAGTTTTGAAGTTATGAAAAGGAGCAAGACTTTTTGAAATCTAGAAAAGAAAGAAAGAAAAGCTAGAAACGGAGTGAAAGAGCAGAGTCACAGCACCGGTGACCCGAGAAACCTCATTGCTCCACTTATACTGGCACAATGTCACGTTCTCAGCCACTCCATCACCAGCAAGGGGAAAAAAAGCTTTTCCTTTCCTTTTAGTCAAAGGCAGTGGGTAAGCAGAGCACGCGGTTCAGAGGGTCATTAAAAAGCATCAAAGGAGGCAGCCTCATGATGGTAATAAGACGGCTGCAAGGAAATAAAGTGGGCATTGATCTGCACTATCGAGTGTGACATTTTAACCGAAGCTAAAAGCCAAGAGCAGATCTAGCCCTCTTATTCATCTGCCTGCCTGTTTTAGTAAATTGTCTTTTTTTTCCTCCAACCAGTGGCCTCAGAGGTCACTTCATATTAGCTGGCTTGTTAATACCGAGGCAATCAATACTTAATCAACAAGTAATGGGATTTTGCAGTCATCTTGTATGATCTTTCAATAAAGCCCCAAATCTATCTCAGCCCATTCAGAGCCTGACTAAAGGTGCACGATTGCTGCAGAGCAGGGATTTGATGGTCTGATGCTCTTAGGCTGATCTGCATCTGATTAAGACACCATGCAGCCACTGTCCTTCACCCTTTTGTTCCTTTATCCCCGTATAATGTAGCGTGGCACAGAAATTCGTCATCTTAGCTTTCAGATGCAACCGCAAAGGAATTAGTATTTCCTTAGTGCATGATGATCTAGCCTGTTGGTCATAATATGCAACTAAAAAAAAACAGCAAAGGGGGAGGGAAATTACAGGAGAGACAGTGACAGGTCTCGTGTATTGCCTTAAAAACAGTTACAGTGAATGGGTCTAAAACAACCTTGTCATCTCTACCCTTTCCATACTCCTTACTGAGAAAGATGTGCTAATGTAACACACAAAGTCACTGGACATGACTATATGAGAACAGTCATTACATATGACACATTGGGTCAGGGTAAAGGAACAAAAGCCAAATTACAGGCTTCTTGAAACATCCAGCTCTTTGTTGACATTGTACATTGTTGACAAGGCTTGAGGGTAGCACTGTTTCAGGCTAACTGCTTTACCCACCCTGATGAAACTTCCTTCTTTCTGCTGTTGTTCCCAGAAACTCTGTGTTAATACCATCCAACAAGGAATCCTCAACAGATTCAGCCAGGTAACAGCCCACAGTTTCTGGTCTCCAAAACGAATGAGAAAGGCTGGGAAAAAAAAGAACAGCAAGCATCACCAACTATTCCCTGCTTCCTAGGCTTGGAAGAAACATTCATTGAGGAAGGGTCTGTCTTTATAGAGCTTCCATGAAGGCTATGTGTTGCAGTGCTTGCTCCAACTGTCATGATAAGCAGAACATAATTTTTTACAGTCTTTTAGATGTGGTCCATGTAGCATCTCTATAGCCTATAGCTATGGTCTGTGCCACATTGAGTGACTTCAGATACATGACAAATAGTATCGGTGGGTCTGCTCAAAGAAAGATTTTTATTCTCAGTTGAATTGTAGGTCTTCAGAAAGAGGGATATATGGCACCCCCCTGAAATCTTGCTGCTCTCCACATCACCTGCAGTTTTTCTGCTTAAGACAATGCTTGACCACATCATGTAAACATCTAGTTACTAGGTGGACATAGAAGGGGCATTAAGAGTCAGTGGGAAAAAGCAAAGCAAAATATAATTACATGACCAAAGACAAGAGAATAAAATAGACATAGAGAAGTAAGAAAAAAACTATGCTGACTGACATTAAATATGAAGATCAGACTAATGCAGTGTCAAGGGGGCACCTGCTCCTTTAATGGCAGGAGTGATGTGTGGCTGCTGGTGGCAGGGGCTTGTGCCAAGGAGGACTGCCACTCTGTGCATGGAATATGAACCTGGTATTTGTGTTTTTGTTCACTCCCATTATTGGCAGAAGGGTAATAACACAGTATGCGTGTGTATGAAAACACGCTCTTCTGAGTCATTTTGTTTTTTATTTTTGTGGATATGAATTTCTGGAAACCAAGACTGTGTTTCCCATTTTCTACTCTCCTTGGGAGCTGGGGAGTTCACACAGCTTCAAGCAATGGCCTTTCTTTCAATTCTGCGTTGCCTTTTCTCCAGTCCTGTTGGATTTATTTCAGCTACACTACCTACTCATGCAGTGTGTCTGCATATGCAGCACTGATGGTGTGGGCAGCAGGAGAAGGGTGGGGATGTGTTATGCCTGTCCCATAGAACAAGACACAGGAGGGAGCTGCATCAGATATGAAATGTCCCTGACACCTTTGTGGAAGGCTACAAATGCCACCCCTGGAGCTTAGGAAGTGCATGTGTGTTTGTATCCCAGATGGCCCTTGCAGAGAGGGGAGAAGGCTCAGGCATAACCTGCTCCTGTTATATCTGTAGAGAAGATATTTTTAAATTACCTTTGGAGTATTTTGGTTGGTGATGCTAGAAAAAGAAGCTCACAAGTTCACACCCTTCCTTTTAATATAGATGGCTGAAGAGGACTCTCTTATTTCAGTGTGGAGGCATTCATGAGTATGATACACAGCTTTGTTTTCCGTGGTTCCCTGTTGACACTGCGAGTAGCTGGGATCTCCATGAAAGCAGGCTGGGTAGAAGCCCTTCATTCCAGCAGGTTGAACAGTGGGGACTGCTGGGCATGGGTAGAGGGTGTGCTATCCATGCAGAAGTTAGAGGAAATGCTTCACACAGTGGATTCATTTTTGTTCAGACACCAAACGTGTATTCTGTGGCCACAGTCCCCTTTGGACAGACCATTTTTGCTACGGATACAGAACAGAAAAGACCTGTCCATTCCTGATGATTGAGTGCTGTGGTCGCTCCCATTTGAGTTAACACTGGAAACAGGAAAAGAACATTTTTATGCCTACACAAAAGCCAGGATCAACTCGGGTTAGTGATTGAGTGGTATTGGGCAAAAGTCAGGATTGGCTCACACATCAGTCCAATCCTTTAATCAGAATGAATTGAACTCTAATCTACTTCTTGGCAAAGAATAAATAGGCAGTCTTGGATATGGTTGCTATTCTGTTTCATGGATATATGTTTGTCCAGAATTTGGGGACATGGGTTAAAATTAGAGATGTGTGAGTTCTGTAGGGTTCCAGTCATGATGAGGTTTGCAAACTAATCTGTGTTACTTGATCTACAGTGATTGGAAGCAAACCAAACCTCATTAATTTGTTTGAAGGGTTTTGTGTGATGTCAGAATAGGAGCTCCATCTGTACTTGCTCACTTGCGTTTTCCCTGAGCTAGCCTTCCCTAGATAAGGCAAGAAGATCTTAGGATTTTGCAGTGAATGGGTGCAGAGAATGTAGCCAGCCCTTTTGGCTTCACTGGTTGTGCTAAAAAATGCTAAGTTTCATGAGTTAGATTTCCTTTTAAAAAGATGGTCTCCAAGTAACAATTTCCTTGTTCTTCTCTGGCACTAGCATTGCTTCTCTTCCACAGCTGTTTCCTGGCTGGATCTTAGGTATTATATTATTTCTCACCTCTTTAAAACATTACAAGAGAGACACTTAAGAGAATGCTAAGTCTCTTATTCTCTGATCCCTGTGGAAGAACTGGGAAGACAACTGGTGTACTGCTTCTCTTGAAGCTGCTGTTTATGTTAGTGGGAGCTAATCATCACTTCAGAAGATTCATGTCTCACTTTCTGATGGGAGAACAGGGAACTATTCTGAAATGACTTATACAGCAATGTAGGAATCAGCCAAGGAAGAGCCAGCTCGATGATTAAATGTTACAAATACCAACTACCAGCAATTTTCATTGATTTGTAATGTATATTGAGAAATGTGAATATCCTAGCTGTTATACTTATTTGGCCTACTTTATATTTAGGTCCTGAAATTATTCTTTACCTTGGATGGAAAATAAACGTGGTAGCTTTTAAATGGTTATGATAAAGCCAAGCATATCTTTATTTGGCTAAACTCCAAACTTTCAAATCTCATGCAGTGGCATGTTGTCATATAAATGTGGGCCAGGATTTCAGAGAGGCAGACACATTTCTCTAAAAATTGTAGACTTTTTCTCTCTCATAGAGCATCTGCTCAGAAGAAGATCTGCTCAGTAGCTGAGTAGTCTTGAGTTCAGTGTCTTCAGGGAGTAAAGTTTTCTTTTCTAGAAGATGGCAGCCAGGTAACCCTTGCACATATCTCTCTTCTGTGCTGTAGCTATCTGCTGCCAGAATAAATAGCAACTGTAATGACCAAGCACATGGGTGACACACCTAACAGTGACATTTATGTGTCAGTGAGCTGGGACATGCTGGGGGAAGCTGGCAAGTTACACCTTGGGTATGAGACAAGCTGGAAATTAAACATGGGAAGAGGCCAAATAAAGTGTACTGCCTCAATAGATGCTTGTTGAAGACCAGGTCTGCTTCAACTTCCATGTTGCAATTGCCATCGCATCATTATCCTGCTGCAATCCTGATTTTCCCCTTTTGCAGGGGGACACAAGTTACCCCAGGTAGCCCCAAGCTGAGGGAGCTCATGTTCTGCTCCACCTGCTGAGCCTCCAGTGCTCAAATATCACTGTGGGCACCTCTGAGCTCTCAGGTCAGGCTGAGGGGAGCTTCTGTATGTGCATATGGGATTCTGCCAGTGGTTTAACCCTTGCGATACAGCTGTGGGACAAAGCTGAAGGTATTGTTAATATTGTGTGATGGTGGAGCATTAAAGCAAAAACAGAAAAAAAAGTTGCTGTTGCTTAGAGTTGTCATTGCTCACCGATTCTGCATCATCAGAGAGTTCTGGGATGAATCTCTCCTTTCTGTTGGGCAGGCAGTTATCTGCGGCTTAATTGGCCATATTTCAATATTGCAGGTTTAACTCAAAGGATTAGCAATTGCTCTGGACAGTGTTTCTGTTAGCAGGGGGGGTTGAGCTCTGAATGGAAAAGATCAACAAAGTCTCTCATATGCATTATGTAAGTGATGACAGACTACAACGAGTTACCAGGAGGCTATATTAGGCAGAAATCTTACATGTAGCTTGGAACGGGATAAGGGGAAAAGTGGAGATAGGGAAGAATATGTGACTATTTTTGTCGATCAGACAGATACCTATTGGTCAGTTTGTTACAGGGGTTGCCTGGAAAGGCCAGCGGCCTGGTGAGCTGTGCTGCAAAACATGCCTGGGCTTAACCAGAACGTTCATTCCTGCATAATCCAGGCAATCTCACAACTATCAACTGTGAGCTGCAGTGTGGACAAAGACTATCCTATTCTTGTCTTAGAGACATGTTGATACTCGTCAGTTATGACACATTTTATCAGTTCCAGAAAATGGCCTTGTTTTCTGCAGTGTATTGTTTCTTTTCTGCTGGGTTTTGCTAGGGTGTACTTCGGTTCCAGCTGTGTGCCTTGCACACAAAGCAAGCCACTGGAGTCTGCTCACAGGCTGACCCTTTTGCACCGAGCCAGGACAATGGCAGTGCGACCTGCATTACTCAAATTCCAGCCTTCACGGAGCTGTCATCACTATGCCTGGAAAATTAATGTCATTATGCTGTCGCTCGAGGCTTGGCATGGCTGCTTCTCGCCTGCCTGGGAGAGGAAGCCATGACTGAAAGTGAACATTGTGGCTTTACTGCTGCAAGGGAGGGATGAGTACTGCCAAGAGATGATGGGATATTTGTCTTCACATGTTTTGCAAATGGAGGTCCATCCTCTCTGTTTAGCACTGCAAGCTTTTGTATATTTACAGCGCTACCTTTCAGTGCTTATTGAAATGTGTGCTAACTAGGGACTGATTTGACTGCTGTTATACAATGTGCTGTTGTGACACTTGGTAATTATCACTGGGCATTGTCTTGAACAAGAAGGGTGAAGGTGCAACAGTGTTTCTCCTCTCTTAATTTAAATGCTTTTCTTCCACCGTCCTCCCCTGCAACACTTTGTTGTAGGGCTTCTTGACTTGAAACAAACTCATACTGCTAAAGCCAGTGAATGGAGTTATGAATACATTTCTCGTCCTTGACAGAAGTGGCACTTAGCAAACTGAATAACAGTTTAACTATGCAAGGGTACAGAACATCCTCACATCAGCCTTTCCAGTAAGTTTGGGAGAGTGGTTTGATTTGCAGGTAGGTGGAAAAGTCATAAGAGAACCACAGAACAGTAGAGGAGGGAAGAGGACATTGCTGCCTCTTGCTTGGTTTCACCAAGCCAGCCCACTGCTACCTTTCCTACTGTGAAGAACTGCAGAAGAATCTACTTCCTCAGAAATAAGAACCTAATAATGAGACCCTTCTGGGGCAGCATGATCCCTCTTGGATCAGTACCACAGTGCAATCAATCTCTGCCCAGTGCTGGCATTCATCTCTCTTAACATCTCTTGCACACATCCATTCCCAGATGTCAAGTAAGTGGTGCTTTAACTTAAATCTAGTGTTTCTTCCAGAACAGATGAGAGATTTTAAATGATGCAACCTCTTTTAAGTTTTCTCCCTCTTTTATCCACTTTGGTTTAAGCTGGTAGTGAGAACACTGAAGTGGAGGAGCAGTGTGTGGCTTCCACAGCAAACCCTGTCCTACATAATCAGCAAGTAACAGAAATCTTGCCTGACACAGGGAGCTTTCAGGGCAAGGACAACTGTCCAGTAATGGCTGAAACTTCAAAATGGCAAGATCTCCCAGTCAGGCACCTACTGTGTGATGAAGAACTCAGAAGCCTGTACAAAACCTCTAAGATATTGATTAGTATCACCACAAAATAACTTTGTATGTGTCATTAACAAGGAAAAATCCTCTGTGAATATTTGGGGTTTGTTTGTTGGTTTGGGGTTTTTCGTGGGGTTTTTTTGGTGTGTGTGGGGGGGTTTTTTGGGTTGGTTTGTTTGTTTGTTTGTTTGTTGTTTTTTGGTGGTTTTTTGTGTTTTGGTTTGTTTGAGGTTTTGGGGTTTTTTTTTGTTTGGTTTTTTTTGTTTGGTTTTTTTTTTCATTATTTGTTCATTTGTGTTATGAATATCCAGATCAATATGACCAGATTCCTAACTTTTCATCTTCTTTCTAAGTCTCAATATATGATATTCTGTTCCATATAAATGTGTACTAAACAATGTGGACTAAATAAAGAGAAGAGGCTGAGATGCTCTGAAAAATACATCAGAAGGCAGATATTTCCATTTTACCTGTGGCCCATGCATGCAAACCTGCACCATAATTGCACGCCAACCAGCAAGTTGTTTCTTGGGTTTAGCAAGTACAAAGTACTCTCTCCCCCCTATGTTTTTTGGTGGTTGTTTGGTTGGCTGGTTTTTGTTTTGTTTTAATTACTAGCAATCCAGGAGTCACTGGAGGCGAAACCAAATCAGTTCCTGAATAAAAGTCAGTGTTAGAGAGGAAGGCTCTGCTGGGGAAGTCGATGAAGTGCTTCTTGGGAGTAAATCAGGTGTATTATCTGAAGGACCAAGGGACCTCCCAGCAGAATAGGAAAAGACAGGGTTTCAGTGCCAGGAGCAGAGCTGGCCTGGCAGTGCTGCAGAGCTGTCCAACTCTGGAAGCTCAGGTGTCTCCAGGCATGCACATGGCAGCATTTAGTATCTCACAGCAGTGGCATCCTGTGCCTTTCACACTTGATTTTTGGTCTCAGAAAAAAAAGAAAAAAAAAACAAAACCCAAACATTTCAAAATTCAGGGCAAACACATGCTCATTTGTAAGTGGGTCTGTGAAAAAATAATGTTTTTTTATGTGTTGCTCTGCCTCACTGCTTCAGTGACTAGGGAAATAGTGTAGCATCTCCTTAACTTTTATATCTACAAGCCCTTCCTAAGGGTCTTGTTTAATTTTAGGTAACTTCTGCTTGAGCGTCTCTTTGTTGTGATGTCTGTAGAACCAGTTAATGTTTGCACTGGAAGTTCTTCACTCAAAGGGAATTTCTGATTGATGGCACATCAGGAGCTACTGTTCTTGGCCTGGGATAGCTGAGAAATGTGGAAAGGGCTGAAGAGAGTGTCTGTGTTTATGTTCCAGGGAAGAGGCCCATCTGGACTTGCTCTGCCTTGTGCCTTGCTCTTTAGAGGTCCATTTGCAAAATGACAACTTTCTTTCACAAAGACAATTACTTCTGAAACAAGCAGCCATGCTTAGCAGTCACTGCCTGATCACCAAATTTACCTTGCTTTATTACATTTCTGTAAACTTTGGTTGGCTATCAGAACCAGCTGATGAGTCTGACAATTTGGAATCCGAAGGACTCTTACGAAATTAAACACCGCCTTTGCGTGCCACCCGAGCCTTTGGATGGGCAAGTGAAAATAAATGTTCGAAAGGTTGTACTTTATATAGCCACAGACTTGACCTCTAAGTGCCTTAAAAGGGCTCACATACTTAAAGGTGCATTACCAGGCCTTACACTAATTCACTGTGATAGCTAAAGTGCTTTGTGTATACCACAAGAGACCAGAAGCCCTTGAGGATCCTTTAGAGCAGAGCATGTGGGCAGTTAACATTATTCAGCTTGAATTTTGTATTTGCAGCCAGTCATGAGTGAAAGTAGGGGTAGACTATTTGCATATTGTTTGGGTATAAAGCTAGAAAAATGCTTCCATATGTGTAAGTCATGTAACTTCATCCTGTGTATTTCCTAGATGCCTGAAAAACTCTAAATAAGATGAGGCCCTTTTTTCTTTTTCTTTCTTTCTTTTCTGTTTTTGTTTCTTCTTTTTCCCACCAAGAGTTTCTTGGGAGCATTCATCCCTCCCTCTGTTTAAGTTTGCTGGTCTAAGCAGGAATACTTGAGACTGATTTTAATTCTTAACTAGATGGACATGATTTATTAATTCACATTTGAAATAACAATTGCAGTCGGAAGGAATCAGCTGAAAGCCCTAATTACATTGGAAAATATGCTTCAGTGTAGCATGGCCCCATTCAGCTTTCAGAATGCATAATTATCATCATTTTTTAATTTTTATATTTGAAGAATTGTGATGGAGACCAGACTCTGCTGGCTACTCACACTGCTTCAAAGCAATGCCCAAATCAGAAGTGAGTCTTTAAATAGATCATTTTCTTGCTTGCTTGTTAGTGCCCAACCACATATGTAGACTTATTGTGCAGGGTTTGGCCTCGGTGTTTTGAGTATTATTTTTACATCTGAGCCAACTAGCAGTTTCTGTGCCCAATTCCAAGGAAAAAAAGATGTTAAGCTCTGAATGCATATTGGCATATGAGCTGAGATTAGGTAATTTGGGATCACTCCATAGAAATCACATATGGTCTTTGGGGACTGGGAATTCATTCCTTTTCAAACAGTGACCAAATGGGGAACAGTGAAAGCAAGATCAAGGTAATTAAAAAATCACAAAACAAACCACTGAACTTCCTGAAAGAAAAAATGCACCACAGAACAAGAAAGAAAAAACAAAGCCTTCCTTGCCTTAATCTTGAAAAAATATGACAGTTGAGAGATATTGGCCCACTTTACCCAAATGAGGTAACACAGGAATTCTTCTAGCTATGATTGCTATTCCTATCACCATTCTGTCTCATAAGACTTCTGGGTATTATCCTTTGTTCTGGGTCTGGTTTTCTTCACTGGGTATTTGTTGTTTTCTGACCATCTCTTTATCTTCCCCATGACCCTCTTGCCCTCATTCTGTTATCTAGGTTACATATTCATTAAGTTCCCTGTAAAAGTGGTACTAGTTAAGGAAAACCGCTGTGAAGTCAGTCTATTGTGAGATGATTACTTTTTTATTTTTGAGTTTGAGAAACCTAGAAAATCTGTGCAAATTTCATATCAAGATTTGGGTTAAAAAGGAAATCCAAAATTGTTCCAAATTCTTGTTCAGGACTGTGATTTAGAAAAAAAATAAAAATAAAAAAAAAAAATCCCGATCATAGCCCTGGTCTGGATATGGGCACAAACCAAGGCTTAGAGGTGCTTGGAATAAGTTTTTTCATTTCCAGTTATGAGTCTGGATGCAGTAAGACTGAAGGTAAGAAGGACTGAAGTAAGAACCACAGAAGCCCAGGTTAGAAAGCCAGGAGAAGGTCCTGGTGGTTAGCAGGGCTGGGGACCCTGCTTCATGACTTTTGTCAAGGCCTCTTGCAACCTTTTCTTGCCAGTAATTTCTGTTTCCAGGTATGTCCTGACATCTGGGAGGAAAACCTTTCCCTGAGGGCTACAGAGCAGAACAGAGAGTCTATTCATCTGATGCAAAATACTGGGTTAGGTGTTGCTTCAGAGAACAGGATGACTGGCAATGTGACAATCCCTCAATGTCCTGCACTCAGTGACAGGCACTGTGTGTGTTGTTTCATGTGAAGAGCTGTAGAACAAGGAACTCTCTGATTCTTCGTTAGCTTTGCTTGACCATGTGTGAGCAGCAGGAGCCCTTCCCCATTAGCTCTCCCCCAGTTTCAGCCCCCCCAGAAACATCAGAGAGGAGGCATGAAGCAAAATGTAATGGGTGGTCAGCTGGGATGCTATAGTAGATGGATGTAGTGGGTTGAGGTGGAAGAGGAGCAAAGAGTTCATGTTGGCCTAAATATTATTTTGGCACAAAGAAGAACCTAATCCAAAAACTTAGATAGAAGGGAAGGGGGGAACTGTAACAATCATCTGTTTAAGGCCAGAGGATGGATTACTTTATGGTAGACACCACATAAGCCACAGGATTATTTTCTTGTTCGAAATACAGGCTAAAACAGCACTCTCAGGTACTGGATGATACGAAAACTTTTCACCAGCAAAACAGTGCTGTAGGAGGTGTCTAAAGAGACTGAAACTGTCTGAAGGGAAGGTTACCCATGACATAATCATAGGTGTGCCGTCATTCTAGGAGCATGAATATTTTTTTTTTCTAACCATATCTACCAGGCTTTCCATAAGGAGCACAGTTTGCTTACCAACTTATTAAGAAAATAGATTAACAAATGCTGAAAATATAAGTTTTCTCCTCAGCAAAGGGCTCTTCACATGCTTTTCCCGAAGCAGAGTAGTCTGAAATGACACACAGAAGAGCAGGAAAAATTGGTCAAAAAAGGAGAAAAGAAATACCAGTTTAGCTTTGTGTCCTTGACTAATGTTAAATGCTTTTGCCTTTTCTCTCCAAACTTAATAAAACTTCTTACCCCCCAACATGTGCACAAGTGTACTTCTGGGGTGATACATGGTAAATGCTCTACAGAAGTAATTTTTAAGATACAGAGGAGGATCCTTCTTTTATTATTGAGTCCTTCCTTCAGATGTGCACAAGTCTTCAAATATTTTTACTGGGAATTTTTAAGGTGGAAAGCTCTTCATGGCTTTGACTTACGTGATAAAATAACTCCACTTATTCTTGCCCCTAAAATATGGAAACGATACTGTTTATCCATGCTCTTAGCACCTTTGCCTAGTGTAGCATTCACAGTATTGAACCTCGAACCTACATAACACACCTATAGGGTAGCTCATTAACTCTTGAGATCTTCCACAAAAGTTGTAGTCTTTGCTCTCCTCCTCCCTTGGTCTATTCAGGACACCACCTGTGGGCTGGCTGGTGAACACCCACCATGTGCACTATATCTTTTCTGCCTGGGGCTTATTCAGACCTAAAGCAGTATTTTGCTAGATCTGTGGGAGATAGTTCACAACTTCACTGACAGGTTCCTGACCTTTCTGTAAACTGGAAATGGCCACGTTTTAAAAAAAGTTTCTGAATGTTTATAGGAAAAGGCAATCCTAACATCAGGATAGCTTTATCTGGTGATTTCACCTCTTCTGTCCCTTCAACTGACTAGCGATAAATAAGGCAAATGCAAGTCTGTATTTGAAAATATAAGAGCAAAAGAACAATCTTTTCTTTTCTTGGAATGGCTTCAGACAATGTTTGCTGTCTGCCGGGGTTGCTGTGAGTTACAGTACACTGGGTCATCAATATGCACCTGGTGCCAATGAGGGCAAGAATAACCCTGGAAACAGTCTATTTTCTGTCGCTGAGCAAGTGATGTTCTCTACCCCTCTCATACATCCAACCATCTGATGTTTAAAAATGGATGGAGTTATGTTCAAGTGTTCGTCCATCCTTTCCCATCAGTAACACTGGTTAAACAGGTACATACATGTTTATACATATACATACATTATATATATGTACATACAAAAATATATAATATACAACATACACACCCAATATACAACATACACACTCACAAACATAGACACATAATGCTCTTGTGCGTGCCAAGCTCATCAGCTGTCTGCTTGAGAAAAGCAGGACAAAGCTTTGGGCAAACTGAAGGTGAAGGAAAGGAATCTAGACTGATCCCTGGGAGAGGGAGACAGTTTCAGTGAGCAATGCAGCTCAGTCATTTTGAAAGGGAGGAGGATTTCTAAGAGTAGAGAGCATTTTTGCTTTACGATCTAATTTTATTTTGAATGTTTCAGTATGTAATGCAGGGTAACACAACAGCAAGTGCAAAGTAAGAATTGTTGGGGCAAAAATTAAATCCTTATCTGACCCCCAGCAGGGATATTTCTGAGCATTAAGCACCTCTGCTTTTATCATTCTTGCTCCTCGTCTGTGAAAGTATTTTTCTTCTCATTTTAATAATAGGAAGCTGAGATTCAGGAAGATGATAATTCAGACTTTCAAACTCCTGCTTAAATAACTAGGTATAGAAAGAGGGCAGCAAGCCAGGAAAAGAAAGTCTTCTTAAAACATTTCTGCAAACAACAAGAGGGAGCCAAATGTTTTCTGCTATGCTGGCCCTCCTGGGAAGGACATTTTCTGTAAACCTGGCCTTAATTGCTGCTGAGCGCTGAAAAATTCTGGTCCCCTACCCAGCACTATGGCATTATGGGTCAGCTTGGTGTATCTGTTCCATTGGACCACCCATCCTCTGATTCAATCTTTGCTCTGGCTGTGCATGCCCAATTTTATTTTGTTTTATTTGGGAAGAGCTAATTCAGGAGAATTGAGACTTTTTTTATCTTTCCTTTGTTTTGTTTTGTTTTGTTTTTATTTTTTTTGTCCTTCTCATCTTTCAGCCTGGGATTTACAGTGACCCATGCTACCTCCTTCCATAATGCACTGAAAAAGAGCCATCTGTGGATTCCCTCTGTTGATATATTTCAAAAAAACCTTACAAAATGACATTAATTGTTTTGACTGCATGCACCTATTCATTATTACACACTGCTGCCTGAGTCTCTTGCCTTTTTTTTTTTTCTTTCTTCAAGTAATAATCTTGCACTATACTCAAATATTTGTGTACAATCAGCTTAGAAGGAGTCATCTGAGAATTCCTGTTGTCAGGGCCCTAAAAGAGGAGATGTACTGAAGTCATTTTGTGTAGGGAACACATTTCATACTTATCAGGCAATTTTTTGTGTACAGATGGGACCCACCCATACCACATTATTGAAATTAACTCCTCTCCAGACTCCTTCCACTGTAGGCTGGGTTGGCCGTTGATTTGAGCACATCACCTTCAATGTTATCTTTGCTGATGTATGAGTTGTTGACTGCATGAATGAGATGCCATTCAATGCTGCACATTTATTTCTTCAGCAAACCCACAAAAATCTGATGGACTTCCTGGGCAATATTAAATCCCAAGCAAAAGCTTTATAAGAGCTACTTCAGAGCACTATCAAATTATTAGTATTCTTTTTCATAATACAGATGGTGTCTCACTTTATTGGAAGAAAAAGAGAGAGACTGTGTGTTTTTTTCCAGCCCTCTTGGGAATTACTTTATTGAAAATATCAAGACTGCAAAGATTCTTCCAGTGCCAGGGGTCAAAATCTTTGACTAGTTTGTTGTAATGTGAACATATAAAAATTCACTCAGTGCTCATTCTCTGCCTTTTATTTAATGTACAATCCAGGTAGTTCCACTTTGATTCTTTACATTACTGGCCCTAGCACTGAACATTTGCTGTGTTTTAAATTTCTTTCATGAATTCTGAAGAAGGGGAAACTTCAGGAAAATTGCCATTGGCCTAATAGGTATTGGTCTTCTATTACAAATAAAACAAAATTTTGTTATTCCAACTGACACTGAATAAACAAGTTCTTTATATTTCTTCTAACTCAAAGTATTCTTCACAGTAATATCTCTGCTTAAAATAGAATTTTACTAGTTGCCTGTGAATCATATCTACATACCTTAATGAGTAAGTGTTTAATATTTTAATTTCTATTAATACAAAATAGTAAATGCTGCTGGAAGTCAGCTGAAGCAGAAACTATAACAAGCAGCTAAGTTATGTTTCTCCCTGTGCATTATTGTCATCGTCACCAAGTACTATCAATATAAGGACCAGCCAACTCATACTTTCAAAGGAATTGTGTTTTCCAATGATTGCTAAGGGCAGAGTTGTCACGCAGACCCTTTATTGTGACAATGATTCATGAGAAGAAAAGAAATCAACTCGATTCTTTCATCACCAGTGACATTTTCTTTGGACTGACAGTTAAATTTTTTTTTTTTTTTTTGCTTATAAATAGATTACTGGTAATCTCTAAAGTCAGGTAAGGTTGACAAATATGGAACCCCTGTGGATATATATGTTTGTCATCTTCTACCATAAACCTGGGCTGTAAAGAGATCAACAAACACAGCCTTTTTACTTCAACTTTTTTGCTCTTCTCTTATAAAAGGAGGAAAGTTCACCTGCCTTGTGTATTTAAAGTCTGTGAAGGTTTGTGTCCAGGTCTGAATTAGGCAATGCCTCTGATAGGCAAGTGAAAATCCTGTTTTGGAACAGCTCTGCTATATGAAAGCTGGGCTCTTCTGCAGGTTGGCATTGCTTTTTTTAGGCTGTGTTGGCTAGCATTAAAATACCTTTAAATTCCTCTAAAATGGCAGCTAAGGAAAATATTGTGTTGGTGTTTTCAGACAGATCTCAAAAGAAGGACTCCTTTTGTCTGAGATCAAACATAGCATCATGCCCAAGTACTTGTGTTCTTTGTCAATGGGTTACGAAGGCTCCATCCATGCAGCTGAGAATGCACCAATATTGCTGATGCACAGTAATGTGTTTCACTGGGCTGTAGAATGAACCTCCATGATCTAAGATGAGAAAAACATGCCATCAGGATGTCTTTGATTGCTTTAACCTTTCTGTCCTCCACACTGAGGCAGCCCCTGGAGCTGCTCTCTTGGTTCCAGCCAAGATACCAGTCTTTCTCCAAATATCCCATTTTAAGTAAGCAGGTGGCTGAAGTCTTCCTGAGTCCAGGGACATCTTACCTCAGGCATGGTCTAAAACAAAACAAAGGGAAAAAAAAAACCCACCAAAGAAACCAAACCAAAAAAAACCCCAAGCTAATGTGAACTCAGGCCAGTGCTTGTCTCTGTTTCTGACTATGCAATCTGTATTCTGTGAATAAATTCATTTCTGTGTGTTTAATCTGACACCTTTTGCAAGCAATACACTCACTCAAAACACCAGCAATGAATAAACACTACCAGCCTCTTGTAGATATTTGATCGGGTAGCTAATTCACAAATGATTGACTACTCAAGTAGTGAGAGCATATGGAGGCTCTGTGAGCGACTGTCAACACGAGCAAAGTAGTCAGGGAAGCCAATTGTTAAGAACTGAAAACAATAGTGAACAAGAAAGTCCTTGAAGGAATGTGGCACTGGGTCTACTCAAGGCAGGATTTTATAAGAATGAGTGGCCAAAACAAAAGAAGATGGCAGCATCATTTCCTATATATGCTTCTTGTTGTTGGTTATTATTATTCCAATTTTTGACACTTGAATGAAATGTGGTATAATTGGGCTTCATAGCTGCTGCTTCAGGCGACATCAATTGCCTTTTTTAAAAATGATGATGGCGTTGAGGGAGACTCTTTTTTTCCTTTTATGTTTTGAAGCTGCCGAACTCTCAGTGCCACTCATACAATACACGAAAGGGGCATTGTACTCCTGGGAGGGTCTGCAAGGCTGGGGACTGATCCCATGAAGAAATATGAGATGGAGAAGAAAAGTAAACACACTGTTGGATGCTGCACTAAACCTAATCCCAAGATATCCCTTCTTTTTGCATTCTGGGTTTTCCCTACTGATAGCTCAAGTATGTGACTTCCTTCCTGTAGCATGCAGAGTGTATAACATTACAGGTGTATCCAGGAAAACTCCGTTCCCTGCTTTCCTTTAATTTGATTCAGTAATCACCTCTGTTGAGTTTGAAGGACCTTAAGCCATCATGAAATGAAAATCATTCCTTAAACTGTGTTTATTTCTGCTGAAAAAAAAAAAAATAAAAATGTCTGCATCTTTTGTTTGTATTGATAGGTATAGTGCATGATTTGGTTGGCTTATTTTGACTTGGAGAAGAAATAAGATGAGAAGCATTATGTTTTCCAATGTTGGAGTCAGGGAAGATGTATTCATCAGTCTGCTTTTGCATTAAAAAGTATTTCTTTAGGAGACAAAGAAATCTTAAAAAATAATGTTGAAAATACTCTTAACAACTACGAAGACCAGATGAACCTATTGTACCGAAATACTTTGCAGGCGATTAGTCTTACTGGGTATGTTTTAAATATCACATCACACCCTTCATTTCTACTCCTCCCCAAATCTGCCAGTACAGAACTGGTTGAGCCCCAGAATAGAGCAGCGTTTTGTTTCAGCGTCACCAAGGGAACTTTAGCACCCTGAGGCTGCTGGGGTGCCCTGCTCTTACAGCCTGTCCCTTTGGCTGTGTCCCCAGGGTTATGGTTTTGGGGAGTGATGTACAGATGAAAGAAGTTTGGGGTTTTTGGGGTTTTTTTGCCTACAGTAGGGGAAGCCTTTGAATTGCCTGATTGAGAAGTGGAACTGGTGCTGGACGATAGAAGGGAAATCAGTTGAGCCATGTCCATATAGGTCTAAAAACCTAATATCTGCACATCTTGACGGAAGTTTCCCTTCAGACAGACCCAAACTAAGGGTCTGGATCCAAACACCCCCAGATGAAGGATCATCTGTACTGTAGGTCTGTCATAGCCTCTTCACAGAAAAACTGCCTAAGGATGCACAGGATGTAGCCCTTCTGGCAGGTAATGTTAGCAGCAGTGGGTGCTGGGTTTAGATAACAGGCCAAACACACGTACCACACAGACCTCCAGATGAGCAAAATGGCTCCCCTTGGTGCTCCCAGGCAGCAAACTCTCCTCTTTTGCTAATGCCTAGTTTGTGTATAAAGCAATGAAAATGCTGCTTTGAAAAAAAGCAACATAGATGGGAAAACACAACTACAGTAAGAAAACATCACTTTATAATGCTACAGGTTGTAAACAAGATGTACGTAGACTCCCCTTCCATACACACAGACACGTGTGTGCAGTGTATTTTGGGCAGCAATCCTTTTCCCCAATTCTCTTGCCCTCTGGAGAAGTGTTCAGAGTGTATTGTCCCTTTAATGTTCCTTTTTGCTTCTCTCCAGCCCTTTCCTCCAGGCACCCCACCAGGAGTTGTTGATGTTGACTAGTTGAGATGCTGTGTCTCTGCCACAGGGTTAGGCTTGTGTCTTCTTGCTCTTTCTCCTTCATACTGGTGCCAGGGATAGGAGTGCTGATAGGGAAGTGTTTTCCTCTTGTCTCAGATCTTCTGACCTAATTCTCACCAAAATGCCAGACTTCAATTATTTTAAGGCTCTGCCAGGGAGTTAAACTCATTTCTTCCTCTTCTTCTTCTTAGTGAGATCCCAGGCAGAGGATCCCCTGTGACATTCAGCACTACTGCCAGGACCCAACGCAGAGCTGGGGGCTGCCTGCAGGTGCTAAGCTGCAGCTGAGGGAGCCAGAGTCTGGGGTGCTCATATTGGCAGGTAACTCTTGGAACTTCACTGCCTAAAGACATAAATTTCAGTTCAATTCTTAGGTGTAAGCATTTAGGATCTTAAACAATATTTAAATATTCTGTTTCATGGAATCTTTGCAGTTAACCTTTAACTGCTTCCAGTTCACAGAAACCTTTAAAAGAAAGGGCAGAAAATCAATGGCTCTAAAAAGCAAAAGCGACAGCCCTAGCATCAGCATGTGCCATATCATACTGGTGTGCCAGCAATTGCCTAGAGCAAGCAGGAGGTGACACAGACGAGTCATCCTTCTGCCTGTGTTTCTTTTGCATTGTGATCTAGATCATAAAGCCATGCTATAAGAAAAAGGGGAGGATAAAGGTTGGTTTCATCACCTAGCTATTATCAAGGGCAAGTGATGTTTGTCCTTACAGGAACCCATAAATCCATTGATTTCTGGATGACACAAGCAAGATTTTGACCTGCCTTTGGCGTTGTGCTGGTCCTGGAAATTGTAACTTTTGTGACCCTTCTACAAGTTCTATAAAAAACAGGGAGAGACTTAAAATTAAGCTAGATGCTTATCAACCTACATTTCTATATCTATGCAAACAAGCAAAAACCACACACCCATACCCCCAGTTCAGTGAGCTTTCCTGCTTTCCTTTGTTCAGCTTTTCCATGCTTTTGTCTTAGATGTTAGAAGGTTGGACAGAAGGTCGTCCACTAACCATTTCATGTGGATACAATAAGTGAGTTCAGGTCTTCTCCCCCTCCCCTCCGTTCATCTGAAATCTCTGCTGTGCAGTAACCAAGCTGAAAACACAATCCTCATAATAAAAAATAGTACCAAAAAATGATGCTGTTCCACAGGAGTGATGGGAAAGGATGCCCCAGATGGGTGTCTGTGCAACTCAAAATGGATTGTTTGGATGTCACATATTACTCAGGCAGTAGATTAGTACAAGTTTGAACCCTTTTAAGCAAAACCTGGGATGAGGTTAGAAATACTTCTGTCATGAATAATTAGTGGAGCTTCTGTTCAGCCTTTGCTTCTTCCTAAGGCCTAGGATGTACTTCTTCTGGGCCACAGGGAAGGACAGTTCAAGGAGGATATTATTCACAGGTGTCAAAAACCCCAGGCATGTGTCACTTGCTGATCGCAATTACTGTGTTGGCAGGACTCTACCCCAATATTGCCATGGATATGGACTGTGATCTTCTGCGAGTTGTTCTGCCCAGTTTCTGGAATTGACTCCTCTGTGTCTTAAATGATTATTGAAATCTATGTGCTCACTTTTCCTCTCTGTAAAAATGGGCTGACTCCCCTCACTAGTGTGTTTGGAGAACAAATTAATAATGTCAGGCACTCAAGAGGAAAAGTTCTTCAATGTATATTTGCTCTGCAAAACTGCTCAATATTGTTATTATTTATTATTCTATGGACTCATCACTCTCAGCTCCCTTCTGCCAGAAACTGCTTTGAAAGATGGATAAGTTGCACAAAAATTATTTTCCTTCAGTTTTCTTTGTGAGAACGTTTTAAATGTGATGTGGGGAGGGCTGTTTTAGTGAGACGAGGGCAAAGGAAGACAAGCTTCTGTGATGAAATGGGTTTGAAAAGGTGAAATCTGGGAAAAATAACTTCTAACATAAAATTTAGACTGTTGTCTTACCAAATTTTTACTCAGACAAAAGACATGAATTCATAAGAGTGTAAACAATCCTTTTACTACCTGCAGATACATTTATAATACTTGGGTGTTCTCTCTGTGTTGTCTCTTGCTCCACACTGATACAGCTGATGTAAAAGGCAGGGATAGATGTGAATAGCCCTAATTACTGTTAGTGAATACTGCATTTGATGTAGCTGATAGATTCCAACATTGCTGCTGTCTCACTCACTACTTCCAGTGACTTTCCATCTGGTGCAACCCGTGCTGTACACTCCCTCAGGTTTATGTGAAAACTACTGTGAAAGCAGAGTCATTGATTTTTGTAGGTTTAGTGCCAGAGCAATTTTAGATGGCACAAGGCTGATTTCCTTGACTTTCGCTTTCCTGCTCTTGATACTTCTGTGTCAAACTCAACACCTTTCCCAACACTACCCTCCTCCTCATAATAACAAAGTACTCAGCACCTCCTCCTCCTCACTAGCGCTGTCAGCAGGAGCGGTGGAAGGGTGCTACAGGCGACTGTGTTTGTTTTGACAGTGCCAGCTTTCAAAAGAATCTGCTGAGTTAGTGGGAGGTCTCTATGTGTTTGTGTTTCTAAACAGAATTGTTTAATCCCATTTTGGGGATATTTTGCCACTGTGCATCTCCTGTGCAATGGGAATGGTAAAGTTACAGCCTGGACTTCAGATCCCTCCTGCATTACGATAGCCATTGTGGTGAAGGATTTGATCTGCTGCAGCTCTCTCATCTAGTAGACAGCTAATGACAAGGAGGAACTTTTCCAGGTCTTCCAATTAGTCTGTGATAATGGAATAAGTAGCGGGGAGATTATTTTCCCGTGCTATTGTAAAAGGAACTGCTGAAGGCTCCGTTTTGATTTTACATATGTAACCATTTATCACATCAAAACTCTTAAAGTTAATACGCATGAGCAAACCAGTGCAATCAGGATCAGACCCTGAGCAGGGCCATGTGGGCTGGCAACAGCTGCATTTGCAAACACACTGAAAGGCCAAAGTGACTCTTCCTGAGCTAAAGGATATTGTTGTAGACAGATTCTCACATTTTGTCTTTCAAGAGCCTGTGACACAAGGTGCCATGATTTATGGTGTGGCACTGGAATCCATGTTTAATTGTCTTACAATGTGCAAGATTGCAGAAGATGATGTGCAAAGTGTTTTTTGCAAGCATTTTATAAAATTTAGTAGGTAGGGAACAGACTATCAGGGACTGAGGTTCAGACATTGGGACTGCCAGCTCACAGAAAGCACATTCAATCATTGCATTAGCCCTCCAAACTCTCTCTCATCCCACTTATGGGGCTTATCCCTCTTCTCTGACTACACAGGGAGATCAGGGTCCTAACCCTTCTCTTCTGAATCATGTCAGAGTTACATGCAGAGAGCAAATGCCTTCAGCAAAATCTCTGTGGTGACAGAGACCATTTACACATAGCGAATGTGTCTATTTAGGTTGGTGCCAACCTGAAAGCTCCTTATTTCTGAGCTCTTTGAAGACTCAGACCTTGTGAGATACCAAATACATGTCGATAAGTGGCTTTTGCATGTGTAAGTTCAGTGGCCCCTTCACAGAAGTGATACAAGCAGTGGGAAAAATGGGGGCTCTGCCTAAATTCTATTAAAATAAAATCCTGTGTTTAATCAGTGAGTTTCCCACATTTTCTGCCTCTTATTGTTTCTTTTTATTTTGCAGCATTCCTGCCCAATCCATAAACTGTTTTGGTTTCATTTCCAAAATGTAGGATAGACAGTGAACTTAGTTTTAGAGCTCTAAGTAGTTTACTTCCCACTTAAAAAAACGCTAAATTTTACATTCCCACCCTGCCTACATCTGAGATACGGTTGTGGGGAGACAAAGTGTATCTGTGTGTTGCTCATGCTTATATCCCAAGTGAACGTGACATGATCTTTGAACTTAAAACCACTTTTTTTGAGTAAGTCCATTTTTTACATGGCACAACAGTGTGCCACAGCTTTAAAAAAAAAAATACATCTGCAGAGGGAATTTAAGTTTAGCTTGTAAGGACTCAACCCACCTGCTCATGATTTTGTACATGCAGGAACAAACGCTGCAGTGGTCCTTCCCAAAAATAAAACTAAGGTCTTGCTGATCAGGGAATTGTGGGCATCTCTGTGTGCAAGGGGACTAGGGGTTGGGAGGACTTCCAAAGGGAAAGGCAGCAGCTCAAAACTCGGTATTACTGGGGAACAGATCTGCACTTGGGTGGTGCAAAGGGTGTGTGATGTGAAGGGTTTGCCCGTTGTTCCTTTAAGTTTGATGGCAAGCATGTCTGTTCTAGTTTCAAGCAGGGAGTATTCTCCCTCCTGACATTCCCACTCCGGTGCATTTGACAGTTTGTGGTCTGATCATCTGTATGAACTCCTTGGAGACAACCAGACACGTTGAGCCAGCCAACATATATCTTTTGCTCTCTCCTTTTGTGCACTGAAAGGGTATTATTTTGAAAGTCACGCTATGCAACAGCCATTTCAGAGGGTCACTCTCCACTCTAGATTATGTCATTAATTAAATTATTTAATCTCATTTTTTGAGAGAAAAGTACTTTTTGTAAGTTTAGAAACAAAGGCAAAAATTCTGAGGTTTTGTTTTCTCAGTCTTGAATTCTTCAGTATTCTTGTATTGCTCCTTTAACTGTTCTGTGTTTATGCTTTCTTCTGTCAAAAGGGAATAGTGCTTATTTGTCTCTATAAGGTTTTTGGGTATGTGACGTAGTCTTATTTATAAAATATTCAGTGCACTGCCAGTTGTAAGAGTGAAGCATAAGCCCCGAATATCTCTATATTATGAATTTTGGCATTAGCAAGACATCTAATTTTTACAGCTGAAGATGACTTCTCCTTTTTAATATTAGTCCTTCCCATTTCACAAGGTGAGTTGTGTTTCAGCTCTCTGAGGGAAATGGCCTGGAATTCACAAGCCAGAGTTGAACGACAAAAAAAGGGACAGAGAAATTAGGAAGAATTGGCCAAATAAGCCAGATCTATGCACTGCATTTTCCTTTTCCATTTCAGTCATGAGCCACACCGTGGTCCTCCATTCCAGCTGAACTGACAGGGGCAGAAAGAAGAAAAGTAACTCTTATCTTATAATAAGTCAGAACTTGAACAGGAATCCAATTAGCTCTTTTGTTTTAACATTAAACTACGTTGCCTTGACCTCAGCCCACAGGTAGTATTAACGTCCATGGTTATTGTCAGACAGTTGTATGAATGTGTTACAAAATTAAATAATGTGGCATTGTGCTGTAGAACTAGCACTTACACACTAAATTATCACAGCTCTGCCTGACCTTGGCAGCATCATAAGGTTCATATTTTCAGGAAGATGAATTGTTATCAGAACAATTTCTTCAATGTTTTAAACACACACGCTTTTCTTTAACCTTATAGACATACAGTTTTTACCTCCTTGTACTGCTATGATTTTAACAACAACAGTCCCAATATAGTGACAACTGAAATTGATTAAAAAGGCTCTTACTGAATTTTGTGCTCTTGTACTTTACACTCAAATGAAACTATAAGATTTGGGCCTAAAACGGAAGTAAAAGATGAAGAGTACATCATTGCAGACTTGCAAAGAAAATCCAGCCATGTTTTCAAATTCTGGCTACTGTTTTCTAGGGTCTAAGAGCAGCAGGGCAGGCCACAATTATTCTTTTTCAAGGCTTAGCATCCACTGGCTAACTTGTAGCATTGGTGTAGCCCTCTCAAGATTTGCTTGTAGTTTATGGTTGTAGTTCAGAGCAGAAACAAAGGATTTTTTAGTGTGAATATTAAGGCCATTCAGGGATTTATAAAATCAGTAGAGCCTCCTTGCCTATACCGCCTGCTTCTGATGGCTGCTGATGGTTTTGCTCCCCAGGCAATACAGTAAGCCAAACTTAGCACTGGGCAATTTGAACCAGTCATTACTCTCTCTAATTAAGACAGCAGGGTAGAAAGTGACTTCTGCTGTTCAGACCATGGGTTGGGTTCCTACAGAGTCCTGCGTTTCATCCTTGCTAAAGGTTTGTTACAGACATGAACATCACCACGGCAGAGTAAAACTTCCTATCAGTCATTATCATGACTCAGGCAGTCTCTATGGACTGTAGCTAAGGGTTTATATTGCATGTTTGTAGCAAGATAGGCTCAGCTCTGTTTTACAATGTACAAAATAGCAACTTTATTCTGTTCTGATGACTTAGGTTTTTCCCATTCAAAACTGCCTTGTACTAGACCTCTACTGTGCAGATAAGCCATATTCTGAAAGAAAATAATGCACAGAGGAGCTGCACCTTTGGTCTCTGGGTTCCTGTAGGTTCCCGTTTGTTCAGGGGATTGACTTTGGAATATGGAGTTTTCAATGCTTTGTCTCCCATTCACTCATGAACACAGATGAAATGTCCATGCATAAGGCACAAAGGCAGTAAGGAATCAAAAGTATTATAGTATTTATTAAGGATTGCAATAAAAATGCCATGCTGTGCACAGTTCTGCTCTCTGCGTCTCAAGAATGACATAATGCAGTTAGAAATGGTTCAGAGAAAGGGTAAATAATGCAGTTAAAGAGATGGCACACTTGCATTTATAAGGAGAAACTAGAGAAGACAGGACTCCTCCATTTGGAGAAGGCTGAGAAGGGGAAAAGACACAGTTTCCAAAGCTAGTTGGGTGAGTTGAAAGCAGAAGGACAATCCATCAAATCCTGCAGTACGAGAGCTAGGAGGCACTCTAGGTAAGAGCTTGTCCAAAAATAGATAAAAGGAGGGAACTCATTTACAAAGCCATTAGAACTGGGATGTAACAGTAGTTGGTGGAGCACATAGTACTAACAAATGGAGATTAGGCAAATTCACAGACAATTGATAACCAACCCGATGCCAAGGAGGATAGGCACAGGTATCATTCCCTGTAATATCCCTGATCCAATATCACAGGTGCTGTGGGGATGAGGGAGGCAGTGGTGCAGGCAGGCACCACTACCACATGAGATGGCAAGCAGTGGGTAGGCTTGTGTGCTCTCCCCTTGTTCTAGCATGGTTGCTTTCTAAACCAGGTAGTTTGTTGTTTGGGGGCTTCTTTTGTTCACTTGTTTTTCCCAGTCTGCTAATGTCAATTATGGAACTCACTGCCACAATATATAATTGACTCTAAGGGATGCACAGGTTTCAGAATTACTCGAAATGAAAGATTTGACATCAATGTAGATACTGATAATGGTCTATATGCATATATAAATATTTGTTTAAATGGTGGGTGCATGTGCAATCAGTAAGATGTGTGTGCAAAGAAATTTGGGTCCCTGCAGGAAGTTACATGCTTATTGTTCACTACAGTGTTTCCTATGAATTGCTTTGAAGCATCTCCTTTGGACATTGTCAAAACCTGAATAGATCATTGATCTGACCTAGTGCGGTAATCCCCAGGTTTGTTTTTGTTAATTAAAAACTGCTTTTAACTGGCCATCTTGTGAATGGAGAGATTAAAAAATAATAAAATCATTTGACCAAGTTATTATCATTAAAAACAAAGGGAAGGAGTCGAAAATATGTACTTGTAGCCTTTTCTTGGAGATAGTTTTCCAGTGCAGTGCAACATAAACAGATTAACTGCAGTGTTTATTCACTGTGAAAAAGCAGTTCCAAGAGCCCCAGGTGCTTGCCAAGTCCATAATTGTACCTCCTTAAATACTTTCATTACTTGGAAGTACAATAAGAGAAGCAGAGACACATGCTTTCTACTTTCTTGTCAACAAACCACCTCCAAGAAATTAAACTCTATTTTCTCTAGAATTTTTCAGCAAGATATTTTTTCCCCTATCTTGAAAAGGTGGGGAAGAATGCCTCAGAAATTATGTTGAAAGAATACCCCTTTGGAGGTGTTTCTACGTGCAGAAAGAGGGACAGAACTGAAACTGAGAGTCGCTTTCATTAAAGTTTCATTAAATTGTAGAGACCGATAAAGGCTGCAGCATTTAAACGCAGGTCTAGATTCTGTATCCTACCAACAAACTAGCAAATAAAAGAGATGTACTGTTTTCTGTACAGTCTGTCTGTACTGCTGTCCTCACAGCAGAGATAGACTGCACCAGGGAGTATCCAGAGATCATTTACCCCCTCCCTACACCAAAGCCATGGGTCCTCAGGTACACCACAATGAGCTCAGAGAACGGCTCCTGTCACTGCACCTTTTGCCTCCACTCTGATGCATGTTGGCCATTGTCAAATAACTTCAGGCTTTTGTCATCTCCCCTGTCTTCTATGTAGGAGAAAATAATAGAGCAGCCCACGGTGAAAGGGACTTGTAAAGATAATCTGGTCCAACCTTTCCCGGGAACAGCAGCCCAGCTGAGATTATCTAGCAACCCAACTGCATCCTGAAAACATCCATTGATAGGGGGACTACCATGTCCATGTGGAGGTTGTTCCGGAGTATAAATGTTCCCACTGTAAAATTCTTGTATCGAGATGAAATTTCTCCCAGAGAAACTCATACACATTGCACCTTGTCTTCTCCCATCTGGTTCCTCGGGAAGGGAGAACCTCTGTCTTCCCTGTTTCCACTCTTTCAGTATGGGAATACTGTGATGAGATCCAATGTGAGCCTCCGCTTCAGGGAGAAGAGACTGAACTCCCTCATTCTTTCCTCATGGGTCGTGCTTGCCAGCCCTTTGCTCATCCTCGTAGCCTTCCTTTGGACCCTCTCCAGTCTTGTTCGAATTGTGGGGAGCGGCAGCGGACACAGCAAGCACTGCTGACTGACTGAGCTGAGCCACTTGTGCCCAGGGACACCGGGACCTCCACAAGCGAGGCTGCTCCCCCGGCCACACAGTCCCAGCCTCTACAGAGCCCTACGGTTGTGTTCTCCCGGATGCCGGGCTCCCCACTTGTTTTGGTTAAAATCCACATACTCCTGGCTAGCCCGCTCCTTACAGACAGTCCAGATCAAGGGTGTGGGTGCTGCCCGAGGGGCCCGGCTGGCTGTCGCCTCCCCCGGGGGCTCCCAGAGCCGAGCAGCCCCGCCTGGGTGAGGCGCAGCCCTTGGCTCTGCCTCCCCGCTCTCCCCCGCCGCAACGCCTGCAAGGGGCCGGGGAGGCCGCCGAGCCCTCCGAGATGGTGGAAGGCACCGGCCCTACTCTGCCATTCTCTTCCTTCCCGGCACCTTTGGCTCCTGATCCTTCTGGGAAGCACACACTCCCCGCGGGCTTCCGGGCCTTCGCAAGGACCTGCCGGGGCCTCCTCTTCCCCCCAGCATGGGGACGGCCTGCTGTGCTCTCTACATAAGTTATAAAATATTGAACCCAGAAACTTGTGTCAGGAGTATGCTATCTCCTGGAGATGTGTAGATTTTATCTTGAAGGCGTCTGTGGTAGTTTGCTGCCATGGCTGATGGCCTTGGAGCATTTAAAAATCTTGGCAATCCAACTCTTTAGCCTATCCGTATACAAAGCCTCTTCTCTTCTGGCTTTGCCCTCTCTTTCAGTAGTTGAAAAAAAAAAAAAAGGCAAGAACCTTTCCAAAAGCAGGGACAAGTGCCTTTCTTCAGCCTTATTCTGATGTCTTGTTGCAGAGCTGTTGTTCTAAGCTGCCCCTCAGCTAAGGAAAGAAATACTAACTTGGAATGAAATACTAACTTAAAGTGCACTTGAAATTTTCCTTCTAAATGGATAATGGTAAAATTTGGCATCCTTAAGTGTCCACAGGTCATCTGTGGATAAACCTTGCTGTAATCCAATCCTCAGCCCTCTACAGACCTTATTATTCAAAGAATATGGGCAGAAGTTTTGCTCTGAGGGTTTTATGTTTTAAGGAATGCCTCAAACAAAACTGCATTTCTGAGTTCTCTCTCTCGAATGCCAACCATATGTAGTCTAACCCAGCTCTTTGGGGAGAGGCGGATAGCGGGTGAGATTTCGTCTTCATACTAGTAAAAAAAAAAATGTTCTTCAGAAATTGCATCTGAACACAAATGTAATGAGAATTGCTCATCTTGCAGTGGGAACAAGCCTGTACAGTTAGACAAAATTTGGTCTTGAGAAAAGCAGACTGAATATTTTGTTTATTCCTCTCATATTCATTTATGTCTCGAGGCCTGGTTACATATCTAAAATGAATTTCTCTCATCTTTTTTTAAGAGAGGTTGTGATGTGCCATGTTGTCTCTCTAACTAGTTTCATATTGCACTAACCTGTAGTAATGAAAAGAGATGCTTTCTCAGTGCTCAGTGGTAGGTGAAAGAATGATATCTATCTGATGATCCCAGTAAGAATTCAATTGTATTATTATATGATGCTCGGGGAGATACTGAACAATACATACTTGAAATCTTAAAATTCTTCCTTTCTCAATGGAGGGGGGAGGTCTTTCTCTCGGAGCAACTTAGTTCAGAAGTAGTCCCCCACAGGATAGCTGAGACAGGTAGGTTCCCAGAGCGTGTTCGTAAGGAGACAGCTCCCTTCCCCAGTACCCACGGAGCCTGGCACATTGTGATATGCTCCAGTCACAGACCTGGGAATACAAAGTATGAGAAGACATTTGCCAGTGTTATTTCCCTTAATCCAACAGCCCTTTTTAACAACAGCAGAAAGTCTGCATTTCCACGTGAGTTTAATAGTTTGCCTCTAGATCATACCCCTTCCTACCATAAAGAAATAATTTTGTCCTGCTGTGTAATTAATACACGTGTACAGTGTGGCAAACATTTTCCTGTAGACTGCTTATTTTGCCTGTAAATTACAGGAAATCCTATACAATACACCTGGGAGCCCTGCAGCTTGAAATTAGAATACAAACCTTCCCCACCTCCTCTTGCTTGGCCAGCTTACCAGTCAAATTTCAAAACCACTTTTTGTTTGGATGTGTAATAAATTCTGCTAGTGACGAACTCACTTCTCTTCAGCTTAAAATCAATACAGGTTTTAATTCCAAAATGAAACCAGTTTACGGCTCACAGAATTACTACAAAGGGATGAAACTGCATGGAGGTTTCCAGTTGCAAATTTTTTTCTGACACACATGCAACATACAAATTTGTAAGAAAACCCCTACAGTTTAAGGTATATTGGCTGTGAAATCAATGGCAAAGCCTTAGTTCTGCGTGATGTCACATCTATATGAGCCCTGAGATAGTATTAAAATAGCAGCAGCTGTTACTTGTTGTAGACACGTGGACTTTTTTAATGGGAGGTTCCATAATTTCCTCTGTGGTATTCTGTGAATCTCAGTGACAAAAGATACTGCCAAAAAAAAGTGTAGTATGGACTGCCAGAGTGTAGTGGACACCAGTCCTTATTATTTTGGTACAGTCTAAATACAGTGCATTGCCTTTGTTTCATGTATTTTTGTATGTGTTCACATGTGTGGACAGAGGGTTTTCCACCAGCATGGGTTGCAGAAAGTATCTCCAGCATCTTGATGGTTTATGACCTCTGCACTGCAAAATGCACACCTTTATCTCTTGCTGCTGAATAAATACTCCAGTTCAGGAGGAGTACAGGAGTCTGGGGAAAAGAGCTTGTAGTTCTACAGTACTCTCTGGGCTACTGATGGCTGGGGTGAAAGCTGCTTTCCCAAAGCACTCTGCCAGCCATAATCACATGCCTGCAGGTGAGAGAAGTAATCCTTTGAACTTCTATCCTGGCTCTGGCTCCCTCTCTCTTAAACTGGGAATGGCAATCACATCTGTTTATTAGCAAGCATCAAAGACTAGCAGTTTGCATCACTGAGAAGATCTGTTAAAAACAGAACTGGGCCAAATACTGTTCTCTGTTTCTTCAGGGTGAATCTCATTGAAACCAAAGCTCACACTGTATAGCTCTTGACCTGTCTTGGAGTGTGACCTGAAAGCATTGTAAGAGTAGGTTTATATACAGATTAGGAAAGGTAGGAGGGTACCTGGAAGGTAGCTGTGCTTGGCAGAGCAGCCCCAGTGGGTATTCCCCCTAAGTGTGGCAGGTCGATTTGGTTGAGGAAGCAAGGAATAGTGGAAAAATAGTCTTACTTGTTGAACTTTACTGTGTATTGTTTACTATTGTATTTCTACCTTCCCTTCACCGATGGTACCCTGCCAGCCCTGGGCACTTTAGCAACACGGTACTCACAAGGTTTGAATAGAAGTTTATGAACCCATAGGAACATGGCATGTGCTCAGGTCTAGGCTTCGTCAGTGTTTCACAAAATTGTAAAACACCAAATGCTTTTGCTTTGTAAGGCTTCTGATGCACTGGTGTCATTGGAAGCTGTTACTTTAAAGCCATGATGTCACTGTGGAGAAATATGATGTAAGGGCTGTATAAGAAGGAAATAAAACTTGGTAAAATTCCTTTTCACATTTGGAAGTTTCTGTTTTCCATTTAACAGAAAATACCCTGTTCTCTTCTCTGTATCCTTCTCTTCCTTTATAAGTACCCCTGCCAAGAGTGCTGAGGGTACACAGGAACCACCATTCCCCTTCTCCCTGTGGGAATATAGCTACCTTTTATTACTAGAACTAGTTCTTTATTTAATGGTTTTGCTGTAAAAGTTTTTAAAAAAAGAGTGTGTGAGAGAAGAAGAAAGTAGCCTTTTTAACTACTACAAGTATTAAATAGTCAGCCAACCTCTGGAATCACTTCTTGTTTTCCATTAAGTTGGGTAAGGAGTGTTACAGAGCTTTTTGGGTAGGGTTTATTGGAACTTCACAGTAGGACTACAAAAATGTGGATACTCTGATTGTTTTTGTTTAATAAGACTCAAGGCTCCTGGCTCTACCTTGCTTTAAAGTCTTATTGCCCTTTAAATTTTTCTCCAGGATTTGAGTCTATGGTTTAAACAAATCATTCACATGAATACCATCTTGTCTTATCCTGCAGGGTGCTGTGTATCTTTTGTATTTACTCAGCTCCATGAAATATGCAGCTTCTTGTATAGTCTTCTGGTGATGTCATGGGTGACTTATATGTCCTTTTTGTAGATCACTTGTAAAAAAAAATTAGGAAATCAAAAGATGGTTTGAATCAACATCAATTGGTATACGTCCAGAGTGTGACTCTGTATCTGCCAGTTTGATTTGGGTGGATAGTTGCAAAGAAAGGTAAATCTTGGTTTGGCTTTCAACTGCTTCCTCCTCTTCTTATAATGATGTAGTCACTAGCCTTGAATTTTTGGACTGGTTCCATCTTTTGAGATGACAATGGCTCTCAGCTCTCACCAGGAGTAAGCAAAGCAATTAGGAACAAATTAAAAGATTCAAGCTTCCATTAGGCTTAAATAGGGCCTGTTCTTAGGAGTCTAAGTTTCTTGAACTTCTTCTTTGTTGCCCGTCTGTGTTTTTTCTTTCTGATTAACTATCTCCTACAAAGTTCTGCCACTGGAAGCAAGGATATTTCAGACAGTAAGAAACAGGTAATGAAATAAAAACCTCAGAAAATCAAAAGTTTATATGTCCAAGAATCCCAAATAAATACTGATATTTCCTGAGCTCATCTGAACCGAATTCAAAACATTTTGGTCTTGGCGTTTGCTAATTCTTATACTACTTTGATAACACTGAAAATGGGCTAATGTTTAATCTTTTTTTACTCTGTCCTTACTTCCTCTATCTAAAGATTTACTTCAGAAACGGGCTTGACACAACGCTCTTGACAAGCTGGTTGAGTCAAAGGTATTCCTGTGGCCAACGCAAAAATATTCCCAGTTTTGGGCTGTTGGGAGTTCGAATCACAGGTCTGGAGCCTAGCCCAGCTCTGCATGGTGGCTAGAGCTTCCCCAGGCCTCCTCCACTCACTAAAAACAATTTGAAGCCATTTACTTCAGGGCTAAAATGACCCACTTCTTTGAGGAAAGTTCTCTTGAAGGTGCAACCAAGCAGTGTGTTTGAGAACGGTGTGTTTGGGCAGCCCTCTGCTAAGCATCTCAGATTTTGTCATTGGTGAAGGCTGACTTTTGCTCATATGTTGGTCGTCTTCTGGACTGGGTGGTACTATTTAATCCCACACAGTTTACCTCTCATGTTGCTGGTAAAGCCATGTACTCAATCTGTTAATCTACCCCAAAATTTCACCAAGTGCTGAATCCAGTCCTGATTTTGAACTGGCGCTGGAAACCGAACAGTCTGGATTATATTCATTCAGGGAAGAGAAATTAGCAATTAATGATAACAAAATCTATGACAAAGCAGGCATTTGTTTGATAGTGGTTCAGTTAGGTAAACTTTGTTCTCACATAGGTTTCTGGGGCAATATTTTAGACAGAAATTCTTTAATGATGCTGTGGATGTCTTAAAAGGACAAGCAAAACAAATATTTTTTTTCTGTGTTACTGGCTAGATTATCTTATTTAAAATAATACTTCTATCATCTAGCTATTTTTCTAACCATCCTAGAAATGCCAGAGGCTCAGCAAGCTTGGTAGTTTTTCTGGTAGGTGAAAGAATCATGGTAGGAGTGGATATTCCCAACCTCACACAACTCTAATTAAGAGTAATTCTCAGTAATGGTCTGTGGCTGCAGGCTAAATAAATACCACTCCTGAATATTTTTCTTAAATCATGCAGGATTGTGTTAATTGAAACTCTTGCATCTTCTTATAGAATGAATCCAACTCTGTGTCCGCCAGTTCCTGTCTTCTTTCTGTATGGTGTTGAAGTGCATCTGGTAACAGCAGTGTAATTAAAGGCATGGCTGTGTTACCTTTCAAATCTTTTGTTACAGAGGTCACGTATTGCCTGCCCCTCCCAAAACTATCTTGTAGCTGAACCATGGCATGCAAAAATTCTGTAAAAATGATTACCAAATGTAAAATAACTACCCCTAGTCATTTCTTAGTTATCGGCTGCAGCTGTAACTACTGTGGAATTTCAGGCAGAAGACAGGAATTTAATATTACAGTATTTAATAGTAACATTTAATAGGATAGCATGTAGTAGTAACATCACTCTGTAACTTTTAGGGGGGGTGAGTTTGTAGGCATCCAAATTTTCCTCAGGCAAGCTTATTTTGGGGGATTATTTCTCAAAAAGGGGAGAACGTAGAATGACTGAAACCTGGTTTTGATGGAAAGACTACATAAATGACAGACTGAGGGGAGAGGGACAGCTGTGAACAGCTCCTTAGCTCTGACAACATTGCATAGCACTGTTGGCATCAGTAAAGTTATTGTTTCTCTTTCCTTCCTTTTCTGAATGAATCTGAACTTTGCTGTATTGCTGGTGAACATCCATAAAGGACTGCTGCAACATTCACAACTTGTTCCCAGACAAGCTTGGGGAAACAAGGAAGCACAGTGATGGTAGGTGGGAAAGGCCATGAAAGAAAGGCAGAAACGTCAAATTTTGCTTTGCACACATAAAGAAGGCTGTGATTTGGGGGGACAAAATGGAAGGAAAGAGTGACTAGTCTTGCCAAGCAGGTGAGGACAAATCCACCGGGAAATTAGCAGCGGTCTCAGGTTTCTGTTGGTTGTTGCCAATAGCAGATGCAAAAAGAGACAGAAGGAAAGAAAGGAACATAAGTGTGTTTAGCACAGGATTTGTATGAAAAAAAAAGAGATTAGGATCAGGTTTTCAAAGGCACAGGCAATGTGTTCCCTGCCTCAGTTGTGCGAACACGCGTTGCTTCACAGCCCTTGGCATTATGCACATGCAGACCCACTTTTGTGCTTACAGGACCAGAGCTAGGCAATGGCAGACTACACGTGGATGGTTTGCCACCCTAGGATACCCTCTACCATCTTAGTGTCTATAAAAATTGTGGAGGCAGATTTTGCTCCCAGAGGGCTGTCTCCTTGGTGCTTTTTCAGAAGAGCAGGTTGGTGTCTGAGAAGGTTCTAGCAGCGCAGAAAAATTGGCTCACAACTTAGGAATTCCTCTAACCATGGAGTGCAATTCCACTAGCAGCCCCAGGGATCACCTAAGTGAAGCAGGTCTTTTCTATAGTACCAAAAGCTGCATGCACTCAAAATCATGCCTTAGTGGACAGAAAATAGGGAAGTAAACATGGTTTTGCCAGGCTGTTCCTTATGTGTATAAGACAACTGCAGCAAAAGACTCAGCCCTGTCACCTTAGCTTTACAGATGAAAATTTTCTATCTGTTCCTGAGCTAGAGGAAGAAGCTGTAGAATAAATGGGGCTCTCGTGTGCGTGCCTGAATGCCAGGCATGACAACAAGAAGCTAAGGATACTGCTTAAACCATCACTGAAACCTTGCTTGCTTTAGTAAGTTCAAGTCAAACATTGGTATTTGATCAGAAGGAGGGCTGATTTTTTATTATTATTTTTAATATGGTTTAATTATATTGAAATTATATTGGTGGTTCAGTAACCAGTGGCTTGAAAATTAACAGAATTATGAAAGCTGAAACATTGCTAGCAGCATCAGTTAATGACAAGGTCGCCACCACTGTCATATTCAAGAGAAATGTCACACTTGAATGAGGCTGAAATGGCTGCACTGTCCCATGGTTCCAGGTAGAGAAAATGAAGCAAGAGCTCCTTGGGTACTCTTTTATCCCATGTTTGAATCTAATGCATTCTTTTTTCAGCTCATTTTGGTTCTGCTGTGTTCCCTGAACATATGGAGTCCCTCGATATTAAGCCATAACATGGAAACTTCAGGGGCTGAGAATTACAGATCATGAATAGATTGAAAGTCCCACTAAATGCTCCCTTGGGTTGTTTGTGTAAAGATTAATTTTTGTTGTTTCTGCCTTTTACAAAAATCAAGTAAGTCTAGGATTACTTTTGTCCTACAGGCTGTAATAGGGATCAGACTTTCAGCATACCCTGTACATCAGCACAAAAATTCATAAAGATGCATCTCAGGAACTGACTCAAAAAAAAGGTGTTGTTAATTGAAAAGGGGAAGCGTAAGAGATCTTGTTGGAGGTATGGGAAAAATTAACTGTTAAGTTCTTGATGTTTGCACACTATTTAATTTAAAGCCCTGGTTTTATAATTTAGTGTAAATCAAACCAGAAGATAATGATATTGCACTTGACCTTGTGCTACCAGTTAGTGAGAGTGGAGTTAGTCCTGTCATTGTTCAGCTGGTGACAAAGTAACTAGTGGGGGAGATTACTCAGATCCTACTCACTTGTCAAGTTTGCAGTTTGAGCTACACGATAAGGCTGAAATTAAGCAGCACTGTATTTGTCCGGTGTGGTTTTGATAAAATGAGTTAGTGGCATGTTTAGGAAAATAAGTCTTTTCGGAATTGAAACCATACTTTGACCCAGAAACTAACCTCAGCCATAATCGGGGCACACACCTCCTTGGGAACAAGCTGGAACTGTAACCCAGCTGGGTGAATGTCTGATGGCTCCCTAGGCAGCTTCAGCAAAAAAGCCAACAAGCTACTTTCACTGCCCATTTCAGTTACCAGCAGATAGGTGGTAACAATCAACTAGAGGGTCTTAAAACCCTAACCCACACCAGCTATTTGCAGAGAGAACGTATCTCTGTCATTAGACTGAAAGAGGTCAGTGCATTTTTGCTTTTCTTCTCCCACCTCCCATCACAAAGTCTGTGAAGCTGCAGTACATCTGACAGTCTGTATTGAACCTCCCAGTTCATCTCCCTTTCCAAAGCTTTTTGGGTAATCTAGCATGCAGATAGATGCTATCAGACCTCTCCAGATATGTGTCTGGTAGCAGGAGCCATCCAAAGAGAATGCTGTCACAGAATCTTACCAAGAATTTGGAAAGGTCTAAGAACTGTAATATAGACCCTGAAGAAGGACCTGAGAAAAGGATCAGTGAGAATGAAAAGTGTAGGGAAAGAGATGAGGAGCCAACTTCGGGTGGAAGGAGAGGCTGTGGGAAAGAGGTGGTAGAATAACAAAAGAAAACACTGCTTAAAAGAACACAAAAGATGTAAGAGCATATTTTGAATAGAAGAAACCTTAATGCTTGGAAGTGACGTGATTGAACTCTAGAAATTTTGCTCCTTGAGAACTCCAGTGGTGAACATTCAAGGCAACTTCAGTTGAATGCTTTTTTGGGCCTCCACAGTGTCCTGCTAAAACCATTGAGACTTCTACCCTGAAGACACTGATATTTCCATATTCCTTATTTCCATAGCTTCTTTCCCTGTCACTATGCCAGCGTTAGAGCAAAGGGTAGATGTTTTCAATTTTCTCCATGATGTAAAGTACCTCTGTAAAAGTGGGAGGACCTCAGAAACTCAGTTATCAGTATGCCAATGTTGATGAGGTTGTGCAGTTTCTGCCACCCATTTCCATGTTGTCCGGTATTTGATTTGCAGTGGGAGAGAGGATGATCAGGCTGGTTAGAAGATTTTGTTCTGTAGAAAAGGAGCTGTACAATATACTAAAAGAAATTTTACATTATTATTATTATTATTATTATTATTGTTACAGCCAATTATTTATAAAAACCATCCTGTTAATGCTGAATAGAACAATGGGATTTATTCTTTATTTAAACTAAAGTTACTGTTAACTGTTCGTAAGTGCATTTTGGGGGCCTGAATATTTAGGTCTACAATGTTAAAAACACTTTTTTTTTCCTAATCATAACTAAACTGCAAAGCAGGGGTCAGAGTGTTCCCTATGAGTCTGAGAGCCCTAGCATTTAAAAAATGCAGCAATTTCTTTCAACAAACGCATTTCAAAATGTGGTTGTCTATTTGTTGCTACCCACTTCCTTGCCAATTTTTGTAAAGAGCTGTAGCTCCAGCTTTATCTAGATTTTCTTTGAGCTTTTTCAAGCAGGAACTATTGCTGTAAGCTGAGAAGTGTTAGAAGCTTCTCCTTGTAGGATAACAAAGTGCATCTTCAAGTAAAGAATTTGGAAGATTTGGGCTCATAAATTGTTTTTATCTGCTCTCCAGTCCACACAAACCAATATTTTTTCATGTTCAGTTATTCTCCAGACAGGTATATGGTTGCAGTTCTCAAGCTTATAAAGGAAACCATATACAGTACACTGAAAAGGGGTATAGCAGAGACAAACAAATCCAAACCACGTGTGCAGGCATATGTGTGTGTGTGTGTGTGTGTGTAAGCTTGTGTGTCTGTTGAGATATTTATTTGCTTCCAAACCTGTGTTTTTTCACGAGGGTTTCAAATTTAGTTGGATCACAATGTGAAATGTGGAAGGTGAACTTGACTTCAGCTGTAAGTGGGATCTACATGTCCGGCAATTGCCAAATACATCAGAGAGCTTTCTCTGCTGGAAATCAGCTCTCTTCTTCCTAATGGACAGGGAGCTAGAAATCGTAAGAACCCCTTCCACTCCAGAGTTTTTATGGGTAGTCTCTCCATAGTTAATAAATGAGTTGGGCTTGATGGAAGTGTGTTACAGTGTTTTGGTTTCCAGTCCTCTCAGGGCCCAGGGCCACATTCTTCTTGCTCCCTAGACTCCCCTTGAACTAAATGGGAGGTGTGGGTGAACAAGATCAGACCCCTCGTCTGCGAATACTGAAGCCACATGCAGCCTCCAGTGACCTCCCTTGCTTTCTGCAAACACTAAATTCATTGCTAGTTTAAAAAAAAAAAAAAAAAAAGAAAAAAAAAGTAAAAAAAAAGTGAGGCACTTCAGCTTCTTTTCAAAATAGAGAGAAACAATAGGGCACACTGTAGTGAGTTCCAAGTCTTTTATCTTTCTACAGATTCAACCACGGTATTGATTCTTTATTGACCTAAACTGTCCTAAGCGTGGCTGTGGTTTTTTCTCATACAGTCTATGGGAGAGTTAAGGCAGCTACTACTTTAATATTGATTTTTGTGAAAAAGGTGCAGGAAAGGGGGCAATTTGTGTCTGCAGTTGCTCTTCACTATAAAAGATACCATTGTTAGGAGCTTATAGCATTATATCAAGGGTCTTAATCTGTAGCAATCTTTTTTTACAACTTAGAAATAGGCTTGGGCAAATGTGTTATTGGTGTTAATGATATTTTGAAGTGAAGAAAATTTGTCAGCCTTTCCAAGTAAAATGCTCAACTTAACCATTTGAGATCTTGACAGGTTTGTTACATCTGTTTGCAGGAATTATGTCTTTTGTTCCCCTGGAAAAAAAATAGAAGAAAAAAGAATGTCCGTTTGAATAAACAGTGATAATCATGTTATCTGAATAAATCTTCAATAAATTGAAATTATTACTGTAGGCTTAAATAAGTGGTAATTTTTGACAAGAAGGACATTATCATCTAATTATACTTACTTTATGAAAGGGAAGGGCAAGGGCCAACCTGTGAGCCGCCTAAACCACAGTAATAAAGTGATCCCCTCTGCAGACTAAAGAAGGAGCCATCAGACAACAATAAAACACAGCTAGTGTGCTGAAAATTGCAACTGAACCTCTGATTCACGCAGATACACCATCTTAATTGTTATGAGAACTAGCAGAGCAGTGTAAGTGCATGGCAGAGCAGCCTTTGCTGAGCAGATGAGAGCATCCTATGCCAGATATTTTATGGTATTCCTAAAGGTTTCTTTAATTATCAATTAGCCACTACTGTACCTTAGCTTCCTATTGGCTAAGTGCTCAGCATAAGGGTCTGTATCAGCATTTGAAACAGGTGTAAAGATCTAACTGATACGTAAATTGCCTTCTTCCTGTGGGCACCTGGTTTGCTAAGAACACTTAAGAAATTCCAAGATGACACCTGCTAGCTGTTTTATTGGTGTGTATCTCTTACATTGTGCTGTTAGTCTGATCCTGTCTGTTGAATTATAAAGATCTGTGCCTACTGAAGCACACTTCTTTTTTTCATAAAAGCCTTGGGAAAAGCTGGGTACATTAAGTGGAGTAAAAATAAAGTATTCACATTCCCAATGTATTATCTGTGAGCCGGTGCAATATGTGGTATTCCTCTAATACCTACTCTTGAATCAATAAACAGAAAAATCATTGTCTGCTAACGTCCATAATCTTTCTGAATGTTTGACTTGTTTGGCAAATAAGGCTGGCTTGTTTAAAACCTCCACTGGCTGCATTTGTTTGACAGAAGGCAAAAGAATTCGATCATAATAATCTGCCAGAATTAAGAAAGTGGCATAACTCTTGCTTGTCTTAGGTAACTTGGATTTGGAAGTACACGCTCCACAAATCAAGTCTCTTGTGTATATACACATAGTTTTGTTTTGCATGTATATAAAAGATATTACATTTTAAAACTGTTATTCTAGACCCTCTCCTGCATATGGCTGTGATAAATGTTTATTCATATGCACCTGACTACATATGTTTTTTTTCTCCCATTACAATCTTGTCTTATGTAGCATTCGAGATATTTTAAGGATGAAACATCACCGTGCAGTAAGGATAGGCATTGTCCTTAATCCTCTGTAAAAATCAGTCATTTTTGGCTCCTCCTTTCAATTTTTGGATCCATTTTGGTCACCCTGTGGAGTTGGGCACAAAAATGTAAGAAACTTGTAGTCAGTAAGAGAAGCACCCAGCCCTGTGAGAGGGCTGGGAAGGGAGGGACCCTGCAAAATTTTGGGAGGTGGTTCCACAGCTATTCACAACAAAGATAAGGATGTGGACAAAATAATGACTTTTCCTTTTCTTTGTCATTTGTCAGTTCGTCTTTGTGGCACATGCTGGGCAGGGACATTCTGAGCCCAAACTCCAAACTTACTAGAGTTATAAGGAACCGGAATAGCCTACAATGCCTGTGGCAAACAACATTAATGACAGGGAGGGCTACAGTCTCATCTACTCCCCAGCTTTGTTTCCCATAAATATGTCTCATTTCACTTTGTCTCATAGGACTCTCAGAAGGCTAAAAATAGAGACAACACATATGGATGTGTGCTGGATATGTGGCTGGTTTTAGTTTCCATTCCTTTTTCTGCGACAAGGGCTATGCAGTCTTTTGCCTTTACACATGGGCTGGGGCCAGCTGTTTTTAGCACAAATGAGGATGATTTGGTAAAAACTGTGAGCAGAAAGGTCCTTAAAAAAAAGAGATGTTCAGATGGTTTTGGCTGAAGTAATTGAAGATGCCCTACAGTTATTGTACACGCAAGGTGTGAATTTGCCTAGGTGTTGCTGCTCTCATGCAGCCTTTCATGCTTGTTTTATCATTTTGTACATAATTCCCTTATAATATGCCAACACTGTAACTGATACAACTTCACATCTTTTTTCACTCATGCCAGCAAGCCGAACAAGTGGAATGAGGTTACAGTAAAAAAGAGAGAGACTACTAGAGATAGAGATTTTAAGAGCCCACAGAAAGCAAGAGCAGTAGAGAATCTGAGGCATGAGAAGCTGTCCATGAGGAGAATGCTCAGAGCACAAAGTTATATCCCCTCTCAGCATAAATATGTACAGACAAAAATGACTCACTGTGAGTCAGAGAGAGGAGGTTTTATTTACACCACAAAACTTGGAAATAACATTTCCACTGATTCTATTCTGTTCAGCAGTTGTGGGTATAACTAAAAGGCTGTTAGCACTTCTGTATGAATCAAATTTTTAAAAATCACTCCGCCCTTTAATCAGAACTGTTTTCTCATTTGTGTGAATTAACCTACAGAACAGGCACATGAAATAATTTGTTTCAGTATCTATTACTGAATATGTTTTGGCCTGGATTCATAAAAGCATTTAAGAGCTTGAGTTGTACTGCAATCACTGAAAAAAAAAAAAAAAAGAAGAAAAAGAAAAAAAGAAAAAAGTGTGTTAATTCCTCGTTACTACAAGGAACTATAGCATGTTGCTCTTTTCTCTGGGCAAATTTCAGACTGACTCCACAGCCAGGCTTTGCTACTGCTCCGGGCTGAGTGAAGAGAAGCATCTGTCCAGACAGTCATGAAATCTAGTTCATGAAGATCCTTGTATGTGGGGAATTTCATGCCATATTCTCTGTCAGGGGAGCAAAGCTGGTAGAAGAGAATTGTCACATGCCTGTGAAACATCATGGGACTGAATTACTCCAATATAAAATAAACCTACTTACTTCAAGACTGGAATAGACCTGAAATGTGTTCATTATTTACAATACAGATAAATTTCTGGTCAAAAGAAACCATTTTCTGTGACCTTTTTCCTCTAGTTAAACACCTGAGCTGCTGAAAAATATTTTGTTAGACATTTTGTTGCCATCGCTATCAGCCTCATATCCTCCAGCTCCCCACACCACCATCTCATAATAGCAATTTTTCATGGTGGTCCAGTCCAGCTGTGTTTGAGTGGGTGATCTATGGGTGGTGAAGTCTCCTCCTCATTTCCTCACTCCTCTAATCCTCTGTAAGAGAGTGTCACAATGAATTTGTTGTTTAAATTTGTGACACACAGGAATTCATACATTCACTGATGAAACAGGATATTCTTTCTCTCTTCACTTTTTTCTGTTCTCCTACATATGGACAGTTATTTTCCCTAAACAAAATATGATGTTTGGAGTAAACTTTTCAGATGTGTTAAGATGCCAAGTGTAAAGAAAGGGTGAAAAGTTGTGATGGCTACCAAACAGAGCTGGTCCACAAAAGGGTTAGTCATGAATATGGCCAAGGCAAATAAGACATGGCTGAAACTGTCTTAGCACCCCACAGTCTTCATGTGTGGATTAATATATACCAGCAGAGCAAAGTTAACCTTAATTGTGTGTTGTTTTACTTGACTATAAATGGCTAACCCTTTTTGTAACTTGGCTCTGATTGTAGACATCACACCTTTCGATTACTGGACATTTATTGTCTAAATTGTTTTTTAAATACAAATACATATGTTCGATCTAGTTTAATTTTGTAAGACTTTTTACTGGAAAAAATTTTACAGAAAATATTTCTGCTGATAGAAAGATATAATTTAATAGCAAATGTATTAAATTCTCAGTGGCTAGACAGATTATGGTTTTTTAAAATGTACATCTTTTTGAAGGAAGTAGTACCAGGAAAACTCACTAGAATTTGATGTACTTTTCTTTCTGTGCATTCATTAGCAAAGGGAATAGGAATGAAACTTTGCTGCAATTCTTAAACAAGAAAAATACTTAAACTGTAATAAAAAATTATTAATTCTTTTTAATTTCCTCTCAACATCATGTTTCCTAATAGTGGCTTTAACATGTCAACAGTTTGTGAACATGATCCTCTGAAATTGTGAGAAGATAAAGTGTTTCTCTGTTTGAAAGTAGAATATTAAAACTGTGTCCCATTTAATTGTCTTTTCTGATGGTTTTATCAGCACATCATGTGTAATGGAAGTATTATAATCACTGGGTAACAGAAGGCTTTTGTCAGTTTTGTAGATTCAGTAGCTCAAGGTGTGTTGCTATCCACAAGCAGCAGTGACACACACAATCTCGGGACTTGGCCCAGTTCTTACAAAATTCAATTGAAGGGCTTCTGTTGATATCAGTGGATCGGGTCGTCCATGGTGAGAGTGAGGAGTAATTATTTTATGCATGTGGGGTGTCTCATCAGGAATTAGGCAGTTTTGAGTCAGTTTGTTCTGGTGCTTAAGTTTGCACCCGCGTTTCCTTTATAAGTCTGTTTTTGTCTATCTTTTAAAATGCTCAGAAATGCCACACTGGACTAAGAGGAGTAAGTTGTTGGGGTTTTTTAATCCTGTGAGGTTAGGTGGTCTTGGAACAGTTCCCACTAAAGCAGGGGACAGTATTACAAAATCTACCACCATTTGTACTAATTAGTAACTTTGCTGACAGCCTCTGGTGGGTAACTCATTACTGTCTATTTGTGTGCTTGGCTTGTAAATCCCCTAACAGCCAGACTGTGTGCACTGTTGTAGCACAATATTGTTGTGCTGTAAGACCTTTTTCTTGAGCATTGGCAAGTCTCTTCCTTTCTCCACACATAGTGCTTGAAGTATAAGTAGGTCAGTGGCATGGAGACACAGCTACTAAGTACGAAGGGCTCCCAGAATCTGTTTTCTTTCTCCTCTTATGGTCCTGAAGTAGAGATGAATAAAATCTGTTCATTTCTGGCACCACTCTTGCTGATGCTGCTTGTTTCTTGGCGCGTTTTAAATTTTCTCTGATTCGACCTTCACCCTTGCTTGTGGGCATGATATCATATATTTTAGCATGCTTTTTTTTTTTTTTTTTTTTTTTTCTCCCCTCCATATCTGTACTAGTCAGGCTTGTTGGAATTTTGAAGTACTTTTGCTACAATGTACAAGAATGTTCTTTTTCAATATCTGTAGGTAGATTCTGCTATTCAGTGATTTTCCCCTATCCTTTATCATAGGCTATGTCTTTTCCATATGGTAATGAATCATTCCCCTAGGAGGAGTATCATTTGCTCAATTCAATGGACTTTTCACAATGCAGATACATGCATTTCTTTCCCCTATCATTTTGATTTTAGTTTTTTCTGCAGTTTATTGGCTTCACTTTCTATTTTCTTTGTCATCTGTTACTAAAGCTTCCTTTCCCAGCTCTGGTAGATATCTCTAACTATACTGAAGCCTGTGCTGCCCTTATGCCATACCTACAAATTCTGCCTTTCTCTGGAGGTATTATCTACATATTCGATTTACTAATTTCCACTATACCTTCTGATGATTCCATTTTGTTTCTGTCCTGAGCCTCTAATCTGGTTTGGTTTGTTTTTCTCCAACTTGTCTATTTAGAAATAAAGGTGCTGACAGTACTATATCCTATGAAGCTGTTGTTGTATGTCTAATGAAATAAAGAGGACAAGAATGAACAAACATTTCTTAAGCATGGGCAGTGCACAAACAGCAAGGAGTCTCAGTTCTACAAGGCAGACTCGGCTTTTTATTTATATAGAGATTTGATGATAGGAGTGTGCCAGAATGAAAGTCTGGTGTTTTTTTGTTTTTTTTTTTCCAGTATTTGTCTTGTTTAAATAAATTTTTGCACAAGAGCTGAGATGGGCTGAGGGTTAAATGAGCAAATTAAGTCCTGTGTTCCTTCCTTTCTTTCTGACTCACGGCAAGACTTAGAACCAGTCATCTCAGTATTTTTTATCAGTGGCTTCTCTTGGCTCCAAAACAAGCCACATGTTTTCTCCTGTTTCATTGTCTGTTTGATGAGAAGGCTTCTGTAGCATCACAGTGAGGAGCCCTTACCATTGACACCATAGAAACAGGTTTTGGAGAACTGTGCATCTCGTTTGTCAAATGCCTCTAAATTACTTAAAAGCTCTCTGGATGGAAGAGAGATTATTATTAAAACACTATTTTAATGCCTTAAAAATAACTCAAGACTAGCACCAGATTCTTGAAAATAACAAATGGCAGAGATTTTACTTAAGGATCTCCTGATAGGTTTAGCTAGATGGGTTTCTAACGAGCAGGTCTTTTATTTCTGGGATATTCTGCATCTCCCTGCCACAATTATTCATGTGCAAGTCCTAGAGCCAAATTCTGCCCTTAGATGCATGTTTGCTTCTCCCATTGGCTTTCTTGAAAGCTGCAGGCATTTTTCTGAAACCATCATTTGGCCTCCAGTTGTACTGTGGTCATATTTGTCTGTCCAAAATGACTGTGGCTCTCCATTCATAATCTTGTAATTTGTAATCTTTATTGAGATACTGCTGTGGTTTTTCTTTCATTACTGGCATCTTACTGTAATATTGATTTTTTGTTAAATGGAACTGCATTGGTAATTCTGGCTGGCAGCTTCTTGGTTTTGCTTTCTTTTGTATAATTTTTTGAGGGTGGGAGAGTATTCCCTGCACTATATTGGAACCGATTTCTTTGATCTGACTTTGGAATTTTGTCTGTTGAAACAAATTTAATTTTTGCCTAATCTGTCTATACAGTTCCCAGTCACTGTGGTATCTAGGCACTGAATTATAGCCTTCTTCTGAGTGTTTTCTTCTTGTAACAATGCTAACTTCCTTTTGGAGTGAGTGACCCAGTCATTGTCATGCTTTTGTAAACAGTTTCTTCTCTATCTATTGATTTTGGTCTAACATTAGTGACCACCCACTGTTTTAGACTGTGAGAGAGAATAATTGTTATATAGGCATCCACATGCATACAGACACAAACTCATACACCTCCTTTGAGAGCAGGGCCGCCTTCTGCAGTTTAATTCTTATGGAGAGTTACAAGAGCTGGTCTCAGCTGATCTGGGGCAAGGCTGAGCCTGGGGAATGGGCGGCCAGGCATGATGACAAAGTCTTTGAAACTGTTTGAAACTGTGTAGCATTGCCCAATGGAAGGAGCTGTGTATGGAGGTAGGGGTCCTGTGCTATTGGGAGGTGATGTTCACCTGCAAAATAATAGCTGCAGAGTGAGTTACAGATGTTCCTGGATTTCCTTCATCCCCAGTTCCCAGAACTATACCTACCACTGTGGTTGAGAGGAAATGGCACAGGAGCATTACCAGGGCACTTGGCTTGCAGAGCATGGTGCTTCCTACCCTTAAAAACTGCTTTGCTTTGCTGCCACCTCCTTCTTGAAGTGCATTTCCCAGCCTTAGCAGTGCTTCCTGGCCTGGCATCCCTGGTGCAAGTGCTGACACAGCCACATACCAACCTCCTGAGCTCTGGTCCTGCATCCCCACCACCTCCTGCCTCCCACAGCCTCCTCCACTGCCAATCACTAAGTCCACCGAGACAGAAGCCCTGAAATACATCTGGGTGATGTGTTTCTTCTTCTATTCATCACAGCAGCACTCTTGTGTTTCACAAAGCCAACCTCAGAGCACTTAAGGAGTCATCTCACCCATCTCATCAGACAATGCCAGGCTGAGGCTGAGTCCTTCTGGGGGACTTCGTGGCCTAAGTGCTTCTGCAAAGCAAAGCACTTGTTTAGTCATCTGGAAAGGATGTGGAGGCCTCCATTTTGGCTTTTAATTTGCATACGTAGAATGCAAATCTGAGCAGACCTGAAATTATTTTGCATACATATGGCAAGTATCTGGTGCTAGTAGTGGTAGTGATCTCTGTGTTGTTGGGTGCACACTCGTGCTGACAAAAAAGGAGTTATGAAGGTGCTGTTGTTTGAAAAGTGACAATTGCAGCCCCTATTTCTGGAGAACCATCAACCATGGCTTTCAGTCATGAAATTAGGAAAAAGCCCTCTCAAATCAGGTAATGCCCCTGTATATCCAGTGCCCTGGAACACAAGTGTCCATCCTCTCTCTTGCTTGTGCCTCTCTTTGGAACATGAAGTCTCCGTAAGCCAGATGGTTTTCTAGAAAGCATCGAGCTACCAAACACTGCTGTTAGTGTTTGGTTATCAGACCTGAACTAGGAAGTGATTCACTTACACTACAGATTTATTGTCAATTTTGTTATGCTTAAGGCAGGCAGTAATTTCAGTTTTCACTGCCATTAGCTAATAATAGTAATTAATTAGCAAATTGTGCCATTGGGATCTCAGGGTGAACTAACAGGGAAAATGTAAATTAAAAAAAAAAAAAGGTCACTAATGTTTCTGAGTTTCCTACCACAATTGAGGGTTTGTGTCTATCCCTTCCTTCCAAACTGAATTTCTGAAGAACAAATTACATCACCCACAGCACTGTCTGGGAGATATCCGAAGCAAAATGAGGAGGTACACCACGAAGCATCAGAAAGGTGCTTGGAAATGAAGGGAAAAGCAAATGAGAGTTCTGTTAATGTGGAGCAGCTGGAGGAGCAGGGCTGAAATCTACCCTGGAGTAAGTTTCATCCTTTCCCCTGCTGATGGGGGGGAAAGTCTCCTTGTCTGAAGTGCCCCAAGGCTCCTTGCTGGCTGCTGCTGCCCCACATTCCCTCCAATCCTCCAGCACATGCCTTCCACTGCATCCAAGCTCCACATTTGCTGTCCATGATAGTAAGGTCTAAGCTCTATTTTTTGTAAGGAGTTGAGTGAATCAAATTGATATTCACATTATTCCACCCTTTTCAGGGTCTGAAAACCTCACATTAAACTAGGAGGGGAGAGAGGTGTTAGGCTGTTTGGATTTTCCCTGATTTTACTGACTTCCCAGTAAGGACATTTCAGATCTAACACTAAGAAAGAAGAAAACCCTAAGATAAATCCAAGGGTTTTCAATTCAAGGTCATTTTGAACCCTTTATCTGTCTGCAAAAGAAAATAGGGGAGAAAAGAATTAAAAACTGGGAATTAGGCTGAGACGTTTTCACTATGAATTGTTTGCAGCTGTCAGAATCAGATCTACATAGTTCACTATGGCTCAATTTCCTTTCTGAGTTAATAACACATTGAACAAACATACTATACTAGACTCCTTTTTTTTTTTTCCTTTCAAATAACCTCACACTGGATCTACATTCCTAGTATAAAAATGTCTCTATTAGCTTAGGCTATTTATAGAACATCACAGGGCTGAAAGATAGTTAAAAATTAATCGATTACCATCAAATAACAGACACTAAAACTCAGTGTATGAAATGCCTTCCTCTACTGAATAAATTAATAGCAAGAGGAGAAATGTATGATCCTGATTTACAGGCTAGCCAGATTCAATTTAACACTCTCCAATGCAGCTCATCAGCATTCAGAGCTGTAGCGGTCAGGTGGTACTTTCAGTAGTTGACCCTTTATCTGACGTGACAGGCCAGGGGATGGCAATATGCTTTGCAGGGAGGACAAAAAGGGTTGAGGTGCTTCAGGGTTGAGCTTCAGCTGAAGGACTTAATGTTCCTTTTGAAGGACCAGCTCCTGAGGTCTAATACCAGGTGTTCTATGATTCCTGTTGACCTGTCCAAAGGTAGCATTGGGAATTCATACATGGAAGTGATACTTTCTGCAATCTCCATGCCATGATCTCTTGAAATTGTTAAAAGTAATGGTGGGGAAGAGGCACTACCTGTGTGTATAGGGTAAAAAAATTGGGTTTACAAACTGTTAAGATGCTTCTTTTGTTTGGAATAATAAAATGCTGGTCTGGCCCTTGTACTCCGGCTATAGGGATGCCATTGGCTGTAGGGAGAAATAAAATATTTCATGAAATAAATGAAAACGATTATGGAGGACACAAAAAAGCTTTCCAGAACACGAGTTTTTCTTTGGGTCTGGAAGGAAGCAAAATAAGAACTTAGGTCCAGGATTAACCCTTCTGTATCATATCTGAAGCAAGGCTTGTGTCTCTCAAAGCTTATCTGTTTCTTCCATGGGTGCCAGTCAGACTCATAAAAGATGCTGTTTCCCTGTGCAATTTTCCTTTTTACCAAGGCACAATTTTGAGCAACAGGTTTGGCAGCAGGCAAAGCTACCAGGTTGGGTTTTTTCACTTGAAAGCACCACATGGATGCCAAGAAAGGCAAAGTCCAGAATGCCTTTGATGATACCTTGATGTGCCTGCACAGCTCAGTTTGATGCTAACTTAGGGGTGGAATTATTTTTGTGACTTTGGGGTACATCTAAATCTAGGGTAGATTTTTATCATACCTCTAGAGAAAGTTATGGTGGGCCTCCTGTTTTAGTCATACCCTAAAGAGAAGAAAATAATTTGATTAAATAAAGAACAGCTTCGAGGACAGGGTGGTGAGTTTAACATCTGACCCTGTTGATTGCTGACAGACTGTAACACACAGCTTACAACGTAGGGGAAGTCTTTATTTCCTCTTTTATTGCTGAATATGCACATTTCCAAGCAAAGGTGACATTTTTGTATGTCAAACAAAGGTAGAACTGCATAGCCTTTGAAACATCAAACTCAGATGGAAAATGAGGATTTGGCTTGGCTTAATTTGGGCTTTATTAATGCTGTTGGGGAAGAGGGATGGAAGAAAGATTAGGCAGATCAGAGCTTTAAAAGTCATAGATCATGCATTTAATAGCTCTAATTCTTAAATACTTGAAGGGTTTCATAAAGCCATTCTCTTCAAGTGCAAACTCTTTCCCACTTTTGACTGTTGCATCTGGACCTCCCAAGTTCTTAAAAAGAGGCTGCAGCTGAAAATCTTCAGACTCTTTCACAAAGCAGTGATCTTGCACCAACAATGTGTATGCAGCCATCATCCTTAAAAGGATCTCACAAGGAGTGCACTTGCACACACAGGCACATACTTTTACTCAAGCTACATATTGTATTATTTTAGGTACCCGTCAAATGGGATTTAAAGCTGAAAAAAAGAGACTTTTTCCATTCAGTTATATTTTCTGAAGTACTACAAATTTAGAAAGACTGGATTTAAATGAAGTTACCACTAGATTTTTTTAAAAAATCAATTCTGGTGTTATAAGAAATTGATGGCTAGATTTCAAGGTGAATTGTATCTAAAACTGAAATATTGACTAAGGCAATATTAATACTTTGTTCTATTTTCTCTCTTGAAAAGTGGTGTTTTTCACTGCACTGGATTTTGTCCTTTCCACAATCTTAAAATAATTTGCCACACATTTATTTTAGATATTATAGTGCTATTTTAAAACAAGAATGCCAAGCAGCAGTTTTTATAGTAGCTATTACACAGTATAAGGAGTTTTCTGTAATAAAACCAATATCATAGGATAAATATTCCAAGCTAGAGTAATAAGCTACTGATAATTTTGCTCATAGTAATAGTTTTTAGCATGGCTGTGCTTTCCACAGTGTGATTTTCCTGATTGTATTTAACATGAATGAAGGTGAATTCCAGAAGATAACATAGCCTGGGACACTGTTACCAACATGGATGAAACAGCCAAGAGCAGTATGAAAACACAGTGTAGGGGAAGGATATCAGAAAAATACAGAACTTTGAGAATAAATAATTAGTCATTAAGGGAATGTGAAAGTGGAGAGTAATTTATGATGTTATGAAAATAATCATATGAAACATCCCCCAGTCATTTTCTTTCAGGTTATTTAAAATCAAAGGTGCTTTGTATACTTTTGCACAGTGTTTTTAGCACCTTCACAATTACCTGACCTCCAGAAGAGACTTTTCTACTGCAGCCATTCCTTTGCACCACAGACCACTGCCCTCAGGTGTGTTGATACAAAACAGGGGGGTTGTTTCACCTTGGGTTTTTTGTTTTTTGTTTTTTTTTAAACACCTTTAGAAAGTTCAAACTTAATTGCTGAGATTAAGGATTATAAACAAAGGAGTTTTTAGATAGTGCTAATCTCAACCAGAAATTTCCTTCAGGTTACCTACAGATGACCATTGCTAGGGATTTGTGCCAAGGGCACTAGGCCACATTCTGCCAGAAGAAATAACAGCCCAGCAGGTGCATTACTTGGATTTGATCTTTGGTAACAGAGAAACTGGGCTTCAATGTTTGAAGTGTGAAAAAATGGGATGACCAGCAAAGCCCAGCAGTGCTGTGCGTCCTCAGGGAGGATGTGTTGGGTTTTGGTGCTTGACCTCACAATTTGGGCTACAGGGAGTACTAGAGCTAAGAGCCTCATTGTCTCCTGTTTGGCTGTCATACTGGTTGTGGTGGGAGTGGGGCAGTGTCACCTTTCAGCTCAGGGTGTAGGTACAGGAGACTTGAATGGTCAGAGAAAGCAGCTGCTGACCATCTGGCCTGTAATGTATTGAAAAGGCAATTCCAATAACTCATTTTACAACCAAGTGATCATTTTTCCTACTAGCAAAATCTGTTCAACTGTGGATGTATAGGTTATACAGTAATAAAAGTTCAAGTATCCATAAAATTGCCATTGAACTGTAAATTAATGTGAGGCAAAGTTGTTGCCCAAGGGAATAACCAAGCTCCAGAAAGTTGTGTCCTGGATTAATTAATGCTGAGTTCATCTCTGCCTAGAAAAAGAATGGTTTATGCTGGTCTTTGGTTGTTTAGCTCAGAGTTTTGTTTTCAAGGAGAAATTTTGATCGTTATCTCTACTCACTTAAACAGGACTTTGTGAAGTCAGAGAAAATCCCAGGAAAATTTATCAATGGGATGGCCTGTTTTTTTTTTTTTTTTTTCTAACTTTTATTTTTTAATTGCTATGTATTTTTGAATGTGTAGAGTCAGTCCATGCCTGTGACACTCCAGGAACTTGGCAATGGTCAGGAATTTCCTTTTTGCCTAAGCGAAAGTGTACCTTCAGTCCTTCACGGTTGCTGAGCTCCCTAACCATCATGGCTTGGCTGTCCTCCCTCTAATCCCTCCCTTAAAACATTTGGGTTTTTGTTTGTTTGTTTCTACTTCACTGAAGAAAAGAAACCAATGGTACTTATAAAGAAGTCAATTTTAATTATTATGGATGAGGATTAATTTAAAAAAGAGAGTACTTGATCCCATTGCCTTAGGAATCAACTAGGTTTTTTAAAGAGTTGGGTAAAAGGCAGTTGGGGTCTACACAACTATGTGTAGTGAAATGAGGCAACACCCAGGTGCTGCTAATCCCCAGGCAGTGGGCATGAGCCTGCATTCAGCCCACCTGTGCCTGGTTAGGGCTGGCCCCAACTGCGCAGGGGCAGGATCAGGAGGCCAATAAAAGGCCTGGCCTCCAGCACAAGCTCAGCTCACTTGCAGAGCAGGCCAGAGGAGAGGTTGGTCGAGTTGGGAGCAACAGCTTCTGCCAGATCACCGGTCTGACTTCAGAGAGTCATACCCCAAGAAAGGTTTGTCTTGCAACAACTATGTGCTGCATTTGCTCCATTTCCACAATTGAGGAAGGACAGAACACAAAGGAGCCAGATAATGAGGTATACATAAATTGTATATAATACCTAAACTGTTGGGGTCTGTTGCAGCACTTGGGAGTGGTTGTTTGTACAGGGCATCAGAGCTGCCATATAAACTAGTGTTATGTGTTGCCAGAAGACTGGAAAAGCTGTCTCCTAGATCTCTTGCTAACAAGCCTCAGAGATTTGTATTGAGTAGCTGACTCTTCTCTGCTCACAGCAAGAACCTTTCCACAGTTTCTATCACCAGCAGCGTTGCCGGCCTGCCTGCCGGTGCTGTGCTGAACTGACACAATGGCAAACAGCACTTCCCGTCAATTACTAACAAAAAAAGAGTCACCGTCATTCCCTAGCACTGATCAAGCACCACCAGTCTGCTTGACACAGGATAAGGGCTGAGGCAGCTGGAGCAGGACCTCCGCCGCACCGTTGCTGCAAATTCAAAAATAGTTCAAATGTTTTCTGATTCCTCTTCTGCTTTTTACCCTCTATTTTTTTCATATAGGGGTTGTTTTCAGTACTTCTCCTGACTTCTCTTTTTTTCGTTACCATCTCTTCCTCTTTCTATTTCACCTTTGCTTTTTAGTCCCCCTCTCCTTTTTCTCTTTTTCTCTCATTCTCTCTTTTCTGTCTCTATTTTCTTCGCCTGCTTCACAGACTGTCTCTCTGCTTGGTTTTCTTTTTCCCAGCACTTAGTGTATTCCTTGTGTTTTTTGCAGCTCTAATGCTAGCTTGTCTGCCAAGGAATAAACTCCTATTTATGGAAAATGTGTGCAGCTATATGCACTGCTAAAACATCTTCACACTGTTTGCTCACAGCCATCCTGCAGAGACAGCATGACATTGTTAACACAAGAACAGAACAGCTACCAATTCATTTACCAAAATTAGAGCCAAATGGCACATAAGCACACACCTAGGCAGTCATAGAGCTTCTACAATGTGCAGGTTCAGGTTCATCCACCTGGATCTATCTTAAATGAACCAACCTCTTTCCTTCTCTACCAATGAAACAAGACAGTTTGGTTTTATATAGGAGAATCTCATGGGTTAGACCTTTACATATAATTACTCTGCTCTTCCTGCACCCTTCACGTTGCCTGGGAAGGGATAACAATTAGTCATGCCTATCAGTGCAGGCCAAGGGAAAATCCTGAATTGGTCCATTGTCAGGTCAAGTTGTACTTTTAGTGCTCTCTAAATTGGAAGCTCTGAACAAGAGGTAGTTTAAGGTGATTTCTTGAGACATCTATGAAATATAAAAGGTCAATATATTGGGGTGCTTTCATCTTGCATCTCTAGATTAGGATCCTAAAGCAGTAACACTCCATGTGTGCCATTTCTTAGCTTAACATTCTTAGTTTTTCAGCATTGTTCCTTCCTGAAGGGGGGAGAGTTTCAAAGGCACAAGGGGTAGTTCGTCCACTGAAAGGCAGTGGAAGTTGTGTATCTCATTCCCACCTGTGCCTTTGAAAACACACACATCCCTGCTTTGCTTTATGGCTTTAAATCTCATGCACATGAACACAAGCCCCATATTCCTTTTCCACTTTCCACAACAATTTCCTTTCAGTGTCACAAACTTTCTATAGTAGCTGAAATATGCCAGAGATGTTTTTGTCAAATTGCTGAGACCAGGTTCCTCAGCTCTCACTATGCACTTCTGGGGTGATCAGATCATGATGTTAGTAGAGTCACATAAGAGCTTATTAGCAGCTGTTGCAGACACTTTCTCTGTGCTCTAAAAACAACAACGAGAACAACTCAGCTGGGAAGAGCATATGTAATAGCCTTTTAATCATTGCTTCAACTCACCATGTCATGATGTGTAAGCTTTCTCATCAATGAGGCTAGGAATAGAAAACCAGAGAACTTCTTAAATATTTCAAACACCTGAATCTTGTGAAACAAATATATGCTACCAGATTAAAAAAAAAAAAAAAAAAAAAAAAAGGAAAAAAGAAAGGAAAAATCTTGGATCAAAAGTGTCTTCTTGTCTCCTTATCAGGAAGTGAAGGACAGGAACAAAAATACCCTCCTCCTCCATCTCCTCCTCTTCTTTTCCCACCTCAAACTTGATGATAAAACTCTGTAATCTGACAACCCCCTGAAAAATGATAGCTAAGTATTTACAAGTGGGGCTTTTCGATGCAAGTGTGCAATTAAAAACCTCCCCAACACCAGTCATGTCAAAGCTAGTTAGGCTCTGTCTTTCTTTTGTCGCTATCTGTGCCATCCAGCTTTGCCGTCCTCCTTTATCTGCTGCCGCTGTGAAGCCAACGCGCGGCCACGCAGAGAGGGGTCCACAGGCAGCTGCAGGATGCAAATGCCAAGCTTCATAGTCTGTTTATTCAGCAGTGGCAGGGAAGTCTGTCGCTGGTCACTAGGCTGGAGACATGCCTACAGGCTTGGTGTGGGATTGCTGTTCAGCTGTCCTGCTTCTCCACATCCCGCTTGGTTGCAGTCACAGTGATGAATCTATTTCCTTTCTTAATAAGTCAGACAATAAGGATGTTAGTAAATCTTTCACGGAACGCAAAGGCAGAGCTGTTGGTTGATATTTGTTTGCTGCTGAGTTATGATTTGTATGACCATCAGGTTGCCCCTTGACTCAGAAAGTCCAGTGTCAGAAACTTGAGTGCTCCGCAGGCAGCAAGGGGAGTTGGGCAAGGTAAAAGTGGCCACCAGATGTCTCTCAGGATATTCCTTTGTAGACACAGCTCTCTTAACTCCTTTTCTTTCCTGAGGTTCCAGAAACTGGGCTTGGTGAGTTATGAGAAATGCTGTATCTTACCTACTTGCTCATTCTCTGCAAGTATTGCAGCTCTAAATACAGAGCTTTGCGATATTGAGGGTCTTTTTTAAGCCACAGCCTACATTAAGGGAATGTTTTATAAAGATTAAAAAATGTCAAGGGAAGAAGGCAGTCGCTTTGTGTCTTTAAAACGTATCATGTTTATTTATAGCTTTGGAGAAAATGAAGCAGTGTCACTCATGGGGGCATACAATATTTTAGATCACTTCCGATTGGGAAAATCATTAACGTTGCTGGGAGTCTGCTTCCTTTTGCATGAGAGAATGGGTAGATGGCAGGAAAAATACTCTGTTTGCAGGTGCAGGCTGTGTCGACATGAGGCAAATCTGCTAATCGAGCTGTACCTGCCAAGCTCTGCTGGCAAATTCTTCCTTGGGTAGACTTGGCCTAAGTCTGATCTCTTTTCATTAGTTGGCTGTATGTTATCCTCTGTCTTTAGATAGAGAAACTGCAGCAGTGAGGATAAGTGGTTGCTCATGGCACTGAAGGAATTAGTTTTAGAGGTGGAACTAGAAGACTCCAGTCCCCTGGTCCCAGTCATGTTCATACCAGACCACTGCATTTTGGCTTGAATGGGCTTTAAAGCTCACCACTTAGGTCATACAGAAAATGCACAATTATCATTTTGCAGGAGCTCTCCACTGGCATGATCCATGTCTTTGAGAATACAATAGTCCATCACCAATGCAATCATCTTCCTGTGACTGAGGGGTTTATGCAATTATAAAAAAAGTAGATGATTTTAATGTTCCATCCCTCTTGTGGAATTATATTTGGAATTTATCCGACGAGACAGGGAAGGGATTGTGTTTGTTTTGTTTGATCATTTCTTATCACAGAACTTTGTTTGACTCAAACCACAATGATACAAGCATTCAAACACCACCTTCAGATGTAATATTGACTTATAAAACAGCAGTGCACAGCTACTCTGATTCACTGTTGCACACTGAAGGTCTTCAATTCCCAACAAATTACTGGCATTTCTACCTATTTGCAAATTAATGTTTCCTCTGAACCTTGTGCATTTCTTATTATTCTAGTCTGCTTTCTCCAGTTTCTGCTTAGAAACCTTGTGTGAGTGTGTATTATGCAGTGATAGGGCAGCTTTAGAGTTAGAGCTTAAATCGGAGTTAAATAAAAAAAAATCTAGATCAACTTTTATCCTTAGGCAAGTTATGCACTGAGTGAAATTAAACTACTATATGTACTTGTAGATTGAAGAATCAGAGGTGGAGGATGGGTCAGAAACACTAAGATCAAAGTTTTTCTTCTTTGAAAAAAATCTCTTTGAAAAGCCCCCATGCCACCTATTCTGCTTGTTAATGTTTTGACTGGAAGTGTCTGGCAGTGTCATCATCAGCAGAATATTTTTAAAGACCCTTTTTTTTTGAGCTGACTCTAATAGCAAAGCAATGGATCTTTAGCAGCCTCTGTTATATGTCTCTTAAGGGAATATTTTTGTTAATTGCAAATATTTGATTGACAAACATGGGATGCAATTAGTAGGCAGGCACAGTAGGAATGTGCAGTGAACTGGATCTCTGAACCAACGGATCTCAACTCTCTCAGCTTGATCTGAAATAGGCTAGAGCATTTAAACCATATGTTTCCCTCAAATTTTTTCTTTCCTCTGAAAATTCCTTATTTCCCTCAACTAGCCTTCCTTCACTCTCTGCACCAAGGGAGCTAATTCATCTGCTATGATCACGTCAAATAAAGACAGAAAATTCTACACAGGCTTCAGACTTATGCTGCTTTTTGACCATGGCAGTAAAAATTAATGTGGACAAGACTATATATGCCAGTTGTGCTTTACAAAAGCCCTAGGTGAAAGAGAATACAATCTAATTTAGCTTCAGACATTTTGAGTTTAATGGTCTATTTAAACAACCTGTTACCATCTGAGTACATTTATCAATTATATTTCTTTTTATTTATACAGAGTACCATCTTTCTGGAAAGGCTATAATTAAAACTTATCTAGATAAATTGTTCTCAGATTCTGTGGCAGGAGAAAGAATTCAAAGGATTCCAGTAGCTTTATGTGTTCTTTTTCATTAAAAAAAAAAAAAAAAAAAAAAAAAAAAGGTTGCTCTTAAATATTTAAAAGGAAATAGATTTTCATAATTAGAATAACCTAATTGCAATAGTTTTCATAATTACAGCTAAGAATTACCAACAGGAAATGCAGTGTGGTTGTTAGGTTAAAGTATTAACAGCCCAGAAAAAATCCTCTCTTGATAAGCAGTGCCTCCTTTCTCAGGTAAAGGGTGCATGTTCTCCCACTTCTTATGACCAGGGTCATACATGGGAAAACTGTCTCATAGGAATTCATCAGGTCTTTGGGTTTTCAGGTAGTTTCTGCTTGCTCTTTGTGATGTCATACTCATCTCTGCAATAGCCCCTCATGACGTCATGTGCCGACCGTTGTTGAGTTTGGTGAAGAACGAGCATCAGGACGTGCATGCACCTTCAGATCTTCTGCAGGCAGGCCTGCAGCTGCACTATGCACTCCAGCACTGAGGCATCAGTAATTTTTGGGTGACAAAAGCAGCCCAGTGTGGTGGCCCAGGGGCAAGCAAGGTCACTTACCCTGCTGAGGAGCTCACCTGCAGCCGCTTTGGATATGAGCACAATCCTCTTCAGTATACAGTGTACTGACAGGAAGACACTTTTTACATCTAGACTGTGATAGTATTTCTCTTAGTCACTGAGGAGTATGGACCCCATTTGGCAACTTCTTCCAGTCTGACAGTACTTGGCGTGGGCCAAGTGACAGCAGCCAGACCCACCTTCCTACAGTAGTGTTTGTAGTGTGTTTTAATTTATTGTCAGAGAGTAACATGAGGAAGATAGAGAGGTCATTCTCTCCTCTGTATTTTTTGTGTGGCATCAACCGATGTTAGTCATGGAAGTCCCAAATCCCTTTGAGATCTCTGGCAGTACTCGGATGAGTAACATGAGTTTCTATGTACCTGCATCATCATACTCCATTAGAGCATGCTTATTTATAAAAATCACATGAAGGGCCTAATGAAGCTTTACTCATTTCAGAAGGGCCCAATCCTGCAACATTTACTCCTGATGGGGGTTGCTCATGTGATTTAGGCTGACTCACATAAGTGTTGCAAGATCCAGACAACAGTATGTGTTGATCAGACACTTCATCAGTGAAAAGAGTGCTAGATCCATAGTAACTTTGTGGTAATGCTATAAATACAAGCTAGCTTTCTTTAAAACTACCTTACAGAATTTTGTCCCTAGAAGGGAAAATGTTGTCTTGCTGCTGTCTGCATCCTGAACATAAAATTTCAGATTTGTTGTAAGTAGTCACACAAAGCTAACAAAAAATATTTTCCATTCGTAGCATTTCATGCCATGTGTTTGTAACCCTCTTACTGGAACAATACTTAACAGGGAAATTTAAAAATATACTCTTTTAAGTAGGTTTGATAATATTTATACATAAGGGCAGTTACTAAACGTCCATGGCAACCCCCCAAAAATTCAGACAGAGCTTCGTGATTAACAACTTTGGTATGACAGAGTTACTTTAAATGATGATCCAGGTGCATGTTTGGACTTGTCAAGGTTCCCCTTAGTGAGGACTGGTCCCCTCCAGATAATTCTGTTTCATACTGTAGCTGTCGTTGTGTCTCTCTGTTTAAGTGCTTGACAGAAAATGTCCACAGTTCGACTGTGCGTAATGTATACTGTCAATTTGTAAAATCTTTCGATGTGACTGTGTTGAAAGAGGGACTTTGTCACAGGTTTCTCTTCACAGATTCACAATTCAAATTTTACTGTTTTGTCATGTTAATGCAATTCACTTAAAATATTTAAATTGTCCTTAATTAATTGAGGAAGGAGATTATCATTGAGGTGAACTTGTATGCAGTGTGTGGAACAGTCCTGACACCATTTTTGTGAATACAGGTGATGAATGGTGTTGACATGAACGGCTGCAGTTACACAGTGTGCATATACACAAATTATACCGCCATGTGTGTTCCTCTGTGTTATGAAAGCCTTTTGTTTATATATACCCAGCTATACATTTACACATTATGTAAATAAACACACATATGCCCATGCAATTTAATTGAATATACGGCTATGGGTTAAGAGGCATGTTACTCTGATGAAAAACATCTTATGGTACAGAGTAAAAATACTTCTGACGTGCTTTTGAGCCTCCTGTAGAATTTAAGAAGGAACTGCAGAGATTTCTTTAAGGTAGTGGTTCAAATCATTTAATAAGAAGGCATGGTATTCTTCCAAAACCTTGATGCTGTTGAATAGCAGTCTTAGAAACCAAGAATAGAATCAAGTTTCATCTTTATTCAACTCCTTTTATTCTTATTAAATTATGAGCTTTTCCATCAATCTTTAGAATATGCAAAATGGGACATTACACTGTGAGTTTTGTTTCAAATTAGATACGTACTTCTAAGGCAGCACACAAGAAATTATGCATGTGGATTAGTCTTTACAACCACAAATTACCCCAAAACCGAAACAGACATCTCAGTGGAATTAAAAGGTGCCCTGAGTGCATTCAGTTAGCCTTGGGGGTGCAACACAGCTCTTTGATGTGCTGAGAGGGGCACAGGGAGATGGGCTAGTGGGGCCTCCTACCCACAGTGTTCCAGGCTGTTGGTGCCCCCATGGCTTGCCACGCCAGAAGGGGCCTGAGGAAGTTGTCTCCCAGTGGAAAAATACCTTTGGGAGCTGCAGGAGGTGGTGAACCCACTGCCGAGACCCACCAAGAGGGAGCACTTGCTGGACCTCCATCTGGGGTCACGTAGCACGCGGTGCACCTTCTCCCAGGTCCTCATTTGGGAACATGGGGGGCCTATGGGGCAACAATGTCTGTTCTTCTCTGTGCAGGGTGCCACAGGCTGTGCCGCAAGGTGAATCATCTCTCTCTGGCACAGCCCAGATGTGTGTGTCTGCCTCACAAAGAAATCTCTTTGGCTTTTTTGTTTGTTGTTTCTTTTCCCTTCCATCTCATGCACTCAGCCAGGGTGCCTTTGCTCCAGCTGTTCTGTGACACCGTGCTGCCATCAAATGCTGTAAACCCGGATCAGAGAGCAGCAGTGACAGACTCCCTGGTGCAGGCAGGCCAGGTCCCAAATCTATTGTTCATATGAGAAAGCTCAGCAGAGTGACTTGACAGGTTTTTTTTAAAGCACTGGAGAACTTTACCAGGAGTTTTCTTCCTTTTCTGCCCCTTGCCCTCGCTCTGCCTCACGTCAGATGCAAACTGTGTGCCATTTTAGCAATTAACAAGAAGGGGAATGTTGTTGCTTCTGAGCACATATACACACACGTACACATAGATAATCAGGTGTGTGAGAATCAGCAATCCCTCTGCATACGAGGGCTTACGCTGTGAAGCTTTGTAGTCTTGCATTCAGACACCATGTTCTGAGTGTCTTTGTTATCGTCGCCTGATAAATAAACAGCCCTAAAATTACGGAACTTATTATGGTAATTGAGTGAAGAAAAGGAAATGCAAACCTTACCTCACTATCTATTACATTGCCACTGCTAAAGTTGCCTAAACCTGCACTACTCAAATGATATTGTAATATTAGCCTTCTTTCTTTTTTCACAATGATTGTTTTCTGTCCATCTCAAGCTGGATGTCAGTTCATTTAGATTTACATCAAGTAGTAAATTAAAATAATCACTCAGCAAACACTCTCAGCTCAGTTTTCTCTTTCAGTCAGGAGTTGCGAGAGATGCTTGAAGCATTCAAGCAGAAAATATTGCTGTCTAGATATTTGTCCTCTGGGTGATAAAGGAGGCATTGTCTTGGGACCCACTCAGGCCTCGGAGCTGATAGTAGCTGTGCATCACAGCTGTGAAGTGCGCTTTGTTATGTGTCTGAGGATTAGGGTTCAGGACCTTGTTTTTCTTGAAATACCAGACTGATCAGAGCTGCATATGTTCGGGGGAAAGCAGAGGTCGATGGTTCTCTGTCCACATTTTTACTAGATTATTCTTGGACAGAACTCTGGGAGAATACCCTGCAGCTTAAACCATCCCAAGAGTTTTTCATATTCTGCATTATAACCATCATGGAAAAAAGGCTGTAGTTTATCTATCTGCATTTGAAACAAAAGACTACAGCATTGCAGACACTCTGGGCTTTGGACCCATGCTGGAACAGGCTGAATTTTGCTCCTTTGTGTTCCATTTATAGTACAGCTGCCCATTTAGAAACACAAATGCACCTTGATATAATAACCAAATTTAAGAATGTCTGGCTTTAGGGAGAACACAGTAAATCTGCAGATTGACAGTTAATCTGAAAGTAAGGGTAGAACTGGGGTGGTATACAGAACAAGGGTTTGGGGGGTGGTGGTGGGGATGACACAGAAAAGGCTGTTCCATGTCTCTTAGCTGTCAGTTTCAGAAAAAGAAGATGTGGATTGTTCTTTTCCTATTGAAAAATGCATCTGTATCTTCTTTCTCACCCCTAGGGAAAAAAAAAAAAAAAAAAAAAAAAAAAAAAAAAAAAAAAGCATTTATTTTGATAAATAAAATGTGTACAGAAGCACTCTTAGTGAAGATGTTATGGATTAAAGGAATCTTTACAATCAGTGATCTGAAATCTTAGTAAAGGCTGAAGGGTCTGACACTATGTGCTCAGCCTCTGAAGCAGCAGCATCTTTGTAGCAACACAAGAAGGGAGTTGGTGAAACTGAGGATTTGGGGCCAGATTGTCACCACACTTAGGCTGGAGCAGTACCACTGAAGTTAACTGGATATTACCAATAACTGAAGCACTGCATGTGGCTCTTTTGTTGCACGTGAATGTAGATTTATGCATTGCAAAACCAACTCTCAGTGTCAGTCTGAATCTATCCCTTCAAGAATGGGGCCCTCTTCAACAGGCAGAACATTGGTTTTGAAATTATTAATGCTAATCTTATAGCCCCGCTGATGGGATGGAATGACAACAGCATTTGCCCATATGCACTGTAACATCTAAGGATTGCTTCCAGGTATTTCTCTGCTTAGATACTTGTAAGTGGGAAAAAATTTTAACCTTGTCAAACTTCTGCATAAATTCTGAGGGCTATCCATACATCCTTATTTTTAAAATTAGGCCAGAATGGAAAATGGCTCCTTTTGTTATTCAAAATATGGAGTTACATATCAGCTTTGGGTTAAGCCTCAGGTCTGGAATTACTTCCCTCCCATGGAGTAGGGCACCTGCTCCACTCCTCTGGAACTAGGGGAAATGCCTGAGTAATGTCTGCAAAATGAAGACTGGCTTTAGGCTTTTCTCAGTTTTTTTCCAGCCACCCTTCTTCCATGGAGCCATTCCTGCCCAACACTGGGACTGCAAATCCCTACCGTGGCTCCCCTTTCAGGCTTCAAGCCGCTGTGGTAGTTCAGGTTCTCCTCTTCTCATGGAAAGTCAATCTTGAAGCTGTGTTCCAAGGCACCCTGGAGGTGACTGGAGCCATTAGCTTGAGCTAAGTGGGCTTAATGAATGGTGTGAGGTTGTCATTGTGACAGGGCACCAGCTCAGGCTCAGCTGTAGACCAAACATCCCCTGAACATCCTCTTAGCCATCAAGTCTTTTTATGGATGTCATTGCCATTCAAAGGAGACTCCTGGCAATTTTTCATTTTGGTGATTTTGGCAAAGATGATCCACAAGTCTTCTTTCTGCCCATAAAAACTGGTTTCCAACTGACAAAAAAGGGTCATTGGGGCAGGATGTGGACTGAGGAGGAGCTTTGGTTATTGTTTGACTTAAGCTCTAGACTCTCAATGTGGTTATACATTTGTATTCTCATCTTCTGTATTATTAAATATCCTCCTGCTCTACTGTTCTGCCTCTCCCTATGCTGGAGAGAGGATGTGTGTGGACCAAAGGGGTGCCACATGGCATGGGAGGGACAAGGTTTCTTGTCACTTTGTCATCTGCCTGACAGCACTGATTTGCTGCATTTGTTCACTTCTGCCTACATAGAGCTGGCATTTATCATTGTAGATACACTAATAGCAAACTTTCAAAACAAATCACAGAGTAGTGGTCAATGTCTCATTTGTTTATGAGTAGTCTTTTGTGTTTGTTTTTTTTCCTTCACTTCTACTTCCTCCTTTCTTAGGAAATGACCAGGGGGTACTGACCTCTGCTTTTGTGCTCATAGAAATTTTCTCTTTCTTTTTGATTTGTCCTCTGGCTTGTTTATTTTTTGTTTTGTTTTGTTGTTTTTCTTATTCTTACTAGGGTTTTTTAATGCATTTTTGTTTTCTTTTTTAATGTTTTTAAAGGTTTGGTTTATCCTTCCTCATGCATGCGAGCACAACTATCCATCAGTCATCTTTTCTCCTTGAGTTGTTGCTACTGGTGGGGCTCCTTTATTATATTTTCTCTGCATTTTCTGCCTTCTTCTTTAAACCAGTTTTGCCTCTTGTTTTTCTCTTTAGTACTTCTTTTCTTCTTTCTGGCAAAACATATTAGAGGTGCCACTTACTTTTTCCCTCTAATCTCCCTCAGCTCTGCTCCCCTCTGCCCCGCAGGCACCAGTACCTCTGGTGATGCTTTCCCAGTGCTGCTGGGCCTGGCCAGCAGTGACACAAGCGCTGGACACAGAGCAACAGAGTGCTGTGACATGGTGCTGCCACTGCCAGGATGCCACCAGTGATGCAGTGCTGGACAAGGAAGGACACTGGTGCACAGCAGGAACATCTTTGTTAAGATAGCTCTGCCCCACTGAAGTCACAGAGCCTTCTGATAGTTTTGGGGGATTTTTAGGTAAAAACACAAATCAGGTTCCTCTTTCAAAGATGGACAACAGACGGGGGAATTCCCTTGTTGATAACATTTAAAAAATGAGAAAGAGAGTTTCCTGAATTAAGGAAAACCTGCTGGAGCAGAAGGCAGACCCAGCTTCCAGCTCCTTTTACAAATTCCCATTGCTGAAGAGAGTTGGAGGTAGAGACGTGAAACCTTCCCCTGATGGTTCCTTTTCCCTCTGCTTGAATGAAGGAGGCACTGGGGCAATGATATTTCCAAGGCAAGGTATTTTGCAGGAGTAAACTGACATATCAGAAATTATATTTTCTTTGTGGATTTATATTATTTGGAAATCAAGTCTCAGAGCTTTCTCTGATTTGAGCTCAATATGGAAAAATGTAGAAGCATTCATACAGGCATATCGTGACACAGAAGTTATTTGAAGTATGCATCAGTTTCTGGATATCTCAATACCAATATGAATGTAGAATTGCTGGCATTATAAAATTATTAACATAAAGCCCTATGCAAAGTGAGACACTTTTGTTAGAGAGTGGTATATAATATATATATATATATATATTTTTTTTTTGCTTTCACCAATACTGGAAGGGGGAATTCTCTTTGTTCTTTGCAGTAAAAAAAGAAAACAAATAAAGAGAGATAATTTCCTGACTACAGGAACAGAACTATTGGGCTAGAAGGTTACCAGGGCCTCCAGCTCCTTGTGTGTAGCTGAAGAGAGTAAGAGAGTATTCAGAGAGTTCAAACACAAGTAGGAGATCTCTAAGTGCAGGAAACAAGCAACATAGTACAAGGTGAGGGAATGAAGCACAGAGCAGGAGGGCAGTTATCCCATGTATTCCTGGCAAGAGAGATGTCCAACAAATCCTTGAAAGAGACATCTTAGAAAAGCTTCATTATAAGTTCTTGCTAATTTGAGAAATGTCAGGAATGGCAATATTGTTTTCCACTCAGCTGTCGGGATCTCTGTGGCTATGTCTGATTAGATGATACCTTCTGAATATCTGAGCAGTCCATGTATGGTGCCAGCAGAATGGCATAACTTCAGTAGAAATAAATTATATTTCTAATGTCTTTATTATATAATAAAAATCTCAGCATTGTGGCTGCTGCTATGAGACATGAAGAACTATGTCTGCTTTCTGCCATAATGGATGTGGATTCCCATCAGGATAACTAATTTCTGCTGGAGATGGGCTGAGATCTATAAAGGATCTGTGAAGCACTTCTTCTCATTCAATATTAGGAAATACTGGAATTATGCAAAATGTAGGCAAATCCAAGTGCATTGCATTTTAAGTTCTCCTCACTCTGAAACAGAACTATTATGTTTTTTTAGAGCTCGCTTGGCAGTGGAGGGATCACACAGTGGGTTTCTTTTTGCATACCAAGTAAGCCCCTCTCTGAGCAGTGCCATGCATATTCCAGACTAAAAGGGCAGCTGAAAAGGCAAACTTGGCTGCAGCTGCTACCTGGAAATCTGGAGATTGTTGCCTTCCTCATTTTATCTGTTCCTAGTCAGCTGGAAAGCATAGTGACCTATGAGTAATGTGGGCATCCCAAGCTCATGCTGATAAAATCTCTACACTACCACCTCTTGCCATCTCTCCCTCTCTATCTCTCTGAGATGTTCTGATCCAATCTTGACTTCTTTTGAGGTAGGGCATTCTGTCTTAATGCCCTAGCCCTCTTGGAGGGTCAGAGAGAAATGAATTTGAGTTGGGTTTTTTTGTTGTATTTTTGCCTGATGGACTCATCTGCAGAGTTTTTATACCAGTGAGAAAAGATATGACCAAAAGTGGTTGTAACTCAGGGATCCTTTTGGACAGTGCTCTTCTACACTAGTGGATACTATTAAAAGTATAGAAAAAAAAAAATAATCCCAGAATATCAGTTTGGTCCTATGGGAAGAAAACCACCAAGTGTAGCTTAGAGAAATCTGGAGCTGGGAGATAGCAAAACTTAGTTGTTCTTTGCTCTCTTCACCTTCTTGGCAATATTATAGAATCACAGAGTCATAGAATATTCTGAGTTGGAAGGGACTAATCAGGATCATAAAGTCCAACTCCTCTCCCTGTGTAGGGCCCCCCCAGGATCACACCATGTGCCTGAAAGTGTCATCCAGACATTTCTTGAACTCAGGCAGGCTTGGTGCTGTGACCACTTCCCTGGCAAGCTTGTTTCATTGCTCAACTGCCCTCTTCTGGGTGAAAAACCTTTTCCTCATATCTAACCTAAAACTCCTCTGAATTCAGCTTCCTACCATTTCCCCAAATCCTGTCTTTGGTCACAGTGAAGAAATCAGTACCAGTTCCATCTCTTCCCCTCATGAGGAAGCCATAGAGTACAACAAGGTCACCCCTCAGCCTCCTTTCCTACAAACTGAACAATCTAAGTGACCTCAGCTGCTCCTCATAAGTCATCCCTTCCAGACCCTTCCCCATCCTCATTGCTCACCTTTGGATGCTCTCCAACAGCTTGATGTCTTTCCTACACTGAGGTTCCCAAAACTGCACACAGTACCCAAGGTGAGGCTGTCCCAGTGCAGAGCAGAGTGGGACAATCACCTCCCTTGTCCGGTTGCTGATGCTGTGCCTGGTGCACCCCAGGACCCCATTGCCCCCCTGGCTGCCAGGGCACACTGCTGCCTCAGATTCAATTTGCCCTCAACCAGGACCCCCAGGTCCCTCTCCAGCCACTCATTCCCCAGTCTGTACTTGCCACCAGGGTTGCCCTGTCCCAGGTGCAGAATTCAGCACTTGCCTTTGTTAAACTTCATGTGGCTGGTGATTGCCCATCTCTCTAACCTGTACAGGTCTCTCTGCAGGGCCTGCTTGCCCTTGAGGGAGTCGACCTCTCAGCTCAATTTTGTGTCATCCTCAAACTTTCTTAAAATGCCTTCCAGTCCTGTGTCCAAGTCATTGATGAAGATGTTGAAGAGGACTGGGCTAAGGATGGAGCCCTGCAGGACCCCACCAGTAACCAGTTGCCAGCCTGTTACCCCATTCTCTGTCACTCTTTATGCTTGACCTGTGTGCCAGCTGCTCACCCACTGTATAGCACAGTTGTCCAGCTGTATGCTGGACATTTTGTCCAGGAGGATACTACAAGAGACAGTATCAGAAACTTTCCTGAAGTGCAAAAATACATTACATCCACTGGCTTCCTTTGATCATCTGTGTGGGTTACCTTGCCATAAAAGGAAATAAAGTTTGAGAAGCAGGACTTTCCCCTCATGAAGCCATGCTGGCTGTCACCAATGACTGAATTGTCCTCCAGGTGTTTTTCAGTACCTCCCAGAATAATCTTTATCTATAATTTTACCAGACACTGAAGTTAGACTGACTGGCCTATAGTGTCCAGGGTCTTCCTTCTTGCCCTTCTTGAATACTGGAATAATATTAGACTTCTTCCAGTCAACTGGAATCTGTCCAGATTGCCAGGACATCACAAAAATTATTGAGAGAAGCCTCATGATTACATCAGACATCTCTTTGAGTACTCTTGGAGGAATCCCATCCAGCTCTATGGACTTGTAGGTATCTAACTGTAGCAGCAGATCCTGTACAAGTTCAGGGCCAGCTAAGGGTTGATCCTTGTTGCTGTAATGGTCCTCCAGTATTGGACCCCCTTTATCCATTATCAGTGTTGAAGACAGACAAAGAATGCATTAAACACCTCTCCTTTCTCTAAATCCCTGTTGGTGAGGTGACTGTCCTTATCCTGTAAAAGACTGATGTTGTTTTCTACACTGCCTTTTGCCGTTAAGAACAACACTATGTCCCAGTATAGGTTGGGGGCTGACCTGCTGGAGAGCAGTGTAGGTGAAAGAGACCTGGGGGTCCTGGTAGACAAGAAGATGACCATGAGCCAGCAATGTGCCCTTGTGGCCAAGAAGGCCAATGGCATCCTGGGGTGCATTAGAAGGGGGGTGGTTAGTAGGTCAAGAGAGGTTCTCCTCCCCCTCTATTCTGCATTGGTGAGGCCGCACCTGGAGTATTGTGTCCAGTTCTGGGCCCCTCAGTTCAAGAAGGACAGGGAAGTGCTTGAAAGAGTCCAGCGCAGGGCTACTAAGATGATTAAGGGAGTGGAGCATCTCCCTTATGAGGATAGGCTGCGGGAGCTGGGTCTCTTTAGCTTGGAGAAAAGGAGACTGAGGGGTGACCTCATCAATGTTTTCAAATATGTAAGGGGTGAGTGCCAGGGAGATGGAGTTAGGCTTTTCTCAGTGGTGACCAGCGATAGGACAAGGGATAATGGGTGTAAATTGAAGCATAGGAGGTTCAAGTTGAATATCAGAAAAAATTTCTTTACTGTGAGGGTGACAGAGCCCTGGAACAGGCTCCCCAGGGGGGTTGTGGAGTCTCCTTCACTGGAGACATTCAAAACCCGCCTGGACACGTTCCTGGGCGATGTACTCTAGGTGGCCCTGCTCTGGCAGGGGGGGTTGGACTAGATGATCTTTCGAGGTCCCTTCCAACACCTAGGATTCTATGATTCTATGATTCCATGATTCTATGATTAATGTATTTGAAAAAACTCTTTTTATTGTCACCCACAGTTCTGGACAGTTTCAGATTTAGCTGAGCTTTGGCCACTTGAATTTTCTCCCTACAGTAATTAGTAGCATCTCTGTATTCTTCCCATGTCATCTGACCCAGCTGCCACTAGGCATATACCTTCTTTTTTCGCCTAATTTGTAGGAGCAGATCCCTGTTCAGACAAGCCAGTTGTCTGCCTTGTCTGATTGACTTCCTACATTTTGGGATTTTAGTTGTTTATTATCTGTATCAAGCTGCCACTGGTCAGTTAATCCACTTGGTCTATTTTTAAATCTCTTTGTTTGTTTGCACCATTAATGAATGTTTCTTGCTTATTCCTTACAGATCAGTCTGGTGGTTTTATGGTGGATTTCTCCAGCTGAGGGACAACTGTCTGAATTGCCAGGTAGTTGACATTTTTTCTGATTCTTCACCATCTGTTCTGGATGTCGTGACCTTTTCTTGAACTTTAGGCTTCGGTCTTCTCTCCTTACCCCTTACATTGGTCACCTCATGATCCAATGGTTGTCCTCAGTTTCATCTTAAAACTACTTCAAAATGTAAAGTGAAAGGTGCTTTGTCTACCCAATCGGTATCCAGCTCTTCTCTCCCACCAGTCACATTTGGACAGAAACTTGCAAACTGTCTAGTCAGATCTATAAGGGAGTTGTTTGCATTTTATAAAGGTATAAGTGGTTGAAAACTTACGGGATAAAGAACTGTCTGTCTGTGTGATCCTGCTAAAGAACTGTGGTTAATGGAGGAACTTAGTGGCAAGACAATTTTCTTGTCCTGAGAGAAAAAATCTCACTTTTTGACCAGAGCCATCATCTATTTCTCACCTTTTTAAAGGTTTACTTTGGATTTTTGTAGTATATTTAAAAATGTTTCATGTTTACATTAGCTTCATTTGGTTCTGTGGGAAACTTAAAGTAAGTATATGCTAGAGTGGGGACCTATAGAAAAGCATTGGGTGCAATGGTTTGAGGACCATCATACCATGAACATACTAAGCCCCAGTTCTGCTGTGATGCCAAGCCCCTGGCAGCAGATTTCTGCACTGCCTGATGAGGTTGTTCAAGGCACAGCTTTAGTGAGTCAGATAAAAGCAGACTGTTTTTCAGTTTGGCACTCAGCCATCCCCGTTATGATAATGTTGGTATTGTAAGCTCCTTGGGGCAGGGACTGTGGCTTTCCGTATGTCTTGAGTCACTCGGAGATTGTGGCTAGCATTCTGTGAACCAAAGCTAATAAATCAAAGCCAGTTTTTTCTCATGTGCTTCAAAACCTACTCCATTTTGAAACGAGAAAACCACATACAGCTCACTGCAGGCTTTGTCAAATTATTCCTCCCCTTCACACTTGGACTCTTCTTCATTTTCCACACACTTAATACTCACCCAGCTCCTTTCTGTAACTGGCAGCTGATCCAATTACACACTAGAGGTAGAAATACTGAAGTCTTACAGTTCAAATGTGGAATGATATGCATAGTCACTTTGTCACTCAAATCCTTTCATAAAAAATAAAAAAATAAAAATAAAAAAAAAGAAAAACTAGACTAGCTGGCCATAATTAAGGGCAGAAAATAGAGCATGCAGTTAATATCTCCCTGGTTTGCCAATACTGGGGTGTCATAAGTACCAATCAGGAAACAAGAGCCATGTGGCTTTTCAGATAAAAACACTGGCTTTTTGCTTCTGGTGCTACAGTTCAAATCCAGCTTAAGGTTCTAAATTAAATGAGACCCTTAACCTATGCCAGAACACACGATCCCTCTGGGTCAGAGCTGAGGGCTATTGGCAGGTCAGTGCAATGAAACTTGCATTCTTTTGCCTTCAGCACACTTAATGGCATAAACAAAGGAATTGAGGTCCAAACCCTTCCACAATGCCAAGAAGCCAGAAGTGAATGAGCACCAGCACTCAGATGCAGAGGCATAGAAAAAGGAAAACCTGATTTATCAGAGGGTATGGGTGTAGGCAGGGTGGGGTCAGTGCCCTGTAGGTCTCACTTGCTGCTTCTTTCTGCAGTGAGGGACTTCATGGTAATGGACAAATCTGCTTTTTTTGTGGGCAATAGTATCACAAAGGCAGGCTGCATTTGGGGTCAGATGTGTTCTGCCTGAGCTATTTTCTGGGCTCCCTGTTTCCCTTTTCAGTGCATTAGCACTACAAAACTGTAGCCACAATCAGATGTGGGATCCCAGTGGCACCATCAACATGTGCAGCTGTTGGACTGTGTAAGTTGCCTGTGCAAAGTTGTGCCAAGAGAGAACTTGTTCAATATTGGAGTAAGGATCCCAATCACTTACTAGGGGTAATAATGAATGCCCAATAATAATGACCCACCTTGAATTAGTTTTCAAGTTAGGAAGGAGGCATCAGGTAGCTAACAGATACTCTTTGCTTGCACTGTTGGCATCTGACTGCTGTGTGCATAGCAGGCTTATTTATGTGCCTGCTTCCAGAATTACAGTTTTTGAGAAATCTGGTTCAGATTCTTAGCTAGGAGGTTTTCTTTGGAGAGCAATTTGCATTCAGCAGAACGAGCTTGTAACACTTGCATAGCAGTAGCAAAGGATCTACCACATTACCAAAAATGTAGGAACCTTCAAAGCCTCCAAGCTCCTCCAGCTCCCACCAGAGAGCCAGAGCTGAGAATCCCATATGACAAAAAAACAAGCAATAATTAAAAGTCCCTATTTTGCCCAAAGAATTCCTTTATTCAAGGAATGTAAATGTCTTTGCTTACTTGTAAGTTATTTCATCTTTGATAGTTCCTTAGCTCAGTAATCTGATCTTGGGAATAGAGGAGTCTGAAAGGAGTGTTACTCCGAAAGAAAACACCTGTCTTTCAGTCAAGGCTAAATTGACAAGCAACAATTTAGTTGTCTAAACTCACAGCTTTCAGGATTTCAGACTACATAAATGTCAAGATGCCTAGGTTAGGCTCAAAGGTGAGCGACAGTGTAGGCAAATATATGTTGGAACTTCAATTATCCAAACCCTGATAACTCTCAGTTACCTGATGTTTAAACATGTCTTCCCTCACTCTTAGTTTCTACATTTTTCTGTAAAATCTTTGTACTGAATTGCCTGTGTCTTGGCCCAGCGTAGTCTATAAACTTTTTAAGACCTTGTCTCCTGAGGAGCTTAGTGTGTCTGCCAGATCACAGCATCAGCAACCCCTTTCTGATGGAGCCTGTAATTATCCCTTCATGTTACTTGCTACATTCAGATAGCAGTATTAAAATAAATAATAATTTTCATCTTTGTCTGCAGCTACATTCCACTTCTCTGTAGACATGGTGTCACTGAAGCACCCTTAATCGTAAAACAGGGTGCGTATATGCATTGAAATGATATTCTTTAATGATTCCTTGTTAGGGAGGCTGTGCTTTCTAATAAGCAACCAGGGGATAGCATGGACTTCGCTAGTTAGCAGAATTTACCATCACTGAGTTGGATTTCATGAACCAAATTCTGCCTGTTGTTACTCTCCTGTAACATCTTGAACATTGACTGATATCCAAGAGCCAAATAGGCCTTGATTTCCATAATTTTGGAACTTAAAAGCTGCTGAGAATGAAATCAGGGTCTTCAGATGAAATTTTCATGTTCATGACTTCAACACTTTTTTTCAATACAGCCCAGCTGCTTTTGAGGGGGGTTGTTGTGATTTGATTTCAGAGATGTTCAGCAGTTCACAGTTACAGGTCCCTGCACCAGCTGTAGAACTAAATTGAAAGGTTTTGAGAAGCAGAAGAAAATGACTGGTAAAAGAGTGTGCAAGGCCTGGTCACCTCCTTTTGCACATTTATATTTTTCAGCCTTACTTTCACCCTGTTTCTGACTTACATTCACCACTAAGTTTCTCCTAGCCCTTTCTAACATCTTGCGTTCTCCTGTCTATGACAGACTAGTGGTGGAAGGAGTCCCTCTCCTTTTCTCCTTGCTCTTCAGCAAGTGTTTTCCTCTTTGTCTTTCAGAGGAGGAATCTGAAGCAGAATAAGGATAGGAGATTTTTGTTTCATCTCCAACAGCAAGGACTCTAGGGATAAGAGCATCTGAATAAGCCAGTATGATTGGCAGACTGTTCTACAGAATGAGGTGGCATACGCTAATCTGTGTCCTGGTCACTTTTCAGATAAGTGTTCATTAGCAGCACTGTGGGATAAAAGCTGCTGTACAAGTGTTGGCCACTCTGAGGTGAAGGATTTTTGGGTAGAATGAAGCCCCTGAACGATAAACTCTCCCTCATGAGGACAAATAAGATTTTGGGCCAGGTCAGTCAGTAACTGCCTTCCCCTAAGCTGAAGGGAAAGAGCCTGATCCTACCAGAACAAATGGCATAAGACATGGAGGATCCAGTATTGCAAAGGAAAATAAAATCCTTTCCTTCATTGAAAGCAGAGTTGCGCAAGTGAGCTAGAAGGCAAAATGCAATCCGGTTTCATCTGTTGCTTTGACTGGAAATGGGAAGAAAATAAAAATAAAGAGGGATATTAAATTGTAAGTTTTGTGGGTAAAAAGAAATCTCATTTTCCTGTCAGCAAACTAATATTGCAAAGGAAATATAGCACTAGAAGACAGACCAGACAGTGCCCGTTTTAATATTTAGGAAGTTCTAGTGTCTTAGGTGTTCTGTGGCAACCAAAAATTGAAATAAATTAAAGTTGCATTTTAATTGGATTGCACAGTGACATCAATTTAAACTTTAGTAAACAGATGCAATTTTGTGCAATGCTTTAAATTACATTTCTCACATATGCATTTAATTTAAATTTATTGAGATGGTTATTTATGTTAATAAAATAATTAAAAGCAGTTATTTAAAAGTTACTATGAAATAGCTGTGTAACTACCTATATTAATAAGACAGTTAGTTAAGGGATAATGTCTATTGCGTTATAGTGTAATTGCAATAAACAGCTGCTGAGTTTGATTAAGAGCTGAAGTGGAGCTAAAGTGTTTGAGCAATCTCAAAAGCTATTTGTTTTAAGTGTACTACAAAGCAATAGCGATTATTCCTATTATACAAAAAACCATAGAATAAACATTAAAATATAACTGCTTAGTAGGACACTTTTTTCTTGGGTTATTCCAGCAACTCCCTGTGAATGGTGGGGTAGAGCAGGAGAGCTGGGTTTTTAGTGTAGAAGAGGCTTTGGGGGGCAGGAGATGCAGGAAGAGGCAATAATTTTGTTGAACACAATTCTGTTCATACTCAGTGGCTCCTGTGTGAGAGTACACCTAAGTGTTAAGAAGGGCACAATCTATGTTTTCTCAAGGGTGGCATCATTCAAAAATCCCTGTCTAGATCCCTTTCAAATTTTGTAGAAAAAATTCAACCTTGGTCCCAGGTCTGATCTGGGAATTTCTTTGTCTTTTTGTTGGAGTATACAAAAGGAGTTGAACATGTAGTAGAAATCCTTCTGCAACTGTGTATATGAAATGTCTGCTGCTACTCCATAACTCCATCATTAACACATGAAGCAGACAATTCCTGGTCCCCAAGCATATCCTGCTTTATGGCACTGACACATACTTAAACCTCAGGCCATTAATTTGAGTGGGATCAAGTAAGCAAATAGGCACTACTTGTATTGCAGTTGTTATTTACAAACTCCATGTTCTTCTGCTTCTGGGCTGTGGACTCATACATAAGATGTTTGCCTGTAAACTTTCTGCTATATTAGGGTGCCAAAAGGTTTGTAGCAAGCCAGGAAAGAATTGCTTAGTTACTTAAAAGCTATTTTATATCACCTTTTATTTGAGAGCAGCTTTGAATGGTGAACTCTGACATGTCGATTGAGGCACAAATGACCATAAGTAGTCAACTTTTTTGCTGCTCCTACTTTCTGCATCCCTGAGGCTCTATTAACAGTGAAAATCTCACAGAAACCAAAAGTGCTATAAAATGCTGCCAAGCAAATTTCACAGGTAGAAATCTTGCATATTTATGGCTTTGTAGTGAATTCGGTTGGCCAAATCCTAGATTAAGATTTTGGGAAGGTGGGGGAAGAGGAACATGTCCTGGGTATTCTCCACAGGTCCTGAGCTCCTGCTGACATTACTGGCACTTGGGAATAACTCAAGCAAGTTCTCACTTTCAGCAGAAGCAAACATCTGTGGGAAAGGTGGGTGAATCGATCAGTGCTGTGAACCAAGAGTAGGGAATATATACCAAAGCCCGTTTGATCAATTCCCACTAATTCATTTGTATCAAGGTTGTAGGGATTTCACATAAAAATGTAAAAAGCACAGTTCCAGTAGTTGTCTCCTTTTGCACAATCTAGCCTGAAAGATATAACATATCTTTGGCTAAACCAGTCATGTATAACATTTTGAAAAAACTGACAGGAAAAGGAAGTTTGGCAAAGTCAAACCCACAGTGATTAATCCAAGTGCCAGTTTACTGCTAATCTTCTGTGGATTGGTTTTGTTTCTGGTTTATTAAGGATGGAGATATATGAGTAGCTTGGTACCAAGTTTGTGTGTGCATGTGCATGCATATTTCCAGGCAGGTGGGTCAGGATTCCCCTCCATGAGAGCACAACTGCTGCTAGGATCTTCCCAAATAATCTCTCTTGGTGGCTGAAATGGAGCATAGGAGCTGCTCTACTCTGATGGCTCCTACCTCAGGAGGAGCTTAGGCAATAGCAGAAAAGCCCACCCAGTGTACTTGCCTTTTTAAGCTTCTGGGGCTTGCAAGGCCTTCCTAACTCTGCCCTGGGGAAAAACTCTGTAACAATGGATAAAAGACTTGGGCCTCACAGCTTAGTTACAAAGGATTCTCTTCACTCATCCTCTTAGTGAGAAATCCAGTTGAATGCTTTTTGAAATCTTTCAAATATTAAAAATAAAATAAATCTTCTTATTCTGTTCCCCAGTGAGATTCTTGACTGCAGTGCCATGTTGTCATATACTTCAGCTCCTTTAAAATGTGAAATAACCCCCTCCAGTGATGTGGGTGCAGCCAGGTACACAGAGAAAAGGTTATTGAGTTCTTTGTGTATCTTCAAAAAGTTAAAGGAATAAAACAATGAGCCCCGAGAGGAGGAAGACGAAGTAGATATTAAAATAATTTGGTGTCAAGCTTCAGAAGGCTCAGTGCTACTACTTGGCTTGGTTGGGATCCATTTTGGAGAGGAGCTAGAGTAAGTTTATTTGTTTCATCCAGAAACAGGGAACCATTACTGTTTCACCTGGGCACATGAATTACTGTGGTTTGTTGCTCAGAAGAGTTACTGCAGAAAATACTTGGCAAATCAGTCATGAAAAGAAACAAACTCTGTTTTCAGCTGCCTGAGAAACTGGTTTGTCTTCTGTTTCCTTCTGTCCTGAAGTGTTATCTACTCTCTTCCCTTAGTGCCAAAGTCATCCTAGAGATGCTCTACTCCCTCTTTGCAAATGCTTTTCAACCCAGTGGGGACAAGATGCTTCAAAACATTCTGAGGTCACTTATCATCTGAAAGAAAAACTGGAAAAATGAAAGCTGTCCATGTGCACCATCATCAAGGGAATCATCGAGTGACTCTGTTACTTGTGGTCTTAGAAGACAGTTTTCCTTGCACAGTAATCTTTGCCCAAACTCATTGTTGTCACTGCTTTGTAAAGAAAATTTCCTTGTGGGAAGGTCTAGCAAACAGTAAAGTGACTTATTCTTTCTGCCTTCCAGTCTCTCTCCCCCCTCCCAAGAAGCTGGGGAATATTCAGCATCACCTGATTTAAACTCCTTCTTTAAAGGCTTTGGTGCTTTTCAGTCATATCAAAGATCATGCTTATGTGCTCCTATAATACCTTGAGCTAGAGAACATGGGAACCTGAATTTCTTAACAGCAGGGATTTTTTGCCAAAGTGAATGTTTAGATTCATATAAAAAACATCCCCCTCCTTGGGTTTTGGTGGAGTTTTGGGTTTTTTTTTTCATATTTTAAATTTTTATTTTAGGGTTGGGATGTTTTGACATCTTACTATCTTTGAATTTAGCTTTGGCTCATTAGTCAAGGAAATAAACAGCCACATTTTTTATTATTCACACTATCAGAGTGTATTCCAAGCCCATACATATCCTGCAGCTTGTTAAATAATTTTTTATCCTTTAAGAAATTCTCATTAATCTCTGACCAAGAAGAGCAATAATAGGTTAGTTAGTCATCATATATAAAAATCTGAATCATTTTTACAAGTATCTTTAATGGCTTCCATTAATTACGTGTCTTCATAAAAAAGCTACCCCTCTCAAACACAGCATCCTTTCATTCTTCAAGAGGATCTAATTTCTGAAATAACTGAAATTAAGGCACTGATGCTTTGTTTGGGCAAATTAAGCAGAAAAAATACACGCACAGCTCAGGCAGAAGGTAGAGGAATCATGTCCTATTAGCTTGTCAGCTACCTTGGTATTATTAGCAAAATTTTACAAGTCAATCCAGTGTACTACTGTGATTAGTGTTATAGTGACAGCAAAAAATTCTGTGTGGACTGGGTTGTGATTTTAGCTGCAGCCCAGGTGAAGCTGAGATGATTCCCCTGCTGCTCTTGGCTTTGTTCTGCATGTCCTTGGCTCAGGTTTCATGGTGGTTGCATGGTCAGCATGAACAGGGCTGTTACCCAAGGACATGGTTCACCCTTCCCATCCCATCCTTACCTCCTCAAACCTGCCTGCCCTTGCTTTGAGGAGTGTTGTGTTTCCGTGTGCTCAGCATCATCAAGGGGCATTTTTAGGGTCAGATGATGTTTTAGCCTATTAGTTCTCTGATCAAATGCACATCTTTGAGTGGGCAAAAACGATCCCATCAAGGCTGGACAGGCAAGCAGGCAGGAACAGCCCCTTCAAGGGCAGCTCAGAATCCAGGCGGATTAAAGCAGCTATAAAACCACAGCCAGGATCATGACATCATTCTTTCTTTTTTTCTTGTTCTTTGTTAATTTAAGTGCTAGTTTGCTACCTTAAACCCACAATAAAAGGCAATATTCATTGCCCTGTCATCAGAACTGCCCTGGACGGTGTTTTCAAAACTCTTTCAAAAGGCATCTCCTCTGTGTTCATCTGTCTTCCCCTGATGACACTTGAGGCCCTGAGTAACAGATACAAATTTTCAAGGTCAAATGTAAAACAGTGGATCCCTCTAACCCTTCATGGCTTCTTTAAACCTTTTCATAGTCCATAAGATAAGAAATACTGAAAAAGTAAGAATGGTACTGAAGCTTCTTCCTCCTCTGTTTTATTTCAGGTCATGTAATCTTGCTCACTCTTGTGGAAAGCCTGAGGAGCTCTGGGAGGGGTTTAAAGAAGAGATCTTCCTCTCCTGTTCAGGTGAATAGTCATGAATTAGACTCTTGGGAGACTGAGGCTGTATAAATACATAAGGCAATCTTTTGATTACACATAGTGTTAAAAGATGCTAAGAATACTTATACTACAGTTAGTGGTGGATTTTTATGTATTTACTTGTTTATCTTGACTTATTATACGTTTTCCCCTTCTCTGGAAAGTGAAGACTATCTACAGATAAGGGAGAGTATTCCATGTATTTGTATGCAGTATGAGTCCAGTACTTGGCCAAGACCCAGATCTATTGTGGCAAGAAAGTAATAGATGAACTAACTAGGGACTCAGATTCTCTGGCTAGCGTCCAAGAAACATTAAAAAATGTAGTACTGCACATAACAAGTAGGAAGATGCATGCAAATGTTGATGTCTTATTGAAAACTGTTAACTTATTAATATGTTGGGTTTATAGACATGCATTTGGATTTTAAAGCCTGCTAAGTTCATTCCCTGACATTACCTGCTGAACTATCTGCATGAAATAGTATTTAAAGTAGTGCAACAATGTTGAGATAGTTCTGAAGAAAAAGACACTTTTGAATGCCTGAAACTAGACCGTTTTTTTTGGATCCATCAGCTCTGAGGGAGTGGCAGTGGTCCAGTTCAGCTCTCAGGAAGGCTTCTAGTACCACTTATTTCTTTACCATGTCTTCGCTACCTGCAAAGTCCTGTATGACCCTTTGGACCTTCTCATACAGGTAGGAGGTTTCAGTGTCTGTAGGTTCATGGGAAAGATGTGAGTCAGGAGCTTTGTGTGGTGCCCAGAGATCTCCTCAGGCCTTTTAGAAAGGAGATCCTAGGAGCATTTGAGGTCTAGGATCATTGTCTAGTACAAGATTTAGGATGACTCTGATGCCAATGACTAGAATGAATCTTATACCTGTGAGTCTTCTAATAGGTGCAAGCTATGGCTCATATAATCACATCCTTGTTGCTTATGACTTCAAAGACTGGAGAGCATTGTAGTTTACCATGTAGGTCTTGTTTGTCATCCAACCCTGGTGAGATACTGAAGACAATTTGGTCACTTCTTTTGTGGACAATCAATCCACTGAGTAAAGTGTCTGTGATTACACCTAGCTACAGCCTGGAAGAATAGGTGAGGCAAGATGCTAGAGTCTCTACTTCTGTCTGTATTTCTATGCAAGCCACCTGAAATCTAGTTCTTCATTAATATCATATGCAACCCTAGAGTGCTTTTCTTTTCATTGCCAAGGTTGTGCCTGCCACTTTACATGTTGAGCTGAACATTCATAAGGATCCTTTCATTGCACATGTCTGTGCATGTGCAAAGTAGTTGTGATCACAAAAGTGGAAAAAAATGTCTGGAAACAAGCACTCTGGAGAAGTAGGTGAGTTCTAGTTGAGACAGGTCATATGTAGTAGACAGTGCTGTCCCACTGTCCTGTGAAACACAGCAGAAATCTGAAACAGTCATTTCTTTCTTCCACAGCAATAAGCAAATGGGTGATTACACTTTATTTACAACCATACCTGTAATCACTGACATTGACTAGAGGTATCAAGTCCCTGTTTTTTATGCTTTTACAGTTGGATGTTATTTCTTTTCCTAAAGAATGATTATTTTTTTGTACAGAATAGCTTAATGTTAGAGCTAACAGGTGAATAGTGGGAGTTGGTTTTCAATTTTTTTTTGCCTGACCTTACTCCCTATTCCCATCCCATTCATGCTCAGAGCTTTGTTTGAGATGGAGGACCAGTTTCATGATTGTTGTACTCGCTGAGCTTACTCATACAGTGCTTTTTTCCTAATCTCTCAACTCTAATTGTTGCATGCAAATTGTTTAATAAATAATGTTGGGCAGAAATAAAAAAAAAAAAAAAAAAAAAAAAAAAAAATAGAAAAGAATAGATATTAATTAAGAAAAGGATTTAGGCTGACTCAGTCTCATGCATGAGACAAAAGGTTAAGTAAATGCCAAGGCCGCTATGCCTCTTCAAACAACGAATATTAGTTTTAGAATCATTAATGTCTGCTTAGAAAACAGAGTCATACTGGAGACTTGTATGCCAAAATAACCAAGGCCAGGGCTCTTTCTTTTCAGTTTGAAGCGAAATTATTCTCCAATAGAGGGCTAAATGTATGCAATTAACAGTGCTAGGTAGGACAACAGGGAATGGCACGTTTAATATGTAGCCAAATTGAGATCAAGTTTTTCTTTGAATCCAGTAACTTAGACATTTAATATGCACAACCAAGCTCTGCAAGAGAATTAGTGAAAAGAAGCAGATAATTAACTCCTTCACTCCTTGTCAACGGAGAAAGCATGATTATCCTGCTGTTTACGAATTTGTGTCTTCCAAAGTTGCTGGATCTACAAACACAGAGCTTTTTTCAAGTGCCTTCCATATGTGGGCAAAGATTAAGTGAGTTGTGTAGTCTTTATTAGAAAGAAAATTACCACATCATATTTAAAAAAGAAAAAAAAAAAAACCAAAAGCTACAACAAAGCAAAAAACAAAGCACTTCATACTGGGAAAGATTAGTTTCTCAGATTAGGAGACGTTGAGGTTGGAACAAATGTGACCATGTGAGCTTAATAAGAAGTGTGTACTCTGTTTCTGTGTTGCAAAACTTAAGAAGACTAGGCTGAAAGGCCCAGTCATATATTTTTAAAAATAAATAGCAAAAGACTTTTTAAGCAGGTGGGTGACTCCCACTGGTATGAAGACAAAAGTCAAGGTGCTTATTAAAACTTCCCAGCACCTCATGTGCAAAAGAATGTTTTGTACTAGACATGTTACTTACCACATTAGCATGACACATTTTGTATGTGGTACCTGATAATAATATTTAATTCTCATCCAGTGTTCTATAATAGGATGAATATATTTATTTCCAGTTTACTTAAGGGAAGTGAGGTAAAATATAGTGAAGTGACTTGCATAGGGCAGCTGAGTTGAGCAATGGCCAAATGGGCCTGATGCTCAACTTCTGTGTCCTGATAGTGATAAACTGTCAGTTCCATGACATTTGCTTGGGATGTCTCAGAGGTACAGTTTTTGACTAGAGAAGAAACCAAATAAAATCGTCCATGTGCTTTCAGGGCTAGTTTGACTCTGAAAAGTTGAAACCTCCAAAGTTCTAATATGTTTTAGTTCTATTTGTACCTAAATTAAGTCTTCTCTTCCTTGTGCAAAAGGGTATCATTTTCAATGAGATGTAACACAGCCTTTCATGTGTTGAGATGGCTTTCAAATTAGTGCATTTGATTGCAGCAGTGACTCCCACAGAAGTTAACAGCCACATGCAAATAAATCCTCAGGTTTGAAAATGGTACACTTAAATAGTTCAAGTTTTGTTACTAAGGCTGACGTGCATTACAGCTCTCATTTAACTGAGTAAATACTATTATGCTGAAGTCCTTTGCATTGTCATCAACAGGAAGAGACAGCTTTGCTCTAGGGCTTGTTTCACTGAAGGGTCTGTACTGGAATGTTGTATTTACCTTTAATATTTGTGCCATGTCTAGATCTCACTCTCCAATTTCTGGTGCTTGCTGTTTTCAAGAGTGAAAAAAACGTATCTGGTGTTTGGGACCATCCCAGAACATGTGCTCAAGTGCAGTTCTGAGCTTTATACTTTCCTTTCAGGGTTTTTACATGCTACTCCTAGAAGAAAGCAAGGATGCAGCCAAACACGAGATTCTCATTTTCTGATACTGAGCTTAATTCTTGCTCAGTATTTTATTAGTTCATGCTCAGGCTTGACCTTGTTGTAGAGATACATACCTGACTGGAGGAAGCTAAGATAAGGGGTATATTAACTGTCCATGTTTAAGTCATCTTCATTGATACCAATTAGAAAGAATCTTTGCATTTGCTATTTGTGAATATTTTATCTTTTCCTTTTTAGTATTTTATTACTGGAGACAAGGCTCTGGATGACTAAAATTTGCTCTCTCCTACCCAGCATACCTGATTGCTGAGAACACAAGGGGACTCTAGAAATCTGAAAATCTCTTAACTGAGGCTACCACAGTGGTCCCAGCTGCATGCAGGTTCTGAACTGACTGAGGCCACCTAGGAACAGCTTCTCTCTGGCTGCAGGGGCCTGTTTCACCACTTGGCAAATATTTGATTTTGCAAATGTTTAGCTTCTGTCATTTCATTGTGAGTTCATGCCAAAAGGCCAGGTATGGCCTCGCTATGTTTGCTAAAGGTCTGGCTTTGGCACCATGGTGTGGGAGTGTCACCTTTCAGGTGAGGCCTGAGGTCAAACTGTCCCCTTGCATTCCTCATGTGGGCAGCGCTGCCTTTACAGCTGGCTCTGGGGCAATGTGGCTAATATCATGGGAGAGAACATCTCTGGGTTGCTCAGTGTTATGGCACAGTTAGGGTTTTTATCTCTTGTGTATAGACCTCAGCACTGTCTATCGTGACAGGCTCTATCCAGTTAGTCATCCATCCATCCCATCACAATTACCCTTGTGGCAACACTTTATGACCAACTTGGGGCAGGCAAATTGGCTCCAGGACTTCCTCCTGAGGTCACTAACCACTAAAATAGGTAGGAATAGAAGTCCTGGTGCTGTAGGGGTAGGAGCATTTGGGATATATACATAAAGATACATGTCTCATACCAGCAAAAAGAATCCCTAAAATAATCATAGTATCTGCTGAGTTGGAAGGGACCTATCAGGATCTTCAAGTCCAACTCCTATCCCTGTGTAGAGCACCCCCAGAATCACACCGTGTGCCTGAGAGCATCATCCAAACATTTCTTGAAGTCAAGCAGGCTCGGTGCTGTGACCACTTCCCTGTGGAGCCTGATCCATTCCTCATCTACTGTCTGGGTGAAAAACTTTTTCCTGACATCTAGCCTAAACTTTCCCCAGTGCATCTTCCTATCATTCCTTCAGGCCTTATCATCAGTTGCCAGAGAGAAGAGGTCAGCTCCTGCTCCTCCTCCTTCCCTAGTGAGGAAGCAGTAAGCTGCAGTGAGGTCTCCCCTCAGTCTCCTTTCCTCCAGGCTGAACAGCCCAAGTGCTTTTAGCCACTCCTCATACAGCTTTCCCTCTAGACCCTTCACCAACCTCATAGCCCTCCCCTGGACACTCTCCAGTAGCTCTATGTCCTATTTTGCACTGTGGCACCCACAACTGCACAGAGAACGCGATATGGAGCTGCACCAGTGCAGAGTAAAGTGGGACACTCACCTCCCTTGACCGGCTGGCAGTGCCGGGCTTGATGCACCCCAGGACTTGGTTGGCCCTCCTGGCTGCCAGGGCACACTGCTGGCTCATGTTCAGCTTGCCACCAACCAGAAACCCCAGATCCCTTCCTGCAGGGCTGATATAATAAAGGAGAGGGGAATTAAAGCTGTGTTTGTAAGACTGCTCAAAGAATTATTCCTATTAAGACAGCTTCTGTTGTACTTTTGATACTAACATGCTTAATATGGAAGTGGCTGCAAGCACTGGGCAAGCTCAGTAAGCACCGGTGAGTGCTGTCAGCCCTAAGCCACAGCTGGCCCATCCAGAGCCAGTCCCACATTGATCTTGCTGGTTGCTCCACTCCCCTCTTGCCTCCCTCCAGGCTGCTCCAGGCCTTTCTCTCAGTGCCTTCACAGCAAGCTCTGATCTCTGCTCCCTTGTCTCCTGCCTGTGCCTCCCAGCCCCTGCTTCACTGCCCTACACAGCCATCAGTGATGATGCTGCTCATCTCTCCCTGACTGCTGTGAGCCTCTGCGGCTCTGCTCTCCTGCTTCTCTGACAGGTGGTACCTGTAGCCTTACCGAGCACCCTCAGGGCCCTTTCTCTCATCTCTTACCTTTTCTTCCTTCATGCTTCCCCTTCCCCAGATGAGCCTTGACCTGCTTCCCCAGGTGTGACAGCCATGACTTGCATCTTTCTTGCCACCACTGCTCCTCCACCCTGGACCCTGGTTGGGTAGGATTCAGCTGTCACATCTCACTGGGGTGCATAGGTATTTATGTTGAGTTTGGCCTTTCCTCAACAGACCTCACCTGGTTTTGTAGCATAACCCATCCCATCAATCAGCATACCTCTGAGTGCCGACAAGCTGGATGAGGGCTTGTATCCGCTTCTCACAATGTTTAATCCTCAGCGCCAAGTCTTCAGGACACTGTAGACTATTGGGTTCTGCTCAGGCATAATTCCATCATTACCACTGCATTGTTCGCTCACGCTCCCCATGGTGCTTTTAATCAACTCTCCATCTTTGTGCCTTCACACCTTTACGCTTTTCATGATTGGCTCTGCTACCTTCTGCCTCGCAATGAAATAGTAGCATAGAAATCCTCCTGCCTCTTACATACATTAACAATTCCATTTCTTCTCTCTCTGGTCCAGTGAAGGGATCTCCCTCTCCCACAAAGGCAACACTGTCTCTGCAAAGCACTCTGGTAAGCACACAGGGAACAGCTTCTATTCATTATTCGTCAAAGTCCAGTACAATGGGTTATAATTAGTTACTGGCCTCTTTGGTTTACTGTACCTTCCAAGGCTCTTTTATAGTTTAAAAGCAAAGGGAGACGCTGACATTAATTTTGGCTGTCTTTCCATAGCATTGTAGAGAGAAGATAAAACTAGCATTCAGGTAAAGGTATAAGTAACTCACTAGCCAAAAAAAAAAAAAAGTAGCAAAAAGGGTCATCATCACATTCATTTCATGAAAGTACTGTGGTGTTGGAGAGAACTCATTAGCCTTTTTGTTCTGCATTATCACCATCATTTATCAGCAGCAATATCACATGTCACAGCTACTATCCTTTCTGGCATCCAGTGTGGGACCAAAGGACTCCCTGAGAATGCTGAATTTCAGTGCCAGGGTTGTGTCTTGTGATGCACTAGGCACTGTATTAATTGTGGCAGATAGAATTTTTTCCAATATACTCCTAAAGGGACACTCAATAAAGCAGTGCAGTGTGATTTACCAACTCAAAGAAGCACAGACAAATAAAACCACATCATGGGCCTGTCCTTTCCCCTAAACCTCTGTCAGCGTGTTAGCATTTGAAGTATTGTAAGTTGTTTGAAAACAAACTGAACAAACCCAAACCCACGAGTGAAAAAAGCCCCCCACACAAGGATTAGGCTACTAATCAGTCCACAGAAAATGCAGGCTGCTTTTAGCGAAACACTGAATTTTAGTTGTCTCCAGTGATTGTGACCTGTTAAATCCTTAAAGAAGTTTCTTTTTTCTTTAAGTTGTGACTGATCACCTTTGTGCACACATACTCGATTGCAAAAAAAAAAAAAAGCAGTGTATGGGAAGTAGTTTTAGAAATCAGCTAGGATCTTTTTCATGAACCTGGTCCTTTAATGATCAGATGATAATTGTCCATGTCTCACATCAGTGAAGGAATATGTGGGAAGAGAGAAAACTTCATCAAGAAAACATTCAAGCAGCTGAAGTTGCAGTTATCAGTTCAAGCCAGTGCTATATGAAAATATCTCATCTATGAAAGTGGTGCACATCCACCATCCCATGTAAGAGAAGGGGAAACTCTGTGTTTAAGTATTTTGAGCATAAGAGCAGAATGTGTGGAGGCTGATTCCTATCCTCTAGACTTGGGCAAGTCAGTTAACCCTGTGGCTCAACTGCTGGGAGTGACAGCATTTGCTTACCCCACGGGCAGATTGTGAGGATTAATTAATATCTGCAAAGTGCTTTGAAGATGAAAAGTAGCATGCTAAGTAATATATAAAGTATTATTAATAGTGTTAACAGACTGATAATTTTAGAGTATAGAAGTCTTTTCTTAACTTTTTGTAGCAAGACCTTTCATTGCAAACTGCTGAACAAGTAACACCACTACAGCCAGAGTACTCGATCCCCTGTTTTCCAAAGCACTGGGGTAATGCTGAGTATGCAACACACTAAGTAAGTATAAAACGCACTCCATTTAATTTTTAAAATAAGCTATGCTATGTTTTAAAACGTGAGGCGCTACAGTGTACTTTTAATGCTCTGAGCTAATATGCCTGGGATGAATCTGTTAGATGTATTAGAAAGGATCAAAATAGCTTTGGGAAGATCCTAGCCTTTTAGACTTGGAGCATGCAATTTGTTCACCATCAGCTCTGAATGAACTCTCAATTTTTCTGCATTTCTCATGTGCAATGTCAATGGCTGCTAACAGCAGCTTCCCACTTGCCTGTTCCTGCTTTTCTTGCCCTACCATGCCACAGTGGCCAGCATGGTCACACACCACACAGACACTGTCTGTAAGAGTTTCACCAAACTTTGAGCCTCCTGTTGAGGTGTTTGTTGTCTGCACTGAACATGGAGAAGAGCTTTGATTCTTGGCAATCTTCTCTGTGCAGCTATGTGGGGGAAGGTTGAGGGCAAGAAGTACTGCTGTGCAGAGCATAGGGCTGAACGTTGCCAGTAATGGCTCCTACTGTTACCTGTTTGGATTTTATGCCAAGTAAATCAGGCACTGGTGTCAGCTGCAGTCAAGAAGAAGTCTGTCAACACATTTAATTTGAAACAAGAAACAGTTTCAGGCTTGTATGGCCCAGGTCCTTAAGGCCAGTTTTCTGGCATTATGAAAAATGTTTTTGCTCTGAAAACTTCAAGATCTAAGAATTTTGTCTGGAGTGTAAACAGTAGGACTCTCATGAAGAGTAAAATTTATTTCTTAGCTTGATAGGGTCAAGTAACTCTAACTGGGATTAGATAATGTTTCACAGAACCTGATGTTTTTGTGGCTGGGGAATCCCTTGAGGAAGGAAGATATCCACGTTTGATGAAAAGCTCCTAATAAAATTAGATACTGCTTCTGACCTTATCAAAGAAAAATGGAAAGTAATGAATATTAAAAGTGCAGCTCTGGAGTCTTGCAAAATCCTGACAAGACAGAGTTCTAGAATACACTTTCCACAGGTTTTTTTTCCATTTTTTGGTTTCATTTCCCCATGTACACACAATCCTGGACACACAACCCCTGCTTCTTTCTCCAATCAGATGACCTTAGCTATCATAGGATCATAGAATGGCTATGTCTGTCTCCTTTTTGTCCCACAGCAGCCCCATCTCTGATAAATTGTTGCTGAAGACAGGAATCACCAGCAAAACAAAGAATAAGCTCTGAGATATTAAATAAAGCTGTCCTATTCCCTTACCCTCTTTCTGAATTATTAAGTGAAGACCCTGGGACATTTCCAAAACAGGAAGACAAATTTTATGAAAGGGAAAAGGCTTGTGGCTTTGGTGATTTGTTTGCAGTCAGAAAGCAAACTTTGGGCCCAGTGTTCTTCATGACTTTTACACAAGCAAAATAGGAGACAATAAAAGCAAAGGACAAATAAGAAAGGATGTGTTGAAGAAAGAGAAAGCACATTTGTCACTGCTGAAAATATATATTTTTAACTGTTTGTTTTCCTCTTTGTGAGCAATTAAGTTTTTCATTCCATGAAAGCCTGGAAATATGAAAGACTTTGTGATTGTTTGTAATGTGTCCATTTTCTATATTCCTGGACACTCTTTCTTTGTGCAGCCTTTATTAGGAAGCTTGCTTGCCAGGGAGACCAAAAGTAATATTTTGCACTATAATTTTCTTTATTATGGGGCTGTCACAAGATAATCTCTACCATATTTGATATTGGTTTCTGAAATCAAACTGGCTAATTGAAAAAGTGTGGAGGAATATGTAGTATCAACATACAGGTGAGAGCAGTGATTTTATTATCATCTGGTATGCAACAGCAATATAAAATCTAACTGTCCAAAATCTGCACTTTGTTCACTCTTTTTGGTTCATTACTGATGCACCCTGATACCTGAAGCTCTAGCAAGGCCACTGCTCAGGTTTTCTTTTTTCTTTTTCTTCTTCCCCCAGGTTGCTTTTGTCTGTAATATCAGCAATAATCACTGTGGTATTGTTGCCTAGGCATTCTTAGAGTCAGAAGTGGACTGTAATTGAAGAGTTCATTACCAGGATCAGTTGGCTTCTTGATTACAGTGGCAAGGTGAAATATATATCCTCACCAAAAAGCAACTGCTAAACCTTTAAAGAAGTCACCCACTTTTCACTCTTTTTCATTAGGACCCCGACAAGCTTGTCAGCAAAATTAAAGGTATGTCATTCACATCGTGCATGCATTGCAAAGGACTATAAACCTGCCAACCCCTTTGATGAAATAAAAGGGTTTTATTTATGATTCATGTAGGAATATGAGGTTATTTTTATTCTGTCAGTACACTAATAATCAGACAAGAGCTCAGGAAATGAGAAGGCAAACTGACAGGGAAGGTTCTGATAAAGGGGAACCCTCTAGGGTATTTGCCCCCTTTGTAATGTCCTCCTTTTTAGTGTGAGGTTATAAGCATGGCATAGCCTGATCTTGCAAGTAGCTTGACTCACAGGAACAAAGAGAGTAACTACCTAGCAGGACTATGAGATATAATTCTACAAGAAAAAAATACTTTCACCAGAGTTGTCTGCATTGCTGCACTGATTTCTTCCAGTGAACAAGAACTTCCAATCTGGTCTAGCAAGAACACAGTGAATTACAAAGATATCCTTTTTTTCTACTCTGTTTCCTACTGGGCAACAAAACCACTCCTAGAAACAACAAAACAGAGACTGTAGACCGTATGCGGAGCTGTTGCAAATTTGGTACTGATTAGTTTTATGCTAAGTTTACAGGACCCATTTTTCCAAGTGCTCCCAGTCCTGCTCGCCATAAGATACAGCAGCACAGTAAAGGAGGTTGGGGAGTAGTTCCTTGGTCAACATTTATGGTAGCAGAGTAGCTAGGTAGCAGGCTAGATTTCCAAATGTATCTTCCTCCCGATGTTACGAATGTCTTGGCAGCTTGAAGGTGCTTTAGTTCTGTCTCAGCTCGGCAAAGCTTCTGGAAGTGCCTTTTGTGCTTCTTGGTGTAAGCTGTCATTCATACCACAAGCACAACCATGATTACAGAAGCACTCCTTGTGAGTAAAAAGGTATCACTGTATTAGCTGGCTGGCCTTAAGTACAGTAGTTTGCTGAACACTGGTGTGCTGGCAGGAAAACACAGCCTAGCAAAATATATGCAGGATAAAGTGAAACAAAGTTCACTGGAGGAAGGAAAATAATACTAATCCTTCGTTCAATAAGCAGTGAGTTAAGTACATTTTATATGTTGAAGAAATGTAAAAGCTAAGGGAAGAAAGCATACATAAAGGTGGTGTTGACTGCCTTCCTCTCTAAAGACAACATATGGCATTTAGGTATTAATAACACCAGGAGTTATCCTGAAGCTGCTAATACCTAATGCAGTCCCTGGTTTAAGGTTCCACTGAGTTTTGGGGTGTTTGAATTCCTTCTAACCAGAGAATCCCCTTGAAGTGAAGGATGATGCTAACATTTTCATAGGTTAAGTCATTGAACAGACCTACAGAGGATAATAACCAGTGTTTGAGATGGGATTATATTTACTCATCTGCACTGCAATCTCTACGATAATTTTCTATATCCAGATTTGTGCCTCGCAGAGGTTTGAGAAGTTTCAATTTGGTCATGTGGGGGTGGCTCTGCAAAGGTGAGTTGTGATCTGGGTCTCAGAGGTGCATTGAACAGATATAGTCTGGTTGTTGAACTTAAAGATAGTGTCAGGATACAACAGATTGACACATTCTAGACTCTTGTTGCTTGTCCTATACCATTCAACTGATGCTAAGATTAGGGGTAATTCATAAGAAATGTTTTCCTTTTCATGGAAAATCTAAATCACAAAAGGCCACACGTAAATACAGAGACTGGTTGTACTGCTACCTACATTTTTTTAGTCAGTTGTTTTTTTAGCCTCATGCTGCTTTCTGGGTAGTCACTTGCTTTCTTTTCCCGTGGATAAGTATGGAATCAGCTTTTCTTCTTGTTAGTGTGGGGTGTTGCTTTGTTTTGAAACAGCTGCAGCAAATGGATTTATAACAGTTTGAAACTCTTTATGGCAAAATCCACTGCCATTAGCAAAGGAGCTTCTGGACAGAGGCAACACTTGAAAGTGTTTTCAGTGCCTTCTTGAAAATTGGTTAGATGTCAGGGCTGGAAACAGCAGGATCCTGTTGTTTGCAGAACACTTGGTGCTCGTCCTTTCTGAAAAGCTATCCAACTGGCAAGAATCGACTGGGGTTTTGACTACAGTGCAGTGCTGAAAGGACACAGAGTAGCCTCAAGGTGTTGCTGTCCCTTTAAAAACCTCCTTTTTCTGTTGACTCAGTGATTTACAATAAAGTATCATTTCATTTCTCCCAGCTAATTACAAACTGCTCCCTTCCAAGCTCTTGATCTTTTCACACAGCCAAAGGCATTGCTAGCAAATCGCACCCAGGATTTAGGAGGCTGTGATAGGACACCACTATTCCCACAGTAGCTGAGGGCTCTCCTTGTACCTCTCCAGTCTGTCATTGTGCTGCAAAGTAGAGCAGGTGACTACTTCATCAGTCCGAGGTTTCGTTCTTGTGGAGCACGGAGGTTCATTATACTTACTTTATCAGCAATAAGGTTTACTGCTGAATCCATGAGAGATATTCATGTGAAACATGAGCAGAGAGAGAGGCATTGCATCTTTTCATTAATAAGCCCTCTTCTGGGATCCGGCATTAGTGAGATTCAGCGGATCATAGAGCACAGGGGTATCATTTTTACATGATTACTCTAAATTCTTAAACCAGAGGCTTAAGAGAGAGGCTTCTCACAAAGGCAGCTGTGGGAATTGTTAAGTGATTGGCACAGCATTCACGATGGACTGAACCACTCTGGGTACCTCCAGTCATGGGGGGTACCAGCAGGCATTTTATTACCTGCCATCAAGGGAAAAGTGGAAAAGAGAGAGTATATCAGGCAGAGGAAGATGTGCTACCCCTGTGAAATGTCTCTCTATTTCTGCTTCGCCTCCTTAACAAAATTCTTGCCATGATACTGGTACAGGACTTCATCAAACCGTGCAGGTTAAGCTGGTCTCTTCCCTTACCAGATCTTCCTTGTGTCTAGGCTTATTTTTAACCTCTTTGATCCTACCCTCAGTAGTAAGACTACGAAAATGATTCCTCTACAACCTCCACACTGAAATAGTTTTTGACTGTGAGAGGGTCATTTAATTCCTCAAAACATGATACTCCTGAGATACTTTATCTACACTTGAGGAACTTTGGGTGGGTCAGAGGACTGGTGCAAAACTGGCATGTTTTTGCTAGATTGCAAGGTTGGTGACAATAATACAGAAATTCATCTGTGGATTTTGAAGACATGGTCTTCTTAAAGTCACTATAAGTTTCTTCTGCAATTCTGTCCAAAAATACTGCCTTGCACTCCCTCTGTCTGAGCTACAGTCAACCTTACAGCTAAGGACAGTCCTGTCCTACCAGCCTGTGTGCAAACCATAATCAACAACTTGATGTAGCTGAAATAAAAACTTTTTTTTTTTTTTTCTCCCTGGATTAGTTTTCAGATGGATAAGTTCTTCAATCAGTTCCAAACTACAGATGCACAAATGTTTATCCCAGCATGAGAAAAGAAGCCTCACGGGGGCCTAAGGGACTAGTCTGCTTTTGTCATTGACAGCCACAAATGTTGGCTGAGCTGTGGCTTTCTGTCCCCATTTAGAAAATGGAGATAAGAGTAATTCCTTATTTCTTCTTATGGTAAGGAAAAAATTGTCAATATTCGCCATACAAGTTTGCATTTTCCCATAGAGCTAGATGACTGAGCAGGTATAAAATCTATGCAAACAGCTTGGGTAGGTAGATGTGCAAGAAACAGAATACTCATTTCACCTAGCCACACTTTCAGTGGGAGATGAACTTGCGAATCAATAGAGTGAGTGAAGAGCATGATGCTGAACTACAAACCACGATCTGACCCCAGCGTGTTGAAGTCCAGTTGCAAAAACCTCCTGCTGCAAAATCCTCCAGCTTCCCAGTCAGCTTGATCCTGATTGCTAATAGCTAGAAATTGTTTTAAGATCTGAAGCTTAAAAAAGAACGAGAACAAAAACAAGAAGACGGAGGAGGTGGTAAAGAAAAAGAAGACCACAGGACCTATAGAAGCAATAGGCCATATTGGGTATTTCTGAGGTACCCTGCCATATACTACTTTGAGCCTTGGTGTAAATCCATCAATTTTCAGGTTTTTCATTACAAGTGATTTTAGGCAGAGATGCTCCTCCTTCAGAAGCCTTCTTTCAATCTACCCCTTTCTACAAATCCAAAAAGAAAAAGAAAAAGAAAAACAAGAACCAAGAAGGTGAGGTCATGCGGGGGGCTGAATAATCCAGATCAAACAGCAAAGAACACCCAATTAGAAGCCAACACATTTCTCTTTTCAGTATCTCTGAAACTGTTTGACAGACTTAATTAGAAACAGGTGCAAGCTATAATATTTATTGCAACAATGCATCATTTTTGTCTGTTTCCAAGGTCATCGTTCTAGCCAATAGGAAGCCAGCAACCCACAGGGAGTATAACTTAGTCTATATTGGTAAAACATGAATTACTTAACCCTTTATCTAATGGAATGAAATACAACATTGCACAAAGCACAAAGCTAACAAAATAGAAAATCCTGTGAGAAATCTTTCATGATAACAGGTTCCAGTGAAGTAAGTGACATCACCAGCTGAGCTAATAGCCAGCCTTAGGTAAAATGGAGCAGGTACAGATAAGGAATGAGAAAAACACTTTTTTTTTTTTACGACTTCTCTTTCAAAGGCCCGGGTTTATGTAGAATTTGCTGCAGCAGGAGGGCATGATTGCCTGTTATCTAGCACCTACTGTACAGTTGGGTCTCATATGCTGCACTGAGGAAAGCTTTAGCAATATATTTCTTTGGCTGCGTCTGTCTCTGGAGGAACTGGGCTGCAGATGCACCTGTACAGAGGCACCTAGACACTGCCTTTTTGAACTGCCAGCTGAGCATGCCAGGTTTTTCAAGTAACAGGAACCTCAGGGAGAAAGTTGTTGATGCTTCCTGCCTTTTAAGGCAACCAATACAGAGAGCCAGGGTCCATGTGCTTCTCTCCATCTGAGGATAAGTGTCCCAAGCACGGTTTCACCTGGTCCCACAGTGATTCTGTTGGCTAACAGCAACAGTGTCCTTGGTAACAAAAAACCCCCATTTTCAAAGCAGGCACTTAATTCCCTCTTGTGAATTTTTCTTACAATCTTTGTGTGACTTGTTTGTGCTTTTGCGGTCATTTGGGATTGAGGATCTTATTTTAAATTATATTTTCCTTCTGTTTAAATTTGACAGCTATAAATATGGAAACACAGCAGCGTACTTTGATAATAGAGATGTGCGAAATTGTGGGATTTTTGCCTTTTTGCAAAAGCTGCAAGAAGTTGCCAATATTTCTGCAGGAACAGTGTCTTTTTTCCACCTTGAAATTATCACACAGCATAAAATCTGTGGGTATTTGTGTATCTTGGGGCAGATGCTAAAGGTAACAATGAAAGACAGAGACTGTCTCTTGAGAATTTACATATCCTGGGTCCTAGGTTGTTCTTTCTGGCACCCACAACTCCCTGAAAGGCACCTCATCATCTACTCATCACTGTTTCCCAGATTAATTGACCTGTGTCTGCAACCAATAACTAATCCTCCTTATCATCTCAGGAACCATTCCTGGAAGAGTATCATCTGTCCATTCAATTCAGAGGTAAAATAGTCCAAGCCCATGATATTGATGGATTTAGGATTAAATTCTGAGTAAACATTTAGTGAGAGCCAGATCTTGCAGTCATTTTTACAGAGCTCAACAGAATGGAAGATTATGTTTAGAGAGGACCCCTTCTCCCCAACACCCCAAGCAATGTCCTGGCACTGAATTCTTGAGAAGTTCAAACTGAGTTGGAAACTTCGCAGCTCAGCATCCTTGCTAATTTGTTCCCGCTAGTGAATTTAATATCCCACACTTTTTAACTCAACATGGCTCATGGCTTGCAAATCCTTTTAGTAGTGGTCTGGTGAGTTTTTACATCCTCGGCATCACAGGTTTGCTTAGATAATCTCTTTCTTGAAGTATTTGTTAAATCCCCTCTCTGTGATTTTTCCTTCCTCTGTCTCTCTCCCCCAAAAGCAGAGGGCAGGTTCCGAACTAGCTCTGAAACTGGAATCTGTCCTGTTCTTATAGCTCAGGCTCTTGCCATTATGTCACAGGTGCATAAGGAAAAAAAGGAGGCTGTGACTCTCTAAAGCCTGCCAGGATGGCAGCTGTCATCCTGAGGAACACCTCTGGCCCCAGGGAGTTTGCAAAATTAGGGGAGGGGAGAGCCTCCCTGCACTTATAAAGATATTTCCAGCCAGTGTATACACAGTCCTTCAGCAGGTGCCTAAAATGAGTAAATGTGTGGGGACATGACTGAGCAACCAAGGCTTCTACAAGGGAGCTGAGCAAGATGTAAAAGTAACAGGCACACTTGAGAGTTCTGGAAACATGCTGAGGACAGTTGGAAAAGATGATTCTGAGAGCCTCTCCTCATTCAAGCTGTTTTGCTTTTTGTCCTGCGTGCTAAGCTATACTTGAATTGTATTTTACTGGGAATACAGCAGCTTGGGTCACAGGTGAGTGGCTGGGCTAGCTGCTTCAGTCCTGGGTTATTTCTGCGTTGTACTTAATTGAATAATATCCCCCCCTTGCTTTCCCCCTTTTTTTTTTTTTTTTTTTTTTTTTTTTTTTTTTCCTTTTTTTGCTCATTGATCAAGCTGCTTTTGAGAAAAGTGATACTTTGCATATCTGGCTAAGTGCTGTTAACAGCCTCTGCCTGTGGTTTGTTAAAATTAAAAAAAAAAAAAAAAAAAAAAAAAAAAGAAAAAGAAAAAAAAAAAGAAGTGTGATCTTGCCGGAGAAGTAATTTGCTTCTCTCCAACCAATGATGGCTTGCACTTTATGCAAATTGGTATCTAGGGACAACAAATCCCATTTAATACATATGCATAGTTCATAAAAAAAACGACGTGAGAGAAAGAGAAAAAAGATAAAGCAACGAGTCAGCAAAAGAACAGGTTCCGAGGAAATTTATTGTCCCAAATTGGACATTTGTAACAGATGATGTGAACAAGTGTTAACTTTGTTTTCAGCAGCTCTTCACATACATTCACTAGACATCACACAGATTATGTTTTAAGGATCTGAACTGTAATAAAAAAAAGTGTCTGTGGGCTTTGGAGTGTTGTGTTCCATATGGTTGGGGAAGTGCGGAGTTATTGCGACAAGCATCTTGTGAAGCTCATTACGCACGGCGGTGTTAGATGCGAATTGCTGCGCATCGCTATAGGGTACGTACATGACATCCCACAGTCAGCAGATAGCAACTGGAAATGAAAGATATGAAGGCACAGAGTACAGCTTCAGGGAACATGTTAGACAAAACATCTGCTGGTATCAGAAAGCTGCATTATCAGATCATTGTGGCCATGAATTTTTTATAAAGACTTTTTTTTTTTTTTTTTTTTTTTTAAAGCTGCAACTTTGAAAGTGACATTTTGCAAGAAAGTTTTTGATTGAAGTGTGATGTCAGGAGAAAGGCCGGTATAGTTTATTATCTGTGTAAGAGCCAATATTGGCAGCCTGACTCAACTTCTTTCTCTAAGCAGTTGAGTTGGCCATTCACTTCCTACAAGTGTGTTTTCCCTTCTGATCTTGATGACTGATAAAACCTCAACCCATACTAAAGGTTGTAGCTTTCATACCAGGCTCCTCAGCGGGGAGATTCCAAAGTTTTGTCCTTGAAGGACTACTTGATGGCATGGCTGGGAGGCTACTGAACAAAATTTTCCTGTAATATGGAACCTTTATGTTCAGAAGATGGACACTTGCAAAGCATAGAGGAGAGCTCAGTATTCTCCCCTAATGCCCACTCGAGTGGGACCTGCACCGACACCAGGTACCATACCACCACTGTAATGCTGAGGATCAGCTGGTCTGCCAAGGATGGTCATAGCTGAAAAGGCCATCACATATTGCTTACAAAAGCTTCTCAGGCCCTTGGACTGTATTCTGGGAGTACTGCTGTAAGCTATGGACATTTCAGTGCATACAGGGGCCTTCTACCTACCTGATATTACTCACCTTTGGTAAGGGCAGTGAGATGTCATGAAATGTATGTGCATGTTGTAACTATTAACATTAAACCAGCCAGTCTTCCACCTCTCCTGCCCTAGCTACAAATTTTCCTTCATGTCACTTGTATTAGAGAGGAAAGCAGCCTCTTCCTCTGTAGCAACAGGTAACAATGACAAACCTGTCTCTTGGCGATCTGTTCATGGTCTCTTTCCAGTCAGCTGCCTCCAAAATGTACATCCAAAAGTGAGCAATCATATTTCTCATGCTGATTCACACATGGTCAGCTTGAAGACCAAAATTTCCCTGATTTTTTGCCTTCTCCCTAAACTTTCTCCCTGTATGTGTGTCCAAGGGAAGGTGGGAGAATAGGCAGACATGTCCAAAAGCATCATAACAAACAAAAGGGTTTAGTTGTCAGCAGCAATTTTTACGTGTAATGCTCTTCATTAATGTAATGGGGGCTGTAGAGAAAACCAGAGGCCGTTTGCACTTCATCACTGAGGCTCAGGGAGCCTGAAAGTAAGCCAGGGATTTCTGCTGGCTTGACCTGGTGCTGAATGAGGCAATTGTCAGGTGAGGGATGGAGCCTCTGAGAGAAGCTGCTGAGAGAAACAGTGCTCCAGAGATGACAGCCCACATAGGCCATGGCTGTGTCATCATTTTCCTTACTGCTGCCTTTGAGTAGTGTTTAAAAACCACAGTCCTGGCATACAGGCCATGCAGATCAAGGTTTGTCTGTGTCACTTGCCTAGACTAGGAGCTACATCAGAAAGGTAATTCAGTGTCCTCACCATTGTATAAGAATAACTTTAATGGGTTTTTGTGATTTCTTTCTCGGAATGAGATTTTCAGAAAATAATTAAAGATAAATGTAAGGAAATCAGAGCAGACCAAAGCTGTGTAGTTGTTGGATGGAGTTTTGTTGTGGTTTGTTTTTTTTTTAACTGCTGTTATTTAGAGTTTTGAGGTTTATTGTGAGTGTAAATTTTGATTTAAAAGTTGCTTATATTTGTGGAAAGAAAAAGCTGAATATGGATTCCCAGGAGGCCTCTCCACCAGACTGGTTCACATTTGTGCATCCAGGCATGAAGCTCCTAAACCTTGCTTGCTGTGGTTTGGAGGGGAGTGAGAAAGCGATCTGGCCTTACCTGAATATCAGTCATCAAGGACATAGTTACAATTTAAAAAATGTGAATCAGAGCCTGCTACATTTTTGATGTTCTTCTTTAAAAGAGTACAAAGCTCTTCTATCTGAAGCTCAATGTTCCTTTCTTAGCTGCACACCCACACCTCCAGGGAGCCCAAGAGAGAGAGGTTCTGCTGGACTCGGGTACTGCTTAGCTGATATCTTGGCTGGGCATGCTCATCTCTCCAGACTGAAGACTTTTTCCTCTCAACCAGTGGTAGGAAACACTGTATATTTGGAACTAGGAAACTAGCAGTACAGCCCCTCAAAATGAGACATCAACCAAATTTCTTCTTAGCTGTTGTCATATGCCATAACCCAACACTGAGCAAAAATGAGTCCCGCAGTCAGCCCTGTCTGCAACTGTGTGTACAAAGCAAGAGAAAACATTTAACTACTTCTTTGGGACATACAGTCAGATACTGTTTTATCTGCTGGCCAATATATCAACATATGCTAATTTGTCTGTGCTATTGCAGTGACTATGTCTTTAATTGCAGAGGCTGAAATGTGAGCATATAGTCCATCCTCACCGTTTTTTTTCACCTTAGCTTCTAATTTCAGTATACATTATGCTTGCAAAGATGTCCTTGGCTATTCTTCAACTTTTCTTTGTCTATGTTAGCTCTCCCTGGCAGAAGAACTATTTCCAAATAGGTATTTTAGTGATAGAATAGATATGATTTCATATAGGACATGTCTATCTGTGTGTGCATATATATATATATATATATCAATGTATATACATGTGCATACATATATATATACATATATATATGTATATAAATTAGGTTATATTTATAAAAAATCTGTCCCCATCTACAGATGGTGGTAATTTGGAAAGGTTGTAATGAGAACAGGCAGTATGTTGAATTGACAGAGGGGGCAAAGAACTGGCACTGCAATGTAGTGAGAAAGTATGGAGGCATATATGGACATGCAGCTAATGAGAAGAGAAGGGATGTGGCTGGAGGGTAAAGAGATATAATGGGTCCCAAATGTGGCAAGTACATATGCTGCCATACAGCAAATGTAAAGTGCCACCACTAGTGACAAGTGTATTGCACCTAAGGAAAACAGCTGTGCCAAGTGCCCAAATCCACATTCAGCCTCCTGACCCTGTGTCTTCCTGGTATGATGTGGATTAAACTGGTCAGATCTGAGTGCACATTCCCCAGAAATAATGGCTCAGTAAATCTCTGAAATAATTCTTGAATGGTTACTTATTTTGCATTTGTAATCCTGCACGTGTGAGATTCTGCTCTTCACAGTATCACGTGAACACTTTGGTTATCTGCATAGATTATTGCATGGTTTAGTGCAGTTCTGTATTACAAACCCTTACAGATAACCCTATTATTTGTTAATAATTTTTCTATTTTGAGGAAACACCCTTTGACACCTGAGTTAGATCTCCTTTTCTTGGGTGTAAATATAATAAAGTTCCCAGTGAAGAGCATCCCTCTAACTGGTCATATCTGCTCTGTATATATTTGAATACATAAAATATTAATAAATTATTCCAAATGTTTAATCATACAGATTTGACTCTGTGAGACTCCACGTCTGTAGGCTTTCCATGTTAACTGGCTCTGTGATATCTACATTCTGCTGATATTTTGTTGATCTTGAGTTTTTAAAGCAAAATAAAACAGAGGTTTGCAGTTTAATTTGAATTAATCAGGCCTGATTAGACAGGAACAGATCAGGCTGTCCTGGAAGTCCCTGAATCTCTAATACAATTTCATGTGCTATTCAAAAAGAAATAGTTCATATCTTAAGTAAGTTATTTATTTAACACTATCTTTTTCAGAGTGCTAAATCTTATGGAGACAGTCATTATGATGATGATCAAAGATAGCGTTTTGGTTTATGAAAATACAGATATTTTAGAATGGAGTCACCTGGTGGCAGATCTCATAAATGTTCAAAGAGACACTTCTTAATATTATTAGTTTGGTTTTTAGTTCACATCACACTGGCCTTGATAGATGGACTCACAGACACAGAAGACTGTATTTAGTTTTATACGCCAATTCAAAGAGAAAGGTTTGCATTATGTATGGCAGAGGACAATTATGCAAACTACATTATTCTTCAATTAATAATGAGATCCATGAAAGGCAAAGGGGAAAGTATCCTCCTCTCTGAAGGAGAAGGGTTGTGGTTCCCTCTGCATCCTTTGCGGTCCAGGATGAGCCAGGGATTGCAGCACAGAAACACGGCACAGGGGCCAGGGGCCAGCTCTGGTGTTTGCTTTGAACCAAAGCCTGTCAAGGCTCTGCAGATGGCACATTTTTGGTGGAAAGCCACCAGCGGAGATTTTCCATTCCTAAAGATGTTCACTGTCAATGCTTTCCATCTCACAGGGCTCTGTTAGGAGGCAACAAGTGGACCTGAGCTGCTTCAGCACGCACCAAATCTCAGAGAGATTTTAATCACAACCCCCTGTTTCTCTCTCACTTCTTCTTTCCTCGGTCTTGAGTTTGCAGACTGGAAAACAGGTCATGAAGAGGTACAAGCTTACCTGTAGAGCCATCAGTCTGTGGCCTTTTTCATGCAGCTTTTATCCTTCTTTAAATCCCTGACTGGTGAGTTCCAGAGCAAGTCATATGTTAAAGATGTTAAAGAGCAAATACTTTGCAGGCTGTACCACCATCCAGAGTCAGAGGGGAAGCAAGCTATGTAATGCTGGCAGAAGGGGGAAGAAGTGATTATCTGGTAGTGATTATTTGGGAGGGCAATAGTGGGAGGTGCTGTAAGTGACAGGGATTCACTATGGGGCGCAAATCACTTAAGGCAAAGCCATTAGGATCAATCTAAAATACCAAAGAGGGAGGCTAAAGTGACAACAGCATATTTTAATTGAAATCACAAATATAATTCCACAAAGTATGGTTTAAAGGACCAGGCAGAGATACCTTTATCTGAAAAGAGGAAAAAATTTTCCTTTTTTTATTAAAAAAAGGCATTTTTTTGCATTTGCAAGATCAAAATGGAGCAGAATTATTATTATTTTTAATTCTTAAATACCATTTATATATATTAATGTTCTCTTTCCTCTTGATGAGCATATTATAACTGGAATTAGCTACATTACTAATGCTTTCAATCTGATTTTAATAGAGCCTAGGGCTAAAGTATGAAATCAGCGTGTGTCCCATTGAAAGAAAAAATATTTACAGAGACAACAAATAGCATGTCCAGATAACCATATTTATCTACGTGTTATTTTTAAGTATTGAGCTAAGCAGCCAATATACAGACACTGGGGGCTTTTTAGATACTTTTCCAAAGCTGAAGTCCACATGATGGGATTGTTACTGGTTTTGGTAGCAAAAATATGAACTTGGTAAAAGAGCCTGGCATGGAAAACCACAAAAGTTATGACATATTCCATTTGCTCCTAACTCTTTGATTTCTCCTCACAGAATGTGACATATGTTGGGCATTGACCTTGCTCTTTTAAATAAGCTTCTAGAAGGCCTTTGCAAAATGCTGTCTGTTTGGCCTCAATGTAAGCTGTTAGGGAAACGTAGTACAAACACAGAAGTTGTATGTTTTGAATGCCAGAGATGTTAGGCTGCAGAACAGCTGGTAAGATCTATACCTCTGACTTCTCTCTGTGCTCTTAACAGGGAAGTGTCCTTAAAGAGGGAAAAATTGTATACCCTGCATTTGTATGAGGATTTTAAAATTTCATCAGGAAGCTCAGGACCGGTCTTCAGTCTAAGGTATTATTTGGCTTTTGGGCTCTCAGGGGCTCAGTGGACTGGAAGCAAACATTTTGAAAAGCAATTGCTTGCAATGTCCCAGGTCAGAAACCTCAGAGACAGCCAGTGTCTTGTTACACTTTAGTTTAAACCCCTGAAAATTACTCTGAAGTCAGGTACTCAGATATGGGAGTAATTCCTCCAAAGTTTTGCCTCTTCCTTATGGAACAACACACTTCACTGAGTGCATTTCTAGAAGAGCTATTGTAACCTTCAGGGTGGAGATTTGTTTTTCATTTGTCACAAGGGAGTAGCTTGAAAGAAAGTTCAAGGTGAAAGTGCTACAATCTTGCAAATGCCAGCATGGATCACTATTCAATAAAACAAATCACTGGTTCCCAACGTGGCAAATTAAGTGAGGGAATGAAAGTGCCTTTATGAGATGGGTAGAAGAAATGTCCTTCAGTAAGCCTCTGTCTGCTGAAGTCCCTATGATGCTCCTACCAACTCCAGTAAGAGCAAAGACAGGAACATGGATGAACATTTGGCATGTTTGATGTTCTCCTGTTGCTGGCGGACAAACTCCTGCACCCTTTACTTGGGCTTTGAGGTTTGAAGCCTGGAAATTCAGTCAGCTGGAGAACATGGCCCTGGAAAGGGTTGCTGAGTTTAGCCATATAAGTTGCCATAATGAATGTAAATTTAAATTCACGGTTATATGTAGTTCAAGACAAAACCTGGCCCCATATGCAGCAAGGAGAAGCATCTGAGCTCTGCCAGACTGTTAATAATCATCTTCTATGGCCTGCAGACAGCTCTGCACACTGGCTTCTTCTCAATGAGTTTGACTCAGGTGGCTCCACAAGCAGAGAGGAAGGGCATGAAGACCTACCTGTCTGTGCTGACACTGGGTTAAGAGGCTGTGAGCATTTGATGTGGAACATTTCCTTGGCCAAAGGAGCTTGGAGGACATTTCTTTTACCTCTCTCTGCAAAATCGTCTTCCTGATTCAGTGGCAACACAGGGAAACCCTCCTGTTACTATGAATAACTCATCTCCAGTATGAATATAGAGCTCATAGTCTGACCCATAAAGGTATTTCTTGGAAACATGTGACTGTCATGCCATTGTTGCCATAGCTGGTGCCTGCTCTATGTAGGATCACTTGGCCTTGTGCCATCAGTCAGTGGGAGGGATGGCAGAGCTGCTGCCATCTCCTGTAGAGGGGGGGCTGCCCCAAATTCCCTTAACCATCACTCACAAACTTGTTGTGGGGTTTTTTGCATTTTTTTGTTTGGGTTTTCTTGGTTTGGTTTGGTTTTTTGATGTTTGTTGGGGGTTTTTTGTTTGTTTGTTTTGTTTTCAGGGAAATGGCTTTTATTCGTTACAAATTCTTCATACAGAAAAGCTTCTTACAAAAACTAAATAATGTAATATGCTCTGAGCTCTGGACTGACAAAAACTGAAAGGGCTGTGGTGTTTGTGCAACTGGAATAATAGTGACAAGCACCACATGAAGTCCCAAAAGATGGTGTCAGGGGACTCGATCCCCCATAAAATGATGAAAGGCTCTGATGCAATGGTTTATTTTTGTGATTTTTGAGCATAAATGCCACATTCTTTCCCGTTAACAACTGACTTCCATTGTCCCAGGATTTTTTCTTTTTTAATACGTATTTTGAGTATACTGAGAACACAAAATTTCCATTGTGATAGTGCTGCAGGAAGATTTAAAGGTTGTGGTGGACTAAGAATTGAAATGCAAATCACACTTGCACACAACCTCCTGCTGAGGCCCAAATTTTTATAGATCAGGTTCTGCAGCCCTGATGAAGACTCCACAATCTGCCTTTACTGGGATTCATGAATTAGTTGACGTCTAAGGTATCATTTCCTATGATATAATTGTAACTTACCAGCTGAAAGTTTGTCACTTAAGACAGTTCCCTGATCTCCCATTATTTTTCCAGCTGCAGCACTGCTAAGGATCCTCTCACAGACAATGCAAACACACACATCACAGCTCCCCACTCTGCAACATTCTCTTGCAGTATGTAAACATACTGTATATATTGATCCTCTCCCTCTTGCTTTTTCTCTCCCCCAGTGTGCAGGTAGTAAAACACTGGCTGCCATGAACTTCATGTTAAAAAAAAAAAAAAAAAAAAGTAAAAGCTCTGGAGCTGTGGCTTGGAGGCTGCTGAGCTGCTAGATAGCAAACTGCAAGCTTGTAGTGTCGTGGCTGCTGAAATTGCTACAAGTATAATAGGGCATACATGCATTTGTGTATAATTTTGTTTGCTAATTGCTCATGAAATTTCAGGTAAGAAACATCCAATTCAATTTGTTATAATAGGTAATGGCCTGGGTTTTACTTTTCAGAGTGGGTTTTTTAATTATTTTTATTGCTGTCATTACAAATACACAGCTCCTCATGTTGGGAGGAGTTCATGTTTTTTTCATGTTTTACAAAGTCTAGGGCTGCACCATGAGACAGCACAGGAAGGTTTTACCCAGGTACATGGCAAGGTGGTAACAGTGTGGATCTCCCTTCCAGGCTGTATCCCAGGGCAGGATGTGTTCCCACTGGAAGAGGACAAGTTCCTCTGAACATTCCTTCAAGCCTTCACCTCTCAGAAGCTCAGTGTGCTGGCAGGAAAGGCTGTGCTGGGGCAGACACTTTGGGTGAGCAAGTCTGGAGGGCTTGCTGGGGCTGGGATTTCTCTGTGCTGGTGGAGACACTTCCCCTCCCCAGGTGCCGTGCCTGCTCTTGTCATCCCTGAAGTGCTGCACCTGTACCAGCCCAGAACAAGGACCTGATCTGCCCGACATAGAAAAGTTAAGAGAAGATGGATCTTGCCCTCATCTTCTAGCAATGGGGAGCAAACTCACTTTTATAGGGCACTGAATCTACCTGAATGACACCAGTACTTAGTCCTGAGCAGTACTGAGGTAGTATCTCAAACATAAAGAGATAGCTTTGCTTCTCAACACCCTGAACCACAGAAGCCTCCCAGGAACCATTCTGGTAAAATCCTTTCCCTTCCAAATACTAAGAGGTTCTTGACTATGCAGAAATATGCTGAAAACTATCACCAACGAATGAACTGAGTCCTCTGATCTGCATCTTCTTCTAATTCTGCAACTTTTAGCTAGTTCTACTACTTATTATTAATCAGCTACCAGCTAATACTAATAGCTAGCACTGTGGCAGAATTTAGGAGTTCCACGTACATTAATGAGAATTAACATTTGTTGACAGCCATGGTGGGAGTTGCCTGTCTGTAGCATTTCAGGGGTCCTCATTGCTGTAACGTTTGATTGCCTCCTTCGGTAATTATCATTGACACTGAGCAAGTTTTTTGTAGGTCCCCTTTGACTGTGCAGAGCCAAAAGAGAGAAGAGCTCTGAGAGAAGAGGCCAATAGTAATATATTGCCAGATAATGATCTCACCTACCCTCCACCCCCCCCTCACACTAGAGTCACACAATGCAAAGGGACAGAGCCAGGGGCTCTGCTGCCCCATGGGAAGGTGGTCACGGAGTTTGGCCAGGACAGTGGGTGAAGGCCTTTCTCAGAACAGCCTCTCAAATCCCCTTCCAGCAGAGCACTAGCCAGGCTGCTCAAAACATCACTTTTCCATGCTTCATTGTCCTCCATGAAACGCTCTTTCACTACTTTTTTTTTTTTAATATGTGGAGAACAATTTACTCATTTTAACTTAAAGTCAATTGCCTTCTTCGTTTGGGAATATGAAGGTAGTTAAAATGCTACAGAAATTCCACACACCAGCAGTAAATAACTCTAGTGGGCCTTTCAGTGCCTATTTAAAAAAGGGTGTATAATCAGAGTTAAAGCAGTGGATTTAAAAAGTAGGGAGAAATATAGGCCCCTTGTAGCTCTTGAAGGAAACATGAGCACATGGCTGGTGCTTCTTTAGGAATACCAATTGCCTGTTTGGAAAAAGAGGTACAGGGGAATGCCCCAGCCTCCCTGGTCAGCTTCCTGAATCTGCTCTGCAGAGAGAGGCACGTGTTGTACCTCCAGCCTGTGGGCTCTGGCCCAGCTCTGCACTGAAAAGTGAGCTTTTTCCATGCGCTACTGTGGAAAGGAAGCTGCTTTTGCCTTTACCCTAAAGAAGATGAGCTATAGGAATATACAAGGGGCTTTTTTTATAGTTAGGGGGCCAGGAGGGGAAGCAGTGGTCATAAGCTGAGATTGGAACTTGGCTTGTTAAGTAAATCTCAAGCTGTACCTGGTTTTAATTTATTTTTTGTTTTATGTGCATGGGACTAGGCTGTGCAGGTCTGGCTAATATCAAAGCCTGGGGTTTTGTAGATTTTTAATCAAGGTCCACTTTGGGGGGTTCTGCTTTCGGTGGCTGTGGATGTGTAGGGTTTTTTGTTGTGTGTGGTTTTTTTTTTTTTTCTTGCTGCAGTGTCTGGATTTCTTTAGTTAAACTTTTCCATTCTTCAGGTTTGAGCCAAGTGAGCGCTTTCAAATTACTCAGTGCTTTCCAGAGAGGGCTTTTTTGTTGTTTGGTTTTCTGGTTCCGGATTTTTTATCATTATTATTTTCTGAAGTGAACTTGTGGTCCAGTTTCTCTGAAAATCACAAATGGCATCTGCAATCCTACCTCATTGCTGCTCATTAAATTTGGCATTCTTAGCACTGTCTAAATAGTTTATTATTCATCAAATGTGTATAAAAGGAGTTTTATATAATTTTTTTGTTTGTTTGTTTTGTCCCTCTGCTGGCAGGGAAAGTAAATCCCAAAGTATTTCAGCAGGTGCTATTAATATGCAAATAATGGAGAGTACACTCTCTCTAATAGACCTCCCAACTACATGGGAGGTGTCGCTGTTGGAGCAAATTAGCTTTCCGTAATTTGCATACTTTCCATTGCCTCCTGGGATTATATTTTAGATCAGAGACAATAAAAGCATATGCTGTTAGTTTAAAATGTAACTAATTTTAGACTTTGAAGCCATTTTAAACTATCTTCTTAGTGGTGTTAAACTGTTATTTCCAAAGAAACTTCTTACACAGCTTGTAATTTTCAAGCCCTTCCTCTTTCCCCATTAATTGCTCCATCTCTTTTCAGGATGAAAATGAAGAAGGAAATCTTTGAGGTGGCTGCGTCTTGAAAAACTGGTATTTCTCACAAAAACAGGCCCAGATTCTCCTAGCTTCATTCTGAGTCTGTGTTCAGGTTCTGATGGGGTCCAGATTGTGACTTCTATGTCAAACTTCTTGCCTTCCCCTTGGTATCTCCATAAGATGTAAATCCACCTAAAAAAAGAATGCTGTGGCCCCAGCTAACCACTCACACAGGGCTGAAGCTGCTCATAGCATCACAAAAATAATCTTTGCTCACCCACCAAAGCAGAGAAACTGAGCTGAATGTGGCAAACACCCAGTGCACTTCCCCAGCCCATGCCTAGAGATAAGACACTGCTGGAAAAGTCAAATGGAGAAAAAAGCAAGGATTTCAGTGCGGATTCAGTCTGCAGTCAGACATTATTGAACTGAACTGGCACATTATCAATGGCACTTTCTAAATTGATATTGACGACAAAAATCATAGTGTTGACATCTGTGGTTTGTAACAATTTGAATGATGGGACATCAGCTCTTGCACCTGAGAATTTGTGTCTTTATTCCAGGCTCAGCAGTGATTCTTTCCTACCTGGACATACCACACTGCTCAAGGTAGGTGTATACAGGGCAGCCACTTGAAACTTGTCCCTTATCCCCAATGCCTTCTCCTGGCCCTCTGTCCTTGGGTATTTGTTGAGCTGGTAGGAAATGGTTCTCTTGGCTCACAGCACCACCCCAACCTCAACTGCCCTAATTCTGCTTTGAAGGGCTGAAGCAAGAGGTCTGTTAGAGAAATAGCAGGTTCAGCTGATGCAGATACGCTTCAGCAGCAGACTGCAGTGGTGTTGGCTGAGGGAGTCTGTGAAAGGTAGAGAGGCAGTCGTTTCATTTTGTCTTTTTGCCAGTTGTCCCATTGCCCAGAGTATGTGATTTGTGAGTTTCCTTTGGCACGGTTGCTCCATTGCTCATACATCTCTGTGCAGTGTTTCCAGGTCAGTTGGTCCAGAGGGTGGCAGCCATCTTTTATTTCAAGAGGGACAGAGTTCAGGGGTAGGAGCCAGATGTGTGGAGGAGACGGCAGCCAGGTGGAGATAAAGTTAGAGTGGACAAATTTATTTCTGCCATGGGAAAGGTGAGTGGTAGAGAGTAAGGCTGAAAGAAGTCCTTCGAGACAAGGCCAGGGGAAAAAAATTCTTGGGATGCAACTTTGACCCTACAGAAATGTGTGGTAAGAATTTTTGGGGCCACAACTTTGCCATCAATGTTTTTTTTTATTTCATATACATGATTTCCCAGTAAAAAAAAAAAAAAAAAAATTAAATTTAAAAAGCAGGGGTTTATTGATTCTTGAATTAATAGCATTGTGAGTTGTGGTCTTAAGGAATGGTATTCAGATGTGACCAATGCACTGAACCCTGTGAAAGGGAAATCCCTTCCCAGCGTGAACCCATTGGAGCTGGTGGAATTGCAGCCGATTGTCATAAAGACAGAGAATTAAACTATCAAGTTCATTCCCACTCCCAGAGGTGGCTGCACCACTAAACTGTCCGTGACACAAATTATTTTCATTGTCAACAATAGGATCCAGAGATGAAAAGAGTGCTCTTTAAATGCTGCTCCTACCACACCAAGCTGGGTTTGCTCTGGCGTGTGATCCTGCTGTGTCCCACGTGCTGTCCCTGGTGCCCCATAGGCCTTTCTGCTGGGGCCATCGAGCCCAGCATCTTGACTGTGCAAACCTGAAGAAAGTTAATTTTTAGAATAACCGTTCCTGAGGCTGCAAGTAGACACCACTGTGAAGCAAAAAAAAAAAAAAAAATGCTGGGGATGTGATAATCTCTCTGAAAGTGCCGGATGCTTTTTTATTTCCTCTCATTCCACCCTAAATATTTTCTAACATTAATACCAGTGACCTCTCACTTCTGCTGCTTTTCTTTAATGGGACTGGCTTGCCTATTAGAAGCTTATGCATTGGAGCTGGGAACAGTTGCCTTTGTCTAAAAAGAAGAAAAAAAAAAAAAAAAAAAAAAAAAAAAGAAAAGGAAAATAGGGCTCTGACTACTCAGGTGTCAATACAAAAAAAAAAAAAAAAAAGAGAGATGTTGTGCCAGATGGTTGCATTTGTGAGGCAGAGTGTAGTCAGAAAGAAAGTGAAAGGAGACAAGGCAACTGTACATCAGAAGTGTGAAAACATGATCAAAATACCTTCAGCCTTGTTTCACCAACACTGCATTAGGAGGCAACTGTGGTGAGATGCAAGCAAAGAAAAGCAGGAGGGGATACTGTTTGGAAACCAGGAATGCTTTTCATTAATGAACTGCTTGAATTCCTCCAGCAAAAGCTTAATAGTTTATTTATAGCTTTGTTATTAAATGGAAGGACTGTGAACCAGTAAGCCTCAGAGCACTGTATCCAGTGTCACTGCAAAGTGCCACGTGTGGTAGAGTAAAATATTGATAGCAGGCTGTGTCACAGGCTTAGTTAGCATTACAGGAGGATATGCTGCTGCCAATCATCTATAAGTAACAACTTTCTCCACAGTGAATGGACAGGCAACAGCTCCATGCAATGGCTGCAGATGTCCAGGAAGATTTTTTTAGTCATGTTAAGGAGAGATGTTGTATCTTACATCAGGCATATTCCCATAGTTTGCTCATTGCTTTGCTCAAACTCACACAAGTGATATCCAGGAGCCCATCTAATGGTGGTCTGGATTTGTGTCTGCTCTCAGAATTACAACTGGTGGACTTGTAATGATGACCTTTGCTGGTTTGTACTTCAAACTGTTTGGACCCTTTGCTCATCTCGTTGAGAAGATTAATTTAACTTTTGATGCCAGGGCAAAGGACTTGCTGAGCCTGTAAAAACTGAGAACTCAGCAGGCCCACTTTGAAAGTGCTGCTTTACCCTTTTATATACTGAAACGTATCCTAGGTATTTTCAGCTTTGCCTACATGCTGCAGCTTTTGGCTGTCACATGGGGAAAAGTTTTGAATAATTCGTTTGATCTGAGATCAGAAATCCACATTTTATGTTTTTTTTCCATGCTTAAACTGGCTCTGCTCAAACCACTTTGTAGCACCAGACTTACTGTTCACATGGGCACTGGGAAGGTCAATCTGAAAGCATGGCCTGGGGTTCCCTCAGTTGTATCTTGGTTTACAAACTTGGTGGCATTTAGGTTTCATCAAACAAATCTGAAATATTGGTGGTGTTAGGTTGCAGTTTGATTAGAATATCTCAAAGAAAATCAGTGATAATTTTCACCAAAACTATTCACAGACACACACCTTTCTCACCCCCAACCTTCAAAATGACTTTAACTTTTCTCAGGTACATTCTGGCAAAGAAGTTCATCCAAATATACTGAAGGTAGATTATGTTAATAACAACAGAGAGAATATGGCAGGAACAGCTATCTCCCTCTGATTCTTCTTTTGTTACTACTTAAGGTTGAATGTGAGAGTTCAATTCTTTTATTTTTATAGAATTTGAATTTCTTTAATAACTTCAGATCAAAAGTTTGTTCTCCATGCCAGGATGATGCGGGTGGGTGGATGGTGGTTTTTGTTGCTTTGTTTTTTGGTTTTGGTTTTTTTTTTTTGTTTTTGTTATAAACTGCATTGTCTTATTTGGGAAATATGTTCACAATTGAGAGAGAATTGCCTTTATTAACAAATCAAAAGCTTATGCTGTCAAAACTGAAATCATTCTACCTTTTTATGTGCAAATTAAAGCTTCTGTCAAACCTTCAGCCATGGTGCATTTAATTTGTGGAAATATAAAAATATCTGGTTTAATATTAAAATATTCTACATGAGGAAGGAAATATTTTTCAGTGATGCATTACATTCAGGATTTTCACAAAATCAGATTTGAAAGAAATAAAGTGGTGTTTTAACAGAATTTATTTTTCCCTAGTTTTGCCAAAGTTACAGTGCAGTACTTAAAAGTGTGTTTAAGTTTTACAGATCTTGTTGGATGATGAAAGTAAACCAAGCTAAATGTAAGTGTATCCAGGGCATGGGTGCTACATACTCTGTATTTTTCCTTATAAAAGGGTCACAAGATTCTTATGTTTTATTTAGTGGAAAAGGTGCTGAGAGATTTTTACTTCTACTCTAGATTCAATAAAGTTTGGATAAAAGATAAAAGCAACTATTGGCTTCACAGTGACAACTGGTGTTTTGAAAGGTATTTGTAAGAGAATAAAATTCTGATTATCGGATGCTGGGCACCAGGTTTATATTTAGGCTTCCAAAATAAAGAGCCGTCTGTTTACCTGGCAGTGCCTGGGAGCTCAGTGTTTCTGGAAGCCTGGTGATGCAGGGCCTTGATTCTTCCCTGTCCTTCAGCACGTGCTTTATTTCCAGCACATGAATGAGGCCATTGATGAACCCCGATGTTTTGAACAGCATATTTTGTTAGATGCTTAAATATACATGAATTCTATTTTAAACAGCCAAATTTAGAAAGTTTTTGGAGAGAAAATGGCCCTGGACCTGACTATCTCTATGGCATGTGGTCAAGCCATGAAGCTGATAGTCACAGCTGGCATTAGTAGAGCAAGTTAATATACACTTATATACTAAATAATACTAAATACTAAATAATGTACTCCTTTCAGCTGAAAGCAGATTGGGTTTGATTTTAAGGTAGTCCCCACTTGCCCTAAGTGAATGCCAGCCTCTTTCTTTCCCCTTTTCTCACGGGGATAACAGCAAGTTCTCCTTCTGCTGTGTGCCTTCTTTTGTGGGAAGGACAAGGAAAACCCCAGTCTTTGACTGCAGCATTGCATACGCCCTGTAGAACCCAGAGTACCTGCTCCTCTACTGCATTTATGCCAGTGTGTCCTGTCCCAGGTTTTGCCCACGTTCTCATAGCAACTCTCCAGCATGAATTGTATGATATTCATATTTTGCCTCTCACCATTCAAAACCAACAAAGTGGTTTGGGTTGGGTTCTCCTATTTCAGGCCATAAACATACAGCCCAGCCATCCCATAAAGTAGACCCTTCCATCTTACTTCTTTCCATGAATTCTTAAGAATACCTGCAGGCTGGGTCTGGTCCCTCCAGACAGCAAAGGTCTTACCTAGCAAAGCTGTAAGGTGTGATGTGAATCATCAGAGTGATGAAGCTTCACCCAAACTGGGAAGTTGTGCCTCCGTCTTCTGGTCACAACTCCCTTCATTTCTGCCAGGAGCCTGTAACTCAGTGCAGACTGTGCTGTCCTTACAAGCACATTTCTATGCAAAGATCAAGGGAAAATGGGTCTCCACACTCTATGGTTTGCTGCCAGAAGGGCTGGTGGGAGGCAGAGGTATGGAGGTAAATACACTGGTAGGCCAGACACCTCCCTGCTGACTTTTCCCCAGTCAGGAGTGCTTTAGTCTCCTGCACTTGATCCTTTAATTGCCTGTGTGCAAGTTGGACATCTCTCTATTTATTATTGTTATTATTATGCAATCAGACACTACTTAATGTGCTGGGGATGCACTATTTCTACAGAAACTATGTACACTAAATCCATTTTCTCCATGGTGATTGCAGATAATGTGGTAAGCTCTGCTTTGATTCATTAGTATAGCAAAAGAGATATTCAGAATTATTTGGTATAATTCACAGCACTTCAGAATGCATATATTTTCATGATATTCTAAATCTACAGCTTCTGCTAGTAACTCAAGCATGTGCTGACTGGTTTGCTGTAGCTCTGTCATCTTAAAATTGTGGCAGTGCCAGTTTTTCATCATAACAGGCCAACCTGGGAGCTCATTTAGTGACGGTGTTTGTTGTGAGTGACCACAGGGCAGTGATGTGGCTATTTGCCTTATCCACTTCTGTGCTCACTGAGGATTCCTGATGCCTCCAGACCCAGCACCAGCCCCCCTCACCCTGGATGCCTGAGTGAAAGCCATGGGGCACCCCCCTCCCCCAGAACAGAGGGACTTTCTACTCGGTCCCGAAGCTAAGAACATGTTTCCAAAGTGACACTCAGAAAAAAAGAAAAAAAAAAAATCTTTCAGGAATATTGTTTCTTGAATAAGAAAACTGAAACTGCTATGTTAACTATAATTAGTTCATTTTATTTAGGAAAAGAATAATTTTTAATATTTCTTTGAGTAAAATTTTGTCCCGTTCCTATTGTTTTCTCTTCTGGCAAGATGAGTAAGCAAATTCTCAGGATTAGCAATGAATCACCAGTATCTCTCCTCCCATTTCACATTCATTCCTTTCTTGCCTTATCAGGACCATCCTTCTGGCTGCACCGACCTGGTCGTGACTTTATCAAATCCAGTGCTGGATGAGCCTCCAGAGACTCACCATTTATATCCATGCAAACTGCCAGCAACATCTTGTAAAAATATCTGGTTTTAAACACTGCTTTGACATAGGGTCTCAAAAATTCTTTCTAGCCAATGGTAACCTTTGGCAAGAAGAAATCCTTATGTTCTCAAAGTGTGAGTTTGAATTTTTAACAAAACACCATCTAGACTGCAGTTCCTGACAGCCATTTAAGATTTTTTTTCACCCAGATATCATGTACATAGAGATCTCGCCATCAGCAAATCTTGTCCAAGGCACCTTTGGAGACAGGATTTAAAAATCTCACTACTTAAGTGATTAAACTTAGCCCTACACCCCTGAGACCATCATGTGGGATTTTTTTGTTTGCTTGTTTGGTGATCAGACAGCCTTTGCCCTCTGTTGCCAGCTTCTCCTGTCTCTAAAACTGATTTACACAATTCATCAGGTATATGGTTTTAAATAATTGTCTGAAAAAATTTTCACAGCAATTGTCAGAGACAATCATTTAATAATCAAAAGCTGTTTTAAGCTTAAAAATGGCCAGTGATTGCATTTAATGCACAATATTTCGCACCTCTGTGTGCTGTGTTTATAGCTCTGTCATGTTCCCTTCTTGTAGTGACCTGAAGGAGAGGAATTTTTTCCTTTAGCTGATAAAAAGGTTGTCTGTCATGGTGTGGGTACAGCAGCACAAAATACTGCCTAAAACTAGACCCTGAAATTTTGTACAAGGACAGTTCACCCCAGAATTCCAAAGGAGATAAAAGTCTCCTCATTATAGCCAAAGGATGAGGGTGTTTGGGTATATAAAACTGGGGCAATTCTAAAAATCCTTCATAGAGCCTCAGTTTTATATACACCCAGCCTCTGATCTTGCCTGAACCTATTTTCCTCCCAGTGTTACTCCTCTGAACTCAGTCATGTTACCATGGATTTTCATTGATGAGCTATCAAGAAAATTTAAAAATACATATATTAATTACTGTCTGGCTTGAAAAAAAAAATAAAGGCACTTTCTGTCTTATTCAATTATGCTATTCTAAATCTTTGTCTGTAACTTTGCATTTGAAGAAGGGGTTCATACCAATTTCAGTGGGTCCCTGCCAAGCAGAGGGTTTCCCACTTCTATCCCATTATATGATGTCAATTCCTTCCATCGCAGTCTCTCACCAGCATCAGCAGTTTGAGCAGGGGAACAGCACAGGCAGAAATTTTAAATAGTTACAGTTCTTTTATTTAAGAACCCAGTGAGTCAGAGAAGTTAATAAAAGTTTACAGTGCCCTTTTCACCAGTGCTGAACAGATCACAGCACGATCAGTACCTCCTCTAGGTGTCTTTCCAAAAGTCTGATTGCCGTACTCTTTTCTGTCTTACTCTTGCTGACCTTAATATACTTGTGTTCAGTGACAGTTGACAACCAAAATGGGGAATAATTTCAAATTAATTAGTTCCTTTACAAATTTCAGATCCCTTTCCATTCACATAGTCCACAAACAGACTGATATTATATTTTCTTTTCTATTAGCCACAAAATCGTTTTGGGGGGGAAGGGGGATGACTTTTTTTCCTCCCTACCTAGCTGGTTCAAAGGTAAAAGACAGTATTTGTGCTGTAGACAAAAGGCACGCTGTGCACGTGCAGTGGCTACATGGCACTATTTCTTTTCCTTGATTGAAATGAATATGGCAAATGGAAGTTTTTTCATTTAAGAAAAGTTACCTCCAAGTTATCTGCGTTATTCATTCAGGCCTTTTTTGCCGCAAATATTTTTAACCACTGTGGTCAACCCACCATACTGAGCATTATACTTACTATATCTCCGTCTATTAAAATAGCTCTTAGAATAGCTGAAGAAAGTGAATGCAACCAACCCCTAGCCCCCTTAAATACACAGATTATATTCCACATGGAAGCTGCAGGTTTATTATTTTTTTTAAATTTAGAATTCTCAATTAAGGGCTTAATTATAAAATATTTAGTCATTCTGCTGAGTAGTCAGTCAGCCATTGCTGTTGGGTCCTTTAGGAGTAGTCACTTAAGTAAATATTTGCCACAGTAAACAGGAACTTTCACTCTGGTACCTACTTAAAAGCTGTAATAAGAAAAAAAAAAACCAAACTAAAAAAAAACAAACAAATAAACAAAAAAACCCCCTACTGAACCTAAATACATCCTGTCCAAATCCCTCTGAAACTGAGCATATGAGGCAGCGACATGCAACTGGCCAGAAGAGATGACTGGCAAACCAGCTCCAATGGTTTATTTTTCAGTGAGACACAAAGCCAAAAGGCTTTTTGTCATGCTAATGAAGCCCAAGGTGACAGAAATTTGGCAGAGCATAAATCCATCCGATTACAGGCCAGGCTGTTGGAAGGCTGGAGCATTATATTGAAGCATCATTACACAGGAACCTAGAGCCTAGAATGGCCCTAAAACTTCACCTAAAATCAGTCCAGAGCCAAGTGCCCTCTTCCCATCCAGCTCTTTGTCAGAGTGTTTTTCAGTGCAAGCAGTAAATATTTTGGTTTTTTAAAAAAAATCCTGGACCCTGAATCATTTCCTTGCTTTCCAAAAATACTTTGGCGATGCTAAAAGTCTCCAAAACATTCCCAGTGAGCTTTCATGCAGAACCAGTGGTACATGGTAGCATTCACAAAGAGTAGATAGATTTTTAGAGCATGTGTGCTGTACATTAATACAGTCTTCAAACTTTATCAATGCTGGAATACAGCTTCGATGAGGAAAAAAAAAAAAATAGAACAAACTATAAAGGAAAGGCTTTCTCTGGCTCATTTGCACATTTAACTTTGCATTAACTTTCTCGCACAGAATTTACATAAAATTTTTCATGCCAAGCACAAGTGTCTTCAAAATCCTAAAGTGTTCATGTTAGTTTATTCAATAGAAGAGAGGCCTGCAAAATACTCTCTATACTTGTACCAGGGGATCAAGAGGAAAAGTCAGTTTCAGTCATTCCATATCAGCAAAAAGTAACCACTTTTGCAGTCTTTTTAAAGTTCAGATCTTATGTTCTCAAACCTCAAATCTCAACAGCCATCCCACATCTAGGTGAGTGCAGTTGTTCTGCCCCACAGTCTGGGACTGCTCAGATCACTGGGCAGTTGTTGGGTTGGCTTTGTCCTGGGTGATACCGCTCAACACGGACTCAAGGTCAGATGCGCGCACAAAAGCCAAAGTAAAACCAAACAGCCAACACAATCCTCTGCCTCTGCCAGACAACATAATTTACCTTCCGCTGAAGAACTGCTGGTCTTCGCCACTTCTTTCTGAACAAGTGTTCAGCTCTGTGGTTTAATGGGAAAGATATGAAACACAAAATTCTCAGGTGAGGGGATGGAAAAACTTGAAGTTCCTTGAACCTACTATGAAATCGATGAACAAACACTGGGTGGGGTATTCAGTTACATCCCTTCTATTCCCCCCTGCCTCCACAAGCAGTTTCCAGATGGATTTTCCCCAAGATGTTAATATTGTACTGGTTTCAATGCTGATTGAAGTGCTGTAGCAAGTGGTTATTAAAGGCCTGACATGCCTGTTCTGCCAAGAAACAGCATGCGCTTTCAACTCAAAGAAACCGAGGTGAACTTTGTTGTTTAATCAATCTGCTTTTTCCTGCCTTGGCCAGCTATGTGTATACATGCTCACAATGGGGATCACTGTTAATTTATGATCAGTGTATTATTTGTAGTTTTCCTAGTCAAGGCCTGGGTCAGCAAAGGTAGAAACAGAGTTCAACTCAAGACTAGTTTTTGGATTTTGTTTAGTTTTGGTTTGGTTTTGGGGAGTGTGGGGGGGGGGGAGTGTTATTTATTGGGGTTTTTTGTGGTTTTGTTTGTTTGGGGTTTTTTTGTTTTGGGTTTTTTTTTTTTGGCACTGTCTGCTCTCTGTTTCCCCTATGGACTCCCAAGGCTCTGTTGCTGAAATAATAGAGGGTTTGGGGCCATTTTGAGTGATTCTTAGCCTAGTTGGTCATTTGACTCTTTTCTCAGTGTCCTGGCTTAAACCCTGAGAAGAAAATCTTTATTTGACCTGTAGTCTTCTCCATGTCATTTGCCTTTTTTTTTCAGCACCATAACTAAGTATAAAATAGCAGACCAGGGCTGTTTCCTTCTAGCAACCTGTAGCCATGAAGTGTCTTTCAATTAATCAGTCCCTCCATGAGCAGAAAAAATCAGAGTGATAACTTACCCTCTAAGAGATGCTTCCTATTCTGAGTGCCTCTTTTGGATATACAGAGAAGCAGTCTTCAAATGCTGCTCTTCAATATAAATTTCTGTTCCAGCCTCTTCATTACCTGACAGACTCAGACCTAGTCCATCATATCTGAGACAGGAACACAGGCCCATGTGACACAGAACCAGCATGAAAAATGGGATTTAAATGGTGGTAATAGGGTGTATGTTAATTCAGTTGGATTTTGTCCAGGTGAGGTCTCACCAGGGCAGAGGAGAGGGGCAGAATCACCTCTCTCAGTCTGCTGACCACATTTCTTTTGTTGCAGCCCAGGACGCAGTTGGCCTTCTGGGCTGCAATTGCACATTGGTGGCTCATGTCCAGCTTTTGATCCACTAGTACTCCCAGGTCATTTTCTGCATTGTTGCTTTCCAGTGTTCTCCCCCAGCCTCTATTCATGTTTCAGGTTGCCTTGGCCCAGGTGAAGAATCCTGCACTTGGCCTTGTTGAACCTCATGAGGTTCACCGGGGCCCACTTCTCCAGCTTGTCCAGTTCCCTCTGGATGGAATCCTGTCCCTCTGGAATATCAACTGCACTTGGTATTGACAGCTTGGTACCACTGGCAAACTTGATGATGGCGCTCTCAATGCCACTGTCAATATCATTAATTAAGATAGTAACAACACTGTCCCAGTAAAGACTCCTGAGGGACACCACTTGTTACCATTTTCCATCTGGACTTTGAGCCATTGGCCACTACCCTCTGATGCAACCATCCAGCCAAGTCTTTATCCACAGAATCACAGAATCATCCAGGTTGGAAAGGACCTCTGAGATCAAGTCCAACCCTTGAGCCACTACTGCCGTGGTTACCCAGACCATGGCACTGAGTGCCACATCAGTCTCTTCTTAAAAACCTCCAGGGATGGAGAATTCACCACCTCCCTGGGCAGCCCATTCCAAAGCCTGATCACCCTCTCTGTAAAGAATTTTTTCCCAATATCTAACCTACACCTCCCCTGGCAGAGCTTAAGTCCATGCCCTTTTGTCCTACTGGTAGCTACTTGGGAGAAGAGACCAACGCCCCCCTGGCTCCAGCCTCCTTTGTAGGGAGTTGTAGAGAGCGATGAGGTCTCCCCTGAGCCTCCTCTTCTCCAGGCTGAACACCCCCAGCTCCCTCAGACCTTCCTCACAAGACTTGTGCTTGAATCCCTTCACCAGCCTGGTTGCCCTCCTTTGGACCTGCTCCAGGACCTCAATCTCCTTCCTGAACTGAGGGGCCCAGAACTGGACACAGGACTCGAGGTGTGGCCTCACCAGGGCTGAGTACAGGGGCAGAATCACTTCCCTGGACCTGCTGGCCACGCTGTTCCTGATCCAGGCCAGGATGCCATTGGCCTTCTTGGCCACCTGGGCACACTGCTGGCTCCTGTTCAGCTTCCTGTCAATCCAGACTCCCAGGTCCCTCTCTGCCTGGCTGCTCTCAGCCACTCTGTGCCCAGCCTGGAGCTCCCCATGGGGTTGTTGTGGCCAAAGTTCAGGACCCGGCACTTGGCCGTGTTGAACCTCATCCCACTGGAATCAGCCCAACTCTCCAGTCTGTCCAGGTCCCTCTGCAGAGCCCTCCTGCCGTCCAGCTGATCCACACTCCCCCCCAGTTTAGCATCATCTGTGAATTTGCTAATGGTGGACTCAATCCCCTCATCTAAATCATCAGTGAAGATATTAAACAGAACTGGGCCCAGCACTGATCCCTGGGGGACACCACTGGTGAGCGGCCGCCAACTGGATCAGCCCCGTTCAGCACCACTCTCTGGGCCCGGCCCTCCAGCCAGTTCCTAACCCAGCACAGAGTGCCCCTGTCCAAGCTGTGGGCTGACAGCTTTTTCAGGAGAATGCTGTGGGAGATGGTGTCAAAGGCTTTGCTGAAGTCCAGGCAGACCACATCCACAGCCTTCCCCTCATCCACCAGGCGGGTCACCCGATCATAAAAGGAGCTCAGGTTGGTCAGACAGGACCTGCCCTTCCTGAACCCGTGCTGGCTGGGTCTGATCCCTTGTCCATCCTGTAGTTGCTGTGTGATTGCCCCTAGGATGATCTGCTCCATAACCCTGCCAGGCACTGAGGTCAGGCTGACGGGCCTGGAGTTTCCTGGGTTCTCCTTCCGGCCCTTTTTGTGGATTGGTGTGACATTCGCCAACTTCCAGTTACCTGGGACCTCTCCAGTGAGCCAGGACCGTTCCACTGAACAGTCAACCCGTATCTCTACAAATTAGAGAGAAGGATGCTTTGGGGGACCGTGCCAGAGGCCTCGCAGATGTACAGATGGACAGACATCCACTGCTTTTCCCTTGTTGACTGATCTAGTCACTCCAATGTTTAATTTGTCTTATTTCTCACTTGATACTATTTCTCCAACGCCACAGCCTGTTCAGTGAAAATGAGGCTGTTGGGATGTGTGTGCTTGTATTTATGTGCATGCATAGTTCCATGATTGTTTCTAATGCTAGAGTAGGCAATATAGCTATTGTTTTTAAAACTAAGCTACTATTGTGGCAAAGTGTTCATGTTTAGGGATACGAAATAACACTCAGCATCCTTAAGGAAAAAGGTTCCATGGGTTTTTGTTTCCATATTTTCCATTTTGTCACCTCTCAGCTACAGACCTGTGTTGAAACCTGTCTTCCAGTGTCAGAACTTCTGAAAAGAAAACCCTAGGCATAGGTAGGGGCAAATGCTAATATGGGAGTAAATACGAACACTCCTATTAACTAACATCAAGTATACCTACACTACAGAATTGCTTTGTTTTCAAATTCTTGCCATTTAAGCAGCATGGCAGCATCAGGTATCTTCACATGTTGAAGCCAGAGAAAACAGTTTTGAAGGGCCGTAAGAAGCAGATAAAATGTATTTGTTATTATGACTGACCTTAGGTATACAGTATGTGAAGCTGTGGGAATCATACCACAGTCTCTGATGATAAGTATGGTGATAACTGGTAAGACTGTGCTGAATTACTGTGAAACAATTCAGGTAGTCAGCAAACAGGGCTAATTGCTAGTTTGGGGGATATTATGGGTAATTTACTGCCCACTGAGGGCTTCTACCTAAAAATAAGCTTTTTTTTTTTCCCTTGCTTTTTTTTTTTCCTCTGGACAGGACTTGCATGTTAATGTAGAATTCATGATGCAGTTATATATGAAGAGGACATTCAGCTGCACTTCCATAAATGTCCTTCTGCTTCACAATTACATTAACTGTCTTCATAGATCCTTTGACAGTAACAATATTCTTTGCTGTTTTTTCAAAATACGGAACAGATTAAGCTAGACTTTGCTGTTATCCAAGATGTCTCGATCAAAGGTCTGAGAGTAATACAATAAACACAGGAAAAGAAACTACTGGTGGTGTCCAATACAAACTAGTGGAGAAGTGTCAAACGAGCAGATACTGACAATTCAGCCCTGCAACAAAACCTTCCTGTGTAAAACTCCACCTTCAAGGAGGAAGAATAAATATCCACAGAATGTTTTGGCTGGAATTACTTCATTTGTGAGGGGGGTGCAGGAGGGTGGGGGGGGGAAAGTGAGCTGATTTCAGTTTGCTAAAGTCAAGACATTAATATTTTTGGCATGTAAAGATGTAAACCAAATGTTTAAATGAAATGTCATCCCCTGGGTTCACATTTACCCATTGAACTACAGTACAAACCCTCCACAGACCTTCGTACAATACACATTTTTCAGTTCATTGAAGAAGGCCCCTGCTGCTTCTCAAGGAAACCTAACTTGCAGAAGCAAAATAAATACCGTCATGGCAGTGTAAGAGCAGAGCCCCACAAGCACAGATGTGCAGCATTGTCGGCTTTTAAATCAGATAAGGAGTATTCAGACATAATCACTCCAGTGTCTGGGACACGTTGCATGCTGCAGAGCTGCCCAAGTATGGCCCGACAGACACATCCAGTGTGTGTTCAGGCTAAATGGCAACAAGCTGACAGGATTTCATAACAGTCCTGTTATGTCTAGATGGGCAAATGTTTGTATAATTTAGCTGGGACTTTGAAATAGCTTAAGAAATTGGGACACAAATGGAGCTTTGTGATTAGTTGTCAACCCTGTCGTACCTGCTGGATGATGGTATTGGCCCAAAGGACATCCTTGGGGTGCCAGGACCATGCTGTGCTGCAAGAGGCATCACCACAAAGCCTCTGTCTGTTCCTTTGGCTGCCCAGTCAACCAGCAGGACTGCTATAGGGCTGCTCCTGTAAAAAAAAAATAATAGTTTTTTAAAAGTAATTCATATATGCCCACGTGTTTAGGGGTGGTCCCTAGGCCTAGCTGAAGTATGGCACACAAGGGGTTACCAATGCCCACTTACAGACAAGATACCTCTAAAAAAGAGAGTTCATTTAACCCTACAGAAAGATGGCTCACTGGGTCTGTGGTACTCCTATTAAGACATAGAAAGTATCTCATCAAGGAAAAATTTAACTTACATACAACACATGATTTTAAGTAAAGAAATATTGATGGGGCGGGGGGAACAAGTATTTTTTTAACTCTAATTTATGGCTGAGCAGCTTCATTCATAGCATACTTCATGAGAATATTTTAAACCAAGCCTGCATAATATTAAAATAAGTTAAAATGTATGTAAAATTTATGAGAGCATGTCAGGTGCAATGCTTGATAAAGTAAGTTTAATGCTTCAGAATTTTTTTCTTCAGGCAGAGAAAGCTGAATCCTGCAATTCTAGGTTACAGTATAATTTTAGAAACTCTTTTCCATTATACCATTCTTTTATTAATGAGATCCAACCCAATTTAACAAAAAGAGGTAAATTCCTAAAGAGTTTATGGAAAGTCCTCAGCAGGTTAGAAGCCAGGAGCATGTGATAAAAAAAGGATATTTTTCTACTGTTCATTCAATACATCCAATTTTATAAAAACACAGAGGAAATCAATTGACAACAAACTTTGTAAGTGTGCCTCTTCAGTGTGGGTTTGTTTTGTTTGTTTTTTTTTTCTTCCTGGAAATGCTGCCTCACTCTGTGAGCAAACAAAAGCTTTGGCAGCTGAAAGGGGCTGTACATCAGATCGAAAAGTCTTCATTTACCAGGGGTGTGTCCTGTTGTTTCATTGTGTGACAGTCCCGATTATCATGACAGAGCTAAATGGAAAAGTACTGTCACCCCACTGAAAATTCAGAGCAGCTTCATTACATTTTTCTGCTTGGCCATGAGAACGTCACTGAATTGGTGCAAAAGGGCAGAAAACGGGGAGTATCTGCAGACTGCTCTAGTGTATTAAAAATGCAGCTCCTTGGCAATATTAAATCTGAATTTACTTCCATCAAACAGAAACTTAGCATATCTCATTCTTCCATTATAAAATATTGACATCAGAAACAGTGAATCCTGAAATGAAGATTATAGATGAAAACTATGCTTGGTAATTATAATTTTTTTTTTCTTTGTTATTATTCCTTTCCTCTGAGGATTGCACAGGCTATTGCAAACAGTAATGAAGTTAGCATGCATTGTCAATATAAAGCATGCTGCAAAGTTATTCCTTCCCTCATTATAGAAGAGGGAAGTACAACAGTGGGAGGAGGGTGATTACCCCAGACAAAGTCTCATACAAGTGGTACAGCCCTCAGTCTCACATCTTAATCATCATCCCAGGTGATGAGATCCTCAGTGCCATCTATTGTTTCTGTCTTCCTTTGTTCTGCCATTTCCTTAATTTTTTTAGGTCTTTACTGGGATGCAGAGCTATTAATATCAAGGACACATTTTGTCACAAACGAAACAGCTAGTTCACAAATTCTTTCAGTCCTGAAAAATCCACTGCCCTGTCTTCTAACCTTCTCAAATAACCTCAACACTAAAAAATACAGTTACAGACATGGAAACGTCTGACCATTGATTTCAATGGCTCTCCATTCTTCTACCCCCTTCTTAAGGCTTGACACCAAAAATAGGAAGAAATTGATGGGCTGGGCAACGTGCCCTTAGGGTTCCTGCCTGTGGGGCTAGCACACAGCTTGTGATGGCTTCCCAGCAGAAAAGCCATCTCACTATAACCCTGGCATTCAAATTTGGCCAATTATGTTGTTCCTGGTTGGTTTGCCTCTTAGGCAATTACTCAGAGAGGTCTCACACAGTAGGATGGCTTCATTTGCAGGTGCTTGCTGAACATTACATCTGCATACTCTTGGACCCTGCCTTGTCACCTATGGATGGTTCCAACGAGTGTAATATATACGGTGTGTGACACCTGATACCGTATCTGTCTCATATGTTTCTCACAAAAATCAATCTAAATCAATAAATTGTCCACCCTCCTCATACAGTATTTGCAGAGGTTCGAAGACAGGACCAATTACTCTTAGGCTTGAATTGTCAGGTGTCAGATGAGAATATAGAAGTTGAAGCATTATATTTAGGAACAGATTTATTTAGAGGACCTGAAGACTTTGCTTGGCTATGACCAAGTCTAAAAAGAGCTCTTTTATAGTAGGAAGCCGTACTTTGCAAAGTGACAGGGGTTGTGTTAGTCTTTTTTCCCTCTTTTTTTTTTTTCTTCTTTTTTTTTTTTTTAAATTCAAATCATCTACCTGTCTGATGAAGTAGTTAAACAAATGCCCAAGGTCACTGAAATCATGGCAGTAAAGCTCCTGATCTGGAAGGGCTTTTGGTCCCAACCCTTCCTGCCAAGCACAAGCACATTGCCTTTTTGTTACCTGATTTTCTAGGTACAGGTGTGAATTCCCCATGCTTCAGTTGTGTAAAATGTATACATACCTGTATCATGCATTTGGTCTCTTGGGTTCTGTCCCAAAAAATGCGACCTAGGCTAGTCTCACAGGTCTAAAGCTTACATGTGAACATTTGTGTCCCTGCCTAACCCCCAGCACACAAATACCATGGTTTATTATAATGACACGAGATGTTCCCAAGTTCTCATCCCAGAATACCAACCCCCCCCTCTCTTAGCCCTCCCAACAAATCAATATGCATTATTATTATTACGTGCTCAGATACTACCATGATAGATATCAGCTTTCTGCTCATGCCAAAATTTCAGCTAGCTGTTCCCTTGAGTATTTATGCTTGTGTACTGTATTTAACAACAACCCATTCAAAATGCTCACAGCTCCTAGGAATGAAATGCACATAATTTAGGAATAGATGCCTGGCTATTCAGGCATCACGCTGTGTCAAGGGAAAATTAAATCTCTGACTCCCCCCTCTTCTTTTAAAACAAACCTGTAGTTTGCATCCTATTTTGGGGCGCTGCATGGAAGTTTCATAAAGAGAAAGTGAGCATGGTTCTTTTTCCTGTTTAATGGCAGTGCCTCCCCATTAATGTTCCAAAATGATACAGTAGTTTAAAAAAATGGTCTCAGCATGCATGCATTGTATCACATTAAAAAATCAGGATTTTCTAGGCACTGCACAGCATTAATTACACTGAGCATGCTGAAAATGTAAATTAAATTATATGCCATGTTCTGTTGTAAATATCAAAATGGATTGCAAGATAGAGCCCCATATTTGCTTCTGATTGGCATTTGTGCCCTGAACAGAATCATAAAAGATGATATATATCTTTTTTTTCTTTGTTTAGGAGCACCTGATGCAAGTGCACTTTGTGTTTTCATGAGTACCTAACAGGACAGCTACAGGTCACAATTCTGTAATTCTGTGCTAAAACTGCCACAACTCTCTAACAAAAAACAAAAAACAAAACAAAACAACAACAACAAAACAAAAAGACCCCACCCAAACAAACAAACAAAAAACCCCGTCACCTTCATTCTCCTTCTAACAACACAGAGTAAAAATATGTTTCTCTCCCCCAACCAAGTGCTTAGGATCCTGGAAATGAAGGAGCACAAAGAGGAAAATGGGGAATATGTGGGGCTGAAGGAGTGAAGCAGGTCAGCATGAAGAAGTGGATCTGCTTCTGTTTTGTGGGTCAGGTGCCTTGGATCCTGTGTAAGCAAAGGCTCTGTGGGCTGCAAATCATCTAACTCGAGATGTGGTGGTGTTACAGCACGAGTTTAATGCCGGAATGGAGTGAGGGGTGAGCTGGGCTAGGGACAGTCTCACCTCTGTTGTGAGGGAAGCTTGAGCTGGGACAGTGGCTGAAAAGATTATAAGCAATAAACAGCAGGTCTGCTAGCATTTGTATTATTATTCTTGGAATAAATATTTTATATTGCCTTGTGATTGCATTATATCAGATTGATTCATCAAGATCTCACCAGCCTCTGCACTTAAACAACTGGACAAGGTGTAGTTAAGCCTGCATTTCTATGTGATTAAATACTTAACAAATATTTTAAAACTGCACATCAGAGAAGGGATGACATTTAGTTAATTATATAAAGAAGGCATTTTTAAAAATACCTGTATTTTCAGGGTTTATTTAAGGCCTTTGTGGAATGATTACCACTGAGGTGAGAAGGACTATTGAGTGCCAGTCTGAACAGGCAGAAAGGCATGAGGCGTAAAGGAGGCACAGCATAAAAGTTTGGGCGGGGACATGCAGAGACACCAACATGTCTCCAAACCCAGGATCACCATATCCTTTCTAAATTATCTTTCCTTTTCTGCATCTTTTTCTTTTAGGACCTAAAAGTCCTAAAAGAAGTTTTCGTGATCCGCTATGCAGCAGTCCTCTCTGTATGAGAAGTACAACTATGAAACAAACAAGCAAACCTACTCCAACACCACACAAGGCCAGCCTGATCTACTTCAGAATATCAAATGGACATTAAAACCAAGCTGAGGATACCTCAACCCTCAAAAACTTCTTTCTTGGATCTTCTCCTCTAGAGTTTTCCTCAGTGAGTCAGGCTGTGAATATTATTCTAATGAGCTCGTCTAGTAGAGAAAGACTGTGCAGCTGGACTTGCTGGAGATCAGGTAAAATAATATTTGTGTCAAACCTTTTCACAAGCTTTTATATTGGGCATCTTCAGTGTCTCATTTTGGTGTAATGCTGAATGTTCAGGAAGTGGCTGGTGACATCAATAAAACCTGATGTATGGCTGTAAGATGGTTGTTTATTCTTACATGTGACAGCAGTGCCTCACTGCCACCAAGATGGCACTTTAGACATGCTTATAGATTCAGCTTTAAAGACATGCTTTACCCTGGGAGCTGCAAGAATACACTGAAGGATGTCTAACTTTCTCCTGCGTCCAGAAGGGAGTAGCTAAAAGGTCAGCCAGGTGAGATGGACACAGTGAGACAATCCTTTTCCATAAGCAGCATGTGCCCGGCAGAAGGAGGTGGGAGAGCAAATGGCCTTCAGCATCTCTCATCATCTGTCAGCACGTGTGGAAAAGAAAAAAAAGCCCAAAAAAAGCAAACTGAAGATAGTTTATGTGCAGCTCAGGAAGATCTCAGAAATGAATGTGCCTGTGATTTAATAACACATCTACACAAAACGGCACCTCTCCTAATATTCACTGAGAGAAAGAAGGCAGAGCAGTATGGGGCCATAACCAGCAGACAATACATTACTATTGCAACAACAAACAGCTAAACTACCAGGTATTTATTTTTCAGTATGCACAATTGTTAGAGGAGAATGTAAATTATTCTTTGACACTCTAAGCAAGATGTAGAAAACCCAGTGCTTCGCCTAGCTACCATGGTCCTGACAAGAAGCAGCTCACAAATTCTAATAACTAGAAAATAGAAATAAATACTTTAACTATATGGCATTGGGTTTTGAATGGCTTTCTGAATCAGAAAGCGCTGCTCATATGTCTTTGTTATTTCTACACTTTGTAATGTTGGCTCTCCAAAAGTCAGAGACAAAGTGAGATAGATACTTACAAGGAATACAGACACTACACCAGGAAACCAAGTATCAATGGTACATCCAGATTTATGGTAGGTGATGGCAGTAAACTGAAAACAAGACTGTTTGTGCAGTCTGTACTGTTGCCCATTACTGTGTATTTGCCCTTTTTTCTTGCTTAGCTACAGATGGAAGAATGGAAAATTGTACCTTATATACAGTATTAGGAGACACTTTTTGATCGTAAGGTCAATCAGACTAGTTTACCTGCTTGAGGTATTTATGGTGCAATCACTCAGTGTCTTTAAGGAAAGGTTAGATACATTTATGGGAAAGGTATTTTGCAGAAGGCTTCAAGAGGTCTTGGGCAAAATGACCCAGGAGGCCCCTTCCAAGTCTATCAAATGTGGTTCCCTGATTGATGCTGTTTCCCCCCCAAGTCTTTTCAAAACACAAAGCACTGTTATAAAATTTAATATGATACACTATATAACTTGAACAGAATGCCTTATAGGAAATGGTTCGCTGGTAGCACAAGAGCCTCATGAAAAAGGAAGAAAAGAAGAAAAAAGAAATTGCAGTGCTGTTTCTCTGCCAAGGGATAGCGACTATAACATTTACACTGTTTCTTAGGATGGACCCTCATCTGTGCAGGGGGACAGCAGTAAGGAACACAGACTGTAGTATATTTTTTTTCCTGAAAAACCCAACAAGTCCTGAGGTAATTTTCTATGCTGTGCAGTAAACATTCCCTCAATGCTGGGAAGGAAATGGACACCCCACTCTCCTTTTAAATAACAGCCTGGTGCTGTAATCAGCTGGGCATAACATAGAGCCAGCTGAAGGCAAGGAACAGGAGTGTCCAACCCCTCTCTGCACCATCACAGGGCCATCAAGCAGGCACTTGCTTCACCTGGGGGTTCAAACCCTTCTGTGGTTACAAATGGTAAGAATGAAAACAAGACAGAAAATAGCAGCTCAGAAAAGCCTCTTCTGTAATTTCTCATCCTGTCTAAGATGACTTTGTCCCCTCTGTGCAGCCATCATGCAGCAGCTGGAGCAAAACCCTGAAAACCACAAACCCCAAGAGCTGTACTGCTAAAATGCTTTGTTGAGTGCAGCAAAATCACTGGGTAACGCTTTTGTCCATTGACTGGAGACAGTGCAACAGTGCTTAGGCCACATTGTCCCTTATCTAAATTCACTGTGCAGCTTAAGAGCAGATTCTCTTTCTTTAAGGAGCTGTATCTCAGAACTGAGGCTTTCTGGAGGCTGTTCATCCAGCAAGCTGAGAGCGGTCAGCAAAGCAGCAGTCAGTGGGGCCATCATTTGGGAACAAGTTGGAGGTGTGATTTTTAAACAGAATGTTCTTTTATGGTTTTGGGTCCATCAAATGATTTAGTAAATTTATGTATGATTTCTCAGTACTATACTTTTTAAAAAAATAAAATTGAGGCTAAATAAATATTTGTGAGCTCAAACACCCTATAGATGGGAGCAAAATGAGGACCACTGATGGTGCTTTCCATAATGAGCTCCCTGAAGCCCCTGTTGGACCTTCCTATGATACTGTACTCAGTGTCAATGGTTGGTTAATGTTTGGACTCAACACTCTTAAAGGTCTTTCCAACCAGAACAATTCTGTGAGTCTGTATTTTCACAATTCCTGTGTCAAAAATGTGGCTTTGGTAAAATGAAAAACTTGACCTGGCTTTAATCCTGACAGTGCTACAATTGCTCATCCTTAGCTTTCACCTCATCCCTGCACCACAGTGAAGAGTAAGACATTCATGTCAGAATAGCTCTTCTCACTGGAGTGAAAATAGTAAAAATTAACCTCAGAGAGTGACACAGGCAGAAATTTCAAAGGAAGGAAAATTTATCTCCTGCTTCTTGTCTTACAATATAGTGAATTTTAGTGGTTGAAAGTTTTAGCTTCTAAGCAGCCCATTTATATAAATCCTAGTGGACAATAGCTCTTCAGGATTGTTGTTGTTGTTGTTTGTTGGGTTTTTGGGGGGGGGTTTTAAGGGGGATAGTTGAGTTCAGCAGCTGGAATCTGGCAGGGAGTGAGGATTAAGGTAAGGATGGAGAAAAAGTTTCCTGTAGCCTTCAGGTGTTGGTCAAGGGTCAGGGTTAGGAAACAGCTAAAGCAAAACAAAACTCTCAGCTGCCTCTCCTCACTATGTTACAGGAGGTCACAGTTATTTGGCATAAAGACCTCGATTTTGGCCCCGACCCATCTCTTCTCTGCTGTAGCTTAGACCATTACTTGGTCTGATGATACGGTCCCTCTTGGTGTTTCTCCTCTTGAAAGACTTATAGTTGGTTTAAATCAAATACAAATGCTCCCTTTAGCTATTAGGAGGCCAAAACACTTAAAAACCTCAGATGAGCAGGACAAGTGAGGAAGTCAAAATATCTCTCCTCAGGTTCCCTGTAAAGACATCAAATAACACTTTGATGAGAACGTTCCAGTTGCTTGCTGGATAACAGACACATCACAGCTTTAGTGCAGGGATGCCCTTCACAACCACAAGCAGAGAAAAAAAGGCACTGGGAAGAGTAAAAGGCATCTAAATAAAAAGGGACTGGCAGTGGTGGATCCAATTGAATTTTTCACCTTCAGTCTTTGGAAATGGGAAAACCCATTCAGGATCGTGAATTTCTAGACTGGGCTATTACGCACCATTAATTGTATCACAAAACAGAGATGTTTTACTATTGTTGCTTCCTCAAAAAAACCCCGTTAGTATGAGTTCTTTGGGGCTCAGGAACCCAATTTCCCAATTTTCAGTTAATACTTCAATGGTTATATAAAACTAATTATAATAATAATTCTAAAAATACCTGACTTGCCATTATGCTGTACTCAGTCTTTTTGATGCCTCTCTTATGATAAAATCTATGTTAAACACCTAAACTGAAACTCGTAATAATTAAAAAAGATTATTTTAACTTGTGCATTTATATTCACATAATGATCACAAATCACTTTATAGTCTTTGTTTTAGACTATAGTCTAGCCAGACTGATCCTGGTATAGGGGCAAACACCATTATTGTGCATCTTAGTAGTATGTAACAAAGCTGTCATATATAGACAATTAGCTGTCAAACATACAGTACTTCAGGGTTTGTGATGGTCAGACAGCATCCAGAAATCTTGGTTTTGTTCTTATCATGTTCTCAAAATCTCTAATGGCATCACAAGCAACACAGCAAGACAGAAGTGAACAGTCTCACCTGCTAGAGAAGAACTGGAGGCTGCAGACAGGCTGGTGAACAGTCATGCTGCATTATAAGGAGCCCTGATGCAGAAGGAAAAAAGAAAAAAGTTAAAATTTTCCTAGTTTAGAAAAAAAAGCCAAGGCAGTCTTGATGTGCTGTGGTGCTGAGTACTGAGCAGCCTCCATGGGGTCACTAGAGGACAAGGCAAAACCTGGAATGCGAATGCTAGCATCAAATGATGGCTCCTGAGGTCTGGAAGGGGTCTCAAGCTTTGGGCACCCTAGTAGGTAGTTCTGGAACTAAGAGACAGGCAAAGAGCTTTTTTCTGTTTGTGTAATTGATAAATTACCATTGTTAGTACTAAACAATACTATCAAGCTCCAAATGGAAATATGTTAATGCTTTGTCCACCTTAAGCATTTCTGCTCATGTGCTCCTATTGTTCTTTAAATGTGCTAGATATTTGTTTGATGAAGCAATAAGTTTTAGAAAAGAGAAAAATAAGAACTTTAAAGATAATCAAAATCCTAACTATACGTTTTACCACAGGCAGCTGTGAATAAGCTTCATTACTCTTTATTTTTAACATTCCAGATATGTAATTTAATGCAGGTCTAATGACAGTCTCAAACATACATCAAAATTGTTCAAGCTCTGTTCTGTGACAAGGGCTCAAAAGCTACCAGCAGGATTGTCCATTTTCCCCACTTCTGTACAGAAAAGAAAAGGGAAAGGAGGGGGACACTCTTGAACTTATGTTGCTATTGATGTGTAATATACAATAAAAAAACAGTTAAATTTCAATTACCCACAGGTAATTATAATTTTATTGTTTGACTGTACTATGGGGATTTTTGTAATTCTCAAGACTAATAATTTTCTATAATTTTACAGATTGTCAAATAAACTATTAAAGATTATCTTTGAAAAGGATTCTACAATTGTAAGGACATATCATACTGTTCCTGTACATTATTAGTAATTAGAGATCCCTGGATAGAGAAATAATCTGCACTATATGCTAGCTGCTGGATACCATATTTTCACACAGCCTCTTGTAATCCTGAAGCAAAGCTTTCAAACTTCTCATCCATTGAAGCCTCAGTCACGTCCAAACTTTTATTAATATTCACTGAGCACTCATTAAGTAATTCTGGTGTGTTCAATACGTTAAATCTATGCTTCCTGATGGGGAAAAGCAGAGGCCCACAGGTCCATCCCCATGTAGTGGAAACAAACACAAAAGGACTAATTCTGAGCTTTGTCCCCTGATGGGAATGTGGAGAAGCTGCAACAGCTACAGTAGTGCAAGAAATCTGTATCTGTCCTGAATGCCTTGTGACAGTGTGCCTTGCACAATAAGATAAAAATCATGCTCCTGATTTTATCCTAAAAAATACACCTGGATGCATATGTGCTAGGGATCAGCATTGGCTGTCAAAACGGAGAGGGCATGGGATGGGAATAGTATCTGGCCCAAGAGAAGCAGAAATCTAGGGGGCATTCCCTCATCCTCATGGGCATGTTCCCCCACGTTCACTAGGGTGTTGATGAGGAATTCCCTGGGAATCTTTCTCTCCCATGCTAGTGCCCGATATCCCTGTAGCTAAGCAGCAACTTTTCCCAGTTTAGCTGTCAAAAGCCAAAAGGCAACTAACCCAGCATTTACTGGGTGACAGCTTCCTTCAGCTGCATGTGCAATGGCTGGCAAAATGATTGTTCAGTTCTACAGGGCTATAAACCTATGGAGGACCAGAGCAGGGATGAGCTGAGATGAAAAGCAGACCCTGAAATGTTGTATATAGGGTCCAGGCACAGGCCAAGAGGACAGCGAGTGTAAAAATAGGGGGACTGGAAGATGCAGAGGTGGTTGATGCCTGACCTGTAGAGACATCAAAGGCACAATTCTAGCTGGTGGCCTTTTTTCTATTGTGGCTGATGCAGGAGATGGCAATTTGTTTTATTGGCCTCTTGGATTGTTACATGGTGAAGGCTCTGTGTGGAGGGAAACTTCAATGCATTGAGATATCTTTGTGGGATGAAATCTCTCTGACGAGAGCGATTTGGGGACATGAAGATTTTCATGCAGAAAACATAATGGGGATGTTTTTTTCCTGATGGATGCCTCCACCCTTACAGCTATGGTTTTGCATAGCCCCAGCCTGGTACGACATCAAGCAAAGGCATCATCTCATGGCTCTGCCCTGGACTCATCTGGAGGGAGGCCTTTGCCTTCCTCACAGTGCCAAGAAGCATCTGTGGCAGCTGCGATGCTCAGTGAGGGATCTGGCGAGGGATTTCCCTCACACCAGGGAGTGCTGTGGATGTAAAATGTTGGTTTTATGGAGGTGGTGGAGCAGTATAAAGATACGGGAGCAGAGGGAAGGATTAAGGCCAATGGACTGCAGCTTTCTGTCTTCCTCTAGAGACAGCTTCAATCCAATCAAATGTATTAAACAAATCTGAGTAGTCAGTACAGATACGCACCCTGAGCTCTCTTTTCAAAGGGCTGATTGCCTTGCTGTCCTGTGCTCATCCAGGTCCAAAGAAGGGCAACCAGGCTGGTGAAGGGACTCCAGCACAAGTCCTATGAGAGGCTGAGGGAGCTGGGGGTGTTCAGCCTGGAGAAGAGGCAGCTTAAGGGAGACCTCATCGCTCTCTACAACTCCCTGAAAGGAGGCTGGAGCCAGGGGGAGGTTGGTCTCTTTTCCCAGGCAGCTGTCAGCAAGACAAGAGGGCATGGTCTCAAGTTGTGCCAGGGGAAGTTTAGGTTGGATATTAGAAATAATTTCTTCATGGAGAGGGTGATCAGACATTGGAATGGGCTGCCCAGGGAAGTAGTGGATTCTCCGTCCCTGGAGATATTTAAAAAGAGACTGGATGTGGCACTCAGTGCCATCGGCTGGGAACCACAGCGGTAGTGGATCAAGGGACTTGATGATGTCAGAGGTCCCGTCCAACCCAGCCGATTCTATGATTCTGCACCTACAGGAAGGTGTGGGAAGAAGGAGATTTTCTAATGTGGAGAGCTCTTCAAGATGTGGCTTCTGACTGCCTTTCCGCCTGCTAACCCATCTCAACTGAGACTGAGACCATTACTCCAGGTGACTGGCACATATAATAAATACACAGGAGAATATGCACAGCCCACAGAGAAGTCTAAATATGTTTTTGGGTAACAAATGACACCATACACAAATACATATCTCTCTTTCCCCTTAATTTTGGACTGCGTTTCCTGACTAACACATTCCTTTTTGCAAGTGGAACATGTTCTGACAATTGAACAGTGAAAGCAATTAGAAACAGAATTAGTTGATAGAATTAAAGCCCTTCTTTCCTCGTGTTTTCATATGACTACAAATATTGTCACTCCTATTAATATTAATTAATATAATTATCAATGTTTCTAATCCCTACACATTTTGTCAAAAAGTTACTCTTAGCTCAAGAATATAATTGTTAAGTCACGGAAATGTTAAGTAGCAGCTAAGCAAGTCCAAAGAATTAATAGCAAACGGTAGTTTATCCAAGGATTAGACTTTTAGCAATACATAATCACCTCTTCATGTGTTCATCCACATCAAATACCTTCCATCCCTCACTACACTTCTGCCTACTTGTCCTTGCAGTACAGTGTTCAAAAATTAAAAATGAAAAAGAAAGAACACATGAAGATAGTAAGTAAATATTCCTTGGAGTTGCACTTTTCTTTAAGGTAAGTCACTGCGATAAGAGTTACGTGCTCCTAGCTAAAAGCAATATCAAGGTCAATTATCTCATACTGAAAGCCCCAATGCAAGATACTTTTGTGATCAGAATAATATGTGTAACATTGCAAAGCCTTTGTTTTAGTGTTGAGGAAAGCAAATCCAATCTCTCTAGACTTCCCAATGCATTGCCTCTAAGTTTTGAATGTAATGGATTATTCCCAGCATAGAAAAGACTGACTTGCCATGCTCTTGCCATTTTAATGGGTTTTCCTGGCACAGTAGAAGTGGCACTGCTGAGTGCAGAGGGACACTGAGCAGAGCCTTCCCTGTCTCCTGCCTGGTTCCTCAATGGACAGTTCACAATTCCTGCCTGGCAATAGCACGTCTGCTTCTCAGAACCAGTGGTAGGTGCAATAGTAATTAGCTGTTTTGGAAAACAGCCAAAGTGCCTTAAAGGCCTTTGTTGTAAGGTGGGGTTTTTCTTCAGCTGGAAGAGAATAATGTAATCATTTCACTATTAATTTTTAATTGTATGTTGCTATGCATTATTACCAACCTATACTGATTATGCTAAGAGAAATGGTGACACTGTGCAAGCAATATCTGTTAGGAACACTATTGGTCAGCACTGTAAAAGAAGCAACAGAAAAAAAAGCTGCTCTTTGAAGTTGTTGTAGTCACCTGCTGCTGTCTATTCCTACAAAGTATCACATTAAATACTTATAAGCTGTATGAGCTTAAGAAAATTCATGAAGAAGTGGCATGGTTTTCACTGTTGGCAGGTGTTTTCCTTATTTTTCATTTCCTTTTCATTATTATTTGTTTTTTAATTACCATCTTTTGTAATGAAAAGTTATTTCTGAAAAATCTTTTACAAGAAAATTAAACTCAGTGACATAGGTGAAATCAATGGAATCACTGCTGGGGAGGAGGCACCTGCTTCCCTAGAGGTTTGGGGTTGAGGTTCATAAATATTGGGGTGATAGGATGCACCATCAACACAAGTTCAAATCTCTGCATGACAATCAGGTTCACTGTTCAAGAGCAACATTTGTGCAAAGTGCTGTTTGTCTTTTTTTTTAACAATCTCTCTGTTTCCTGTTCATCTACTTGCCATTCATGTCTGATGCAACCTTTGTGCTGTGAGATTAAAACTTACTGTGTGTCCCCTTTCAGAGAACATCCAGATTGGAAAATACTCGTGCACAACACCCCAAAAAATTTCTAGGTGAATTATTATACTTTGACAACTGACCCAGAAAAGATGGACCATAATCCACTATCCACTGTTAAGAAAACATCATGATTGTACCAATGGAAGGAATACATACATCTAAATTCTTCTCAGAAAGAAGTTGTTACCAAAAGATGCTCAGATACAGACCACTGATAGTTAGCTAAGTGGTAGAGAAACAATGCTATCAACCAATTGTGCCCACTCCCAAATTCTGAATTTTATCTAAGAGAAGGGTAGCCATGAGTAGACAGTACATCCTTAATCTACTCATCTCCATTTATTCAATATCTGTTTCTTACCAACTTGCCTTGAACATGAGCAAAGTTAAAAACTTAATGATGTATGCTCCACTTCATGAAACAAATGGAAACAAAACACAGAGATTTCTCTGTTGTGTGATGGATTAAGCAAAACAAAATATTACATGAGAGCAAGTACAGAGAGCAGTTATCTAAAGGCAGTGTGGCTGTAAATTCAGGAAGAATAAATCAATTATGGAAAAAAAGTTTGTAGAAAAGTCTCAGCACCTAGTAACAGAGAACTCATGAGCAAATTTCTGAGCTGCACTTTAACACTGACTTCAGTGGCAGGAGAAGGGACCTTTATCTCATCCCTGAATGTTGTCCATTGCAAAGCAAAATAATGAAATTCTTTCTCCTCAATCCCTAATAATTATACATTTCTATATAATTACATACTAATATCTGTATTATACCATTGTCCTGTAGTAAGTAATGTATACAATTATGTATGAATTGTATTGACTATTTACTATATAAATTGTATTAAAAAGAAACATTTATATAAATATATACAAGATAGCTTACATAATTATATTATTTATTTTAAATAATTTTCTTTTTGGACAGGTGCTCAAAACTGCCATAATTTTTCAGATACTTGGTGTAAAACTGAAAATTTTGCACCCTATTCTCACAGGTTTTCTGAATTAGTTACAAAATACGGTTTTCATGAAAATGAATTAGAAACAATTAATTTTCAGTTTTAAAAAAAAATAACTCACAGAAAATTTCTAGCCAATCGCTTCCAAACTGCAGATTTCATCTTGGCATAAGATGATGATCATCAGTGAGAAACATGCCTTTGGTCTTCTAAGAATCCAGCACTGCAATATGTCTGGGAGCAATTCAGGAGAGCAGTGAAGCATCATCATAAAGTCCAGCAAGTGTTTTTCCAAATAGTGATTCTTTCCTGAAGTGGGGTCAGCACAAGTCAGGTAAAGGGAAAAACAAAAACACAGACAATGAAGCAACTTGCCCGTAATTCTCCAGCAAATTAGAGATTCAACCTCTTGCACAGTTGTCAGCCCTATTTCTCACTTAACTATGTGCAGTCTTGTTCTTTTTTTCGTTCAGGGAAATAGAAAGATACCCTCTCACTACCCTCTTTCCCATCCCATGACGTAATGGGATGGGAAACAGTATTTTGCATAATGAAAAGTCTCTTTACTGCTTTGGTGGAAACATGAACACGGTGTCTGACCGAGACAAAGAAAGATGGCAGTGGATTAACTGGAATACAGCCTGTGTGCCCCATCAGCTGTTCCATACCTCTCAGCAGCATTTTTTCCTAACTTGACCCTATTTAGCCTTCATTGCTCTATGAATTACAGCCAAACAAGAACCAAAAATCTAACATGAATTGCAAACTTTCCTGAGCAAATACACTCTGTTGAGTTTTTAGGCACAACTGTTAGACCTTGCTTTCATCAAAGCAAATGATCGTGTTCCTTTTTTTTCTACACCATCACCTAACCGAACCAATAACAGGTTCAGCAAATGCCAGCCTGTCCATACCTGTCACTGACATAAAAAAAATTATCTGCAAGGCCTGCACAAGGAACAAAAAAAAAAAAACAAACCAAAAAACCCCCAAAACAAATAGGTGTGAATTGGCCCATTTTTTAAAGAGGGATGCTAAAGATGCAGTGACCCTTTGCAGAAAGACTAAGTGGTCGCTGGTCTGGCCACATACTGTATTCCTCACTTGTACCTCTTTTAGTCCACAGGATGCAACTGCAGCAAGGTGAGATTGTGCTGCCTGATGTTAGGAAATGCATAGAAGGTGCAAAAATGAACCCCAGTTTTGTCACTTCCTTCTTTATGGCCAAGAAATTCTTTCTGAGCACATTTGACAATATCTCACAAGGCAAATCTTCCTCTCCTGATGTGTGCACAGATAGAGGAAAGTCCTTCTTCTTTGCTAGGGAGACTGCATATACCATTCCAGGAATCAGTTTAATTGAAGAATAATAATAGATGGAGAAGAGAAAGAGCACAAATCAGCATCAGAAATCAGCCTTAATAGTGGTCCATCTATGTGTGCATCTTGGTAAGAAGTCCTGTCACCTGCTGCAGAGGTCCTAAAGTCCTATTGAAATACAGGTTGAAGAAAACTAATTTTTCTCTCTCTAATTGCAGTAATGCTAATGCATTCTTGGAACGGGGCCAGGATAAGTGGAATGCAGTCTGACAGCAGATAAATATAAATTATATATAAGAAAAACACTCTGTACCTTTAACTCCTAATTCATTACAAATCAGCCATCAATCTTTAATTTCTACCTATGTCACCCGCATGGTCAATAAGCCCACCTGCATCCTATAGCAGAAATGATTTTAAGGACACCAAGACACCAGCAGGACTTTGGCTAGTAGACTCCAAAACAGTACCTTGCTTTTGCCAGGGCAATTCATACACATTTTCTTTCTGAAGTTGTTTGAAACAGGGGCAGCATATCTGAAAATCTGACCACAGGGCACTCAGGATACATGGCTGTTTCATGCAATTACTTCTTTCTATTTTTTATTGAACATCAAAAATAAAGAAAATGTAATTCAGCCAGAGGGTGAGGGTGAGGGAAATTTTTCACAACATTAGTGACATTAGTAAGTAGCCAAAGTGTCATTTTCTCAATGCTGCATAATCGTGTCCTCTCAATAGAGTCAGAGTGCACTAGTGGCTACATGCCTGTGCTTTTACCTATGAGAAAGAATAAAGAGTAACAATACTGCTCTACCCCAGGTTCCCGTGGTAGGGAAGTCTGAAAAGGCATCCTAGTTGGTCTTGGTTTATGCAGTCCTTATTAATAAAAGATCTCCCTCATGCACACTAAGAAAAAAATCTACAACATACCACTTCCTGCTTAGGCACATAGCAATCTTTTCTGTTCTGCTACAGTATATTATTAATTTGGATTATCCTGTTGTGTCACAGCTTTGGGGAAAAAAAGCTATTGAATCTGCATCCAGCTTTGGTAGGGAGGTTCTATTCCTTTGCTTGCTTGAGATATTTCTTTCCATCTATCACACCATCATGTTTCCATTCCTGAGAGCCACAGATACATATTCAGTGCCCTTCTATCTTGGCCAGAGAGCGTAAATAGCTCTCTGATAAAAAAAAAAATCACTCTGAATATCATTTACTACCAGAAAGGATCTTCAAGAAGCATATGCACTGTGATATAGGATATCCCCTGCTTTGTTATGAACACAATAAAGAGTTTTACAAAATCAGCTTCCTTCCACTACAGGATAAGTATGCATCAGGCCAGTAGTTTTAACATTTCTCTCCTGTTTGCAGTTCATACGTAGTCATTGCTCTCCTGCTCTTCAAATGAATACTGCTACTTAAATACAGAGAATAGTATGTGCCCATTGAAAGATTCAAGGATTTCAGCTGTCATTAGAGGCTTAATTATCTACCGGTGGATGCTCAGATACTATAATGATGGCTGCTGTATACAGCTAGAGTAGAAAAGACCACTCACAGGTCTTCATATGCTCTGATACAATAATTCAGAAAAAAAAAAAAATGTAATGCATAATATTAACTTGCATCTTACTTCCCTATGTCATAACCCATCTTGTAACATGATGTTATTTCATGTCATGTCATGCGTAACATGATACAACGCAATGTCACACTTCAGAAAATATTACTAAGTGGGAACTGATTCTTGTTATCAGTTTGGAATATGAGTCTCTGATCCAAACATATTGTGGCTTCATCTGATGGGAAGGGATCAAACTGAGAGCTAGGTTGAGCAAATGCTCTTCTTCTCTGGCTTGGCCAGCAGATGTCCATTTGTCAGTTTGAGGTTCAATTTTAATTTCTTTATCACGAGCATTTTCTCATGTAAAAGAAATAGCATTTCTATGGCAAGTCAAATACTGAGAAAAAAAAAAAAAAAAAAAAAAGAAAGCCCTTAGAAATACATAATAAATGTATATTAGCAAGACAGAAAATTGGAAAATGGCCACCTGCCAGCAGCCACATAAATTTCGGAGGCAATGCATTTTTCTGCCATTATGCGTTATCACAGGAATTGCAAATATTTATTAAGAGTATTAAAATGGTGAGAATGTTAAATGTTTCCTTCAGTAGTGGAAATACACATTGCCACATAGAAGATAGGATATTCTGATACAATGTTTATTAAAATGACTTCATTTTATTAGGCTGTCATACACAATAAATGCACAGGTAGAGTTAACAATAGATCTATTGTGGATATGGGAGATTTGTGAGTAAAACTTCAAAATAAAAATATCTTCTGAACTCTATTCATATAAAAAGCATACTAAAAACTTTCATTAACTTCCTTAGAACCAATTATTTTCTGAACTTATTTTCTTTTTCTGCCATCCCACTATATTTTGTTAGTCAATTCATTTGCTTACATTTTAACGCTTAATGGGATTAAATGCAGTTTATCTTTAATTTATATACCAGTATACTGAGTGTATACTCTGTGTGTAGTGGGCAACAAAATACTACTATTACTTTGGGGTTCATTTACAGGTCTAAACATGAATGGCTGTAATATCTTGGAACCTTGTAGCTTTTCATCCATGAATAAAACATTATTAAAAGATTGGTGGGAGCTCCATAATATTGATTGAAAATAAAATCCCATTCCAGTTTTGCCCATATTTTCTGCTTGGATTAATCACAGTGATTTTATTCATAAGGGCTTTTTTTATAGTATGATACAGACACAGTGAACAACATGGACATCCTGAAGCCTCATAGGGCAATTTTTCTGGTAGGCTTCACCAAGCACAGAGCCCCTTCCAGTAGGGTCTAAGCTCTGATGGGGAGAGTCCTATAGGGGGACACCAAAACCCCTACGTGAATAGGTGAACAGGTGATTTGAGCAAGGGAAAGGTTTAGGTCTATAAAAAGCTGCTGAATAATCATCTCTCAGGACATCTTAGGAAACAGCTGGATTAGGAGGGGGTATTTTGAGACAAACAAGATGATCATCTTAGAAGGTCACGAGATTTGTGATGAGATTGTTGTTGGATAGGAAGCAACACTACTTCTGTTTTTAAGCCAGCAATGAAAGGAAGGAGGATAATTAAGTAACTTTTAAAGGTCATTTTTTTTTTAAGAAATTAGCAGAGAAATAAGAAACCAGTACTGTGTTGTTTTTTTTTTTTTCTTACGCTAGGATTCCTCAATTCCTTATAGCCCATTAAGTAAGAAGTGTGACTGGAATGACGTTGTAGACAGAGAGGGAACATATCAAAGCTACAAAAACACAGATTTATGGAGAGCCTTATGCAAGAAAAAGCTTGACACTGGAAGATAAAATTTCAGAAATAAAGGATTTTTTTCTCTACTCTGGTATAATGTACTTTTTTTTCTTTCTGACAAACACAGAGCAGGGGAGTAACTTTCATAAAAAATGCTTTGTGTTGATCCATATACTTTGTATGAATTTGCAAGATATTGAAAATGATACATGGAATTTGACACAAAATGTGTATAGTAGAGAGAGACCTTGACCACCTGAGAGGCAAAACCTCTGCTGACCTTGGTGGGTGCAGGTGTTAATACCCTGCCACTGCTGCAGACTCTCAACCAGAAGTCAGAAACCAGAGCTGCAATGTGCTCTGCCCAAAGCACAAGCTTGATTCCGTCAGTGCAAGAAATGTAGTCAGCATTTCTAGCAGTGCAAAACCATTTGCTTGGCCAACCTTATTTAATATGAAGCCTGTCTTGTCTTGATTTAGGTTGTTGTTGTTCTTTAATTAAAGAAATTATGGGAGGTCATTCTCATTAGTTTAGAAGAGTCCTCACAGAAGGGGTTTGCACTGATTTAACCTCAGGGTAAACTGGCACAACTTTTGCATGTAAATAGGAATTAACACTGGACACTTTTGTGAATAATCCAGCTCTTCACTTGTGACATTCAAGGAGTATTTGGAATGCTGACTGGAATAAAAAGATAATGTTGATAAGCTGGGGCCTTACCATGAAATTCAGCAAATGATCTGTGCTAGCAGCGTGGAGCCACTACATTAGCAGGGAGAGGACACCCCTGCACGATGACCTGAAGAGATATTGTACCCAAATGCCACTGCTTATATCTGGCCAGACGGAGGGCTAGCTAAGGGGTGTAGATATTGGGCATCAAGAGTGAAAAGTAAGGTGTTCCCCTGCTAGCCAAGGAAGTCACGCCTTGGATGTAGAGCACGGCATAGGTGGTAGAGTCAACACTACCATGGAAAAGATTTGCCATGCAAAGTGGGAAAAAGAAAAGAAAAAAAAAGAAAAAAGAAAAAAAAAAAAAAGAAAAAAAAAAAAGAATGGGGAAAAACAAAAAAAAAGCAGTGGTATGAAAAGTGCCCAATCTGAATGACGCTGTCTTTAATTGGTACCACCAAGGGCTTTGTGTGGTCAGCACACTTTTTGTGTTTATAATAGAATCCCCAAATTCTACTGATCTAAAAGAGCATCTGACTGTTTTACATTAATCACAAGCTATATAGCAGTGGCTGAGAGCAAGTGGGCAGATACCCTGGTGTAGTAGCACTAAGGAGCTCTCATTATAATCATCCTGCCAAATCAAAAGAAAAACCCTAAGGCACCTAATAAAGGAGACCACTGGACTAAACAAATTGAACAAGTGGCTAGACATGCATGAGCTTAAAACTACTGGTGTCAATCAGATTTTTCTGAGTCATTTATTCTGCTCAGTACTGCAAAGCACATGCAGGCAAAATGCAGGCATGGGCTCCATGTACAAGCACCCACCCCAGTGGGGTGCTTGCTGACATTTAGGTGGTGGTACATAAACCTAGTGCTAGGAAACGGGTACAGATGTAGCTTATAAAGGCACATTCAATAAGTCATTATCATACCACCATCAAAACTGATAAAGCAGTCAGGGAAACAAGCAGTCTGTATGCTTTTCCAACTCAGTAAGGTCAGGTGTCTACTTCCCTCAGTTACAGTTCAGAAGATATAGGTGAAAGACTTCAGACCTCATAAATGAGAGTGCCTCTAGGTCAGAAAAAGGTGTGGTACCCTTAAAGCCCTGCACACTTCTCACCTTCCTGCACCTGCTGACAGAAGTTATTTTATAAGCTATAGTCTCTACTAGAAGGGTTAAAAAAAAAAAAAAAAAAATAGCTAAAAAGGTAAAAAGGTGGGTCACTGCTCTCTGTGGGTACTAATGAAAGATCTCCAGAAATGGGAGAGAAAGAAAAATTTAAATTCAGAAGAAATATGTTACAAGTTTGTGTTTTTAAGACAAATGATAGCTAGATTCCATTAGCTATCACCCCTTCTCAAAAGCCACCAGGCAGGCAACCAAGATTTTGAGGTACTGCCTCAAGAATCAGAAAGATTCTGTGCACAAGGGTAGGTATTCGGGGAAGAAAAGAAATAAATTAGAGCTGGGATCAGGAAGACTGAAAAAAAGGAAGGTCTCAGTAAGGAATAGATGGACAAGGGACGATATACCTGAGGAATTAGGAGAAGACATTAAGGAGCAGTTTTATGGATTGAAAATTCACTTTAAGCCATTAGTGCATTTATCATTGTGGAACTGATGGCTAAAACTGCGAGCTTTTTAAGTACTGGGAAATTTTACCCACCAGTTTCATCACCATTGTCACACAGGTAATTGTTGTGAGGGTGCTGGCTTCTGTCCCTCTGTCCCTCTGTCCCTCTGAGTGGCTGCACCCCCGCATGAACACCGCAATGGCCATGGAGGAGGCAGAACAGGGGCTCCCCGTACCAGTGCATTGGTGTCTTTTGAAACTGAAAGGTAATGTTTTGAGAGATTATTTTTTTATTATTATTATTTCTTTTTTTAAATGCAATTCTCACTTTTTTAGTTCTCTTTTCTTTTTCCTTCTTATTACCTATTGCTTCTCTCTATTTTGTTTTACTCCACTCGGTAATAAATCAATGTATAAATGTACTGGATTATTTCCACCAGGAATGTTGGAAGACAAATAGTACAAAAGATCAGTTTGGTCATTTACCATATTGGTTTAGCACAGTGATACTGTTGTTAGTTTTTGTTTGGGGTTTGATTTCTTTTTTCACTTCTCATTTAAAAATCGTAAACATGTGCTGCAAGAACAGACCAAATATTCGCTACTTAAGACAGTCCTTCTAGAAAGAAAACATTAAATTCAGTTTTTGAAGACCAAACTGCCCCTCCTTTAGTTTTTCATAGGAAAAAAACCAGAATTTTGAATTAGTACAAAATTTGAAACTCTTTTTTTGCCAAGCAGCAAAACCAGATGTACCCAGAGCCATGTTAAATCACAAACACATACACACACACACAGATGAGGAAAATGCACATTAAATATGAAAAAGCATTCCTTTCAGGCAGAAAATAAACAGCCCTACTACAAATTAGCTCTCGGCCCCATCAGGTGTGAATCTCTCTTGTCAATACGTACCAAATTCCCTGAGATAGAACCACATGGTCATGAATTTTATTTCTCTCCTGCTTAATTCCTAGTACCACTCTCCCTTGTGGATTTACTCAGGGATGATTTACAGTGGGAAAGGTGACATTAAACACGTCATTGAGCATGCAAAGATGCTGCACTCAAAGCAGCATATGCTTGACTTTGTTAAAAGATGAATGCTGTCAGCTCCACAGTGCCCACCAAGATCTGGCCTCCTTTTTCTTCCCAACAAACTTTGAGGAAGATGCAGACATGAGTCTTGACACTGAGAGAAATAAAAGTTAATGTATTCATGACATGATTTCACTTGCAGCCTGATTTAGCAATGTCTTGTCTAGTTTGGATCTGCTGTTGCTTTTCCTAATTTACTCATTGCACAAAGAAAATAAATAAATAAGTGTACTGTAGTCTTATTTATCCTTCTTTGGACATTTCTTTACCAGGCAGATGGTCAATTAAGAGCACTAAACAATGACACTGTTTTCCCTGTAAACATTTTTTTTCTAATAGCCTAACAAATGAGAATCTGTGCTGCCATACTGCTGAATACCATCTTGACTTTCTAATTACAAAGAACTGTGTCTTGATAGTAACAATTACAGCTGTAACAATGATGCTGGTACTTGAACAATATAGTTGGAGGCAAAGTGCTTATCGAAATATTCACAAATAAAGGCTTACATTTATGCCAGAGCTGAACATGGGAGGTTAAACAGTTGGCAGTGGGGAGGTGTAAGAGAAAGGTTGAAAACATTGGTTTAGTAGCTACAGATGCGAATTTGAATCCAATTACATGAAAGACAGGGTGGGGGGAGAAGCAAGCACGAAAAGATGCTGTTTTCTTCTGTTTGGCTAATCAATAGGTTAAAGGGTTAGTAAAATTAACATGTTAATAACATTCATTTTGCTATACATGTACCAGTCACAGTATTTCCAGAGAATTATGCTGTGTGAGAAACACACATACTGTTTTGCCTGCTTTTTCCTTTTTGTGCATGAAATGGTGAAATGGTCAGTAATTTTTTTTCCCCACTGTGATGGAAATTAGTTTCTCAAGTCTCTAATTTACCCTGCCTTTCTTATTTGAATTCGTAACTGCAACCCTTCCAAGGTATGGGTGGCTTTTGACTTCGTTTTTTATATGAAAAGTTTTCTCTACCCCAAAAAAAGGCGTAAGGGAGTCTCTAAGCTCACAATTCACCCCCACCACTGCTGTCCCAGGGGAGCACACTGGCAAACTCCTGTACAGTGGGTGCTGTGTCCTGGAGGGTATAGGATCTTTGGAGGAGGCTCAGCACTTTCATCCTGCCCCCCATCTTTAATCCACCCCCCTCTGCACCACCATGCCAAAGGACTCTCAACCCCCTGGTACTGCCCTCTAACTGCAGGCAGGATGGCTTTCACCTCCTCCACTCCTTCCCTTGCCCCCATTCCCAGGAGCACTCCACCCTCTCTCTGAGCCATAATTTAGCCCACACTTATTAATCAGTGCACATAATCTGTCTCTAATGCTGTCAATTTAAGATAGCAACCTGACTATTTTTTTGGAGGGGGCAGGGTCAACAATTTAATGAATCTTGTCTGCATTTTAATTCAGACCTAATAATCTGCCTCTGGCAGTTTTCTTAGATGAGTGCAATGTTTTCCAGGATTTTCTTTCATCAAATCCAATGCAATGAGATGTTTACCTTCCTGTCTTGGCTGTGTTCACTACAGGGTAAGTCACATACAGACATACCTTAATCAAACTGGGACATGGATTAAATCCACTGATTTAGCCTTTGAAGGGTCTTCCTGGGTAAGTGCACAGCACAAGGAAGGAGAAAGTTGGGGAGGTGCAGGCCCTTTTCTGTACAGATTGTGTACAGTTGTAGACACAAAATTACAGAATTCTGTGACTCATTGCACATTGTGAGATAATCCTTCTTTCACTAATGGCCAGAGCATCCAAGGCACAGCTCCAAAAGGGCTTGCTTTATGTACTCCTGCACTTTTATTTTAGTCTTTTCTACAGTAATATCCAGCAGGAAGGAAAAAAGTTACTAGAAGGAAGAAGAGGTGCAGAAAATTCAGTCCTGCTGACGGAACAGCATGGATGAGTTCACCTAATTGCTGTGGCAGGAGGCTGGAGTCTGATCGAGCAGTTCAGTGGACTTTACTGGGTCAAAATAAATAAAATTCCCCAAATGAGAGCCTCTCGATCACCATGTCAGATGTAAACGGAATAGACTTTGTTATTAGGAGAGATGTGACTTCGCCCGGGTGAGTGCCGTGCTGACAGTAGCTCCTTTCTGGATTTCAGTCAGCTGCTGTCACTTGCCTTGACAACACGGGAAGTTAATGTATTCACGGCATTACTGCACACGCATCTGCAATTCGCAACATATTGTATTGTTTACCCCTGCTCTTTTGTAGTAGTGCGTGTAGTAATTTGCCTTCTAGCAGCAGAAAATTCCTGAACTTCAAATTTTACCCTTATTTTGCTTGCCCTTAGTCGAAAAACAACCCTTCCAACAGCTCTACCACCACCACAGCTACTGCAATCCGCAGCATCACAAATAGAAAAATGTCATATTTCACATTTCAGTCAGAAGTGTCTTCAATATATTTTTATACATATCCTTCATCTTTCCCTACCCCATGTTATTTTTTCCCCTTTAACAGCTGCTTAGCATATTTTATGCCTTCTGGACAGTTTCTAAACAGTATTGGAAGGGACATTCCTCAAATGTACCTGAGTGCTGACAGTAACAGCAGAGGGGTTTTGTGTCATAAATTATCTTCTAGTGCTGGTGCTCCTCTCTACCAGCACAATGGGGTTCTCCCAAGCCACCTACTCTTACACAGACCCATGGCAGCTCCAACCTAGTGACTCTTTGAGGTTTTGGTGAGCAAGTGAACTCTCTCTCATTTAACTAATTTATCATTCATATATGTTATTGCCCCCTATTGCAATATTCTGCCAGACGAAGATGTTTGTCCTTACCGTATGTTACAAGGCAACTCCATCTGCCATATCATCAATACCACTAAGTGTACACTATTATCAAACCTAAGTTCCAAGTCTTATAATGAAATGAGACAAAAGATCAAATTTACATATCCCAAGACACTCCAGGTAAAGCATATTGTTCTCTAATGGAAAAATATCTTTCTGTAGGAACTTTAAAAAGAAGAAAAATTAAAAAACAAAAACCAAAACATGATAAAAGATTGCTATTAGTCCACTCATCTCTTGAACACTGGGTAAGGTCACTAGAAAGATGCAATAGGAAATTCCATGAAATTCTCTCGTCTGAGTCTCAAGCCTGTGTTCACTAGTCTAGTATTAGTGCCTTTTGCTTTAGTTGGTAGAGTATCAGAGTGATTTAATCCAAGCAGACCCACCTGTAGTGGGCCTTTATTTTAAAAATAAAACAAACAAACAAAATGTACTTTTTTGCAACTTTTTCTTTTTAAATAGTTGGAAAATTTGTATCCTAAAACACAAAGTACATTAAGAATATGAGAATAAGCCTGGTCCAACTGCTGCACCTCGCAGAGTCAATACATGTGCACATGATTTTTATTCCAATTATATAGCTTTCTGAATGAGCTTATCAGTTCATAGTAAGTACTACTAACCTTCACTTTGGGTACCTTGACACAGCCTCCGTTTATTTGGTTTCCAATTTTCTTCTAGTCACTCTCAAAATTAGAGTCCAGGTTGGTCAACATAACCACTACTCCAAGAGCTGAAGCTCCCATCTGAAGCTCCAAGTCACAAGCTTGAGCTTCATAAAAGGGAGGCATCCAGCCCAAGCCCACCATTAACAAAGTGAAATGGGCAAACCCAGAGGGAAAACCATCCTGTTGAAACTGCCAAAGATAGGTAGATCCCACCTTTGGCAATATCAAAGTGATAAAAGAAGTTTTCCGATTACTAAAGTGGCACAAGATGAGCCACACCCTTCATGTTCATGATGATCCTCAGGAGTGTTTGGCATCAGCACAGCCTCCTCTGAATACTGGAGCCTGACAAGTCCACAAGATGCTATTTAGTTTAAATTCCTCTGTCTGGCCACAAATGTCCAGTTCTAGCTAAAAGCTCAAACGTGAGACGAACTGTAGAACAGATGTTTCAAAAAAAGAAAATAACAAAGTGCTCAGGTAGCTCTATGGAGAAGGGCATTTCAATTCAGAGGGCTTTTCAGATGAAACAGACAATTAAGCCCTTATTGAAAAAAAAAAATTCCCCTCATTTTGTTTCCTTTAAAGCAAGGGAAAAATAATACTAGGAATTTAGAAAACATGAATTTTTAAAACCTAATAAGCTACACTAACAATCAACACAATTCCCTTCCCTTAAAATATTCATTTGGAAATACAAGATTTGTGATGAGGGCAGGCTGAGTAAACAGGTTGGAATCCTGTCTGTGCAGGGGTCTCAGCAGCACCCTTCAAGGCCATTGCTGTCCTCAGCCATCCTTGGCTTAGCCCTGTCATGTTTCTAATATCATGTCTGTGGATGTTGGAAAACAACAGGCAATGAATCCCACAGTGCATTTTTGAGGCAGGGACTGTAAACAAACATTTTATGTCTGTGGGGAATGTTGGGCAGAGAGAGAGATGGAGTTGTATAAGCAGTCTAGAGGACTGGAGTAACTTGGAAATGGGAAGTCCCAAGTCTGAAGAACGTGAAGCTCTGCCATCCCCCAGTGCTTCTCTAGGAGCATTCCTAGTGGGAATGAATTTCCCTAAGACCAACATCAGTCAAAACATTTAGATTTTGATAAAGAGGCATATTCCTGGGATTTTCTTTTTCTAGACATCTACAGCCACACCTTCTGCATTGCTCACCATAGGACCATGGTGTCTACAAAGACACCCTTAGAGATTCATCAAATTAAAACTCAGAGCATTCACACACTTTAAAGAAATCTCCACAAAAAGGGGAAAAAAGCAAATCTTCAGTGGCTAGATAAACAGATTTAGAATCAAATTCAGATCCCTCCCCCTTCATGCCTCAATCAGGCCTGGAGGAACCCAGTTACAAAATCAGTGATAAACTTCCTCCCTGTACCAGAAATCCTGATTTACATTTACCAAGGACCAAAAGTACTCAGACCTTCCTGAAAACATCATCAGCTCCTAAGTACCAATTCCATGCTGCCTTTCACTTTTGAAGGAGGGGAGGTGGCAGTGTAACAACTAGGTACTCTACCACCTCCTCATCATACCTGGACAAAGTTGTCCTAACTCACTGTACGTACTAAAGAGGATGAAGCTGAGCTCATCTGAAGTACTTAGTAGTACTTCTAACTAGTTATCAGGAGTGAAAAGAAGTGTTTCTCACCAGTCTTCCAAATAATCTCTAAGGTCCATTTATTTCCAGCACCAAGTCAATGCTGTGATCTTTAAGTCCTCAGTAGGCTGAAAAGCAGTGACAGAGGTCTCAGGTGATATGTACATGACTAACAGATTCAAGGATATTCCTTTGGGACAACAAAGATAACAGTGCTCCGGGCAAAACTGTCAAGAGAGAGAGAGGTTTGAATGTGCTTCAAGGAAAAAAACTCTATCCTGAATTCACCAGTCCCCAAGTATTCACAGAGAACCATGCAAGAATTACTTTCCTTCTTTTTTCTGCAAAAACTTTTCTTGGAACGACTGAAGGTGACATCATCACCATTGGTAAACAAAGGTAAACATACGAAATGGGAGAAAGCAGAGATAAGGTTATTAACTCATATAGTAAAAGAGAGAGGAAAAGCAGCCAAGACCCATCATACTTGGATGCTCACCACCTTCCTATTTACAGTGCCCAGGTGTCAGATAATGAAGAGCATGAGCAGTAAGATATGTACTAAAGATGAGTGTAAACACTGTAGTAAGTAACAAGATGTAGGACTTTCTTGATGTGTTGAAAAATTAAAAGCCAGACAGAAAATACATTGAGCACATTGGCAGAGCTGTCTGTTGTTTAAAAAAAAAAAAAAAAAAAAAAAAAAGAGAGAAAGAAATACACAAGGAAAAGTTCTGGTTTGGAGACAAAGAGCAGAATTACACAACACAGATAGGGATATCTACTGGCCTAGCCCCACTGATGCATCTTCATCTTCATCAGCACCTCCTGGACCTTGGCCCTGCTTCCTCCTTTGCGTCAGCCCAGGTATATCCTTAACTATATGGAAGCCAACACAACTCATTTAACCCAGCAGGAAAGAATGGAACTTGGAAAATAATATGGGTCTGTATTTTCTGCTGGACTAGTGGCTTGTGGGAGCTCACTGCATGGCTGTGCAAAGAGCACAGGGAGTACACAGGGGGGACCAGGGAGCTGAATTTAGGGACCTGACAACAAAAAAAACCACAGGAGTGAAGTGAACATCCAGGTGAAAAACTTGTCTGCAGCAAGGCCTGCAGGCACAGCAGGAGGGAAATCCATTGGGGAGCAAGCAGCTGAGAAGGAGGCTTCTTGGAAAAGGGATGGGCAAATGGATACCCCAGCGCTGGCTGTGAAAGGCCAGTTTTGATTCAAGGTCTGCTTAATGAAGTGGGGGGGAGGAGGTTTCAAAGACATGTTTTGTGACAAAAAGTCATGACTACTGGGCAGAAAATAGCAATTTTGCCATGTGGGCTAAGCCCACTTGATACTGAAGCAGTAAGGAAGAAGGAGCAAATGTAGAAGTGTCTGTTCACATGTTTGTCATGGATGCTTTGACTTCACCTCATGTGCTGTGATGCAGTGAAAGCCAGGCACTTTGTAAAATGAAATTTTTGCAGAAGCTCTAGGTGAAAATGCAGCAAGTACAACAGCGCTTCTATTCAAACTGTGCTACTTAACAAAGTGGTCTGTGAAACCATTTTCAAGCCTTCAGCAATTTTCTCTGCTCAAAGAGATCATTTTAGTATCTTCTTCGTGGGTTGTTCATAGATTTTAAACCTCAGAGTTCATCCCATGGTGTCACCTGAAAGGGCACAGCGGACTGTGGATCACTGTACATCAGAACTGGAAGGTTCATGTCACAGATTATTTCAGCCCCAGTACTTAATCCTGAGAGGAGGTGATTTTGCATCAGAATGAGACATACTAGGTACAAACCACAGATTACTTTTCAGACGAGTTTATCTTCCTATTCATTACCTAGAGTAAATCAAAAAAGCACGAAAAAAATGGAACTGTTCTTGAAGAAAGAATTCATGTTCAGGTAATTACGAATAAGAGACACATCTGGTTATCTTAATTGTTTGGGAATGTCCCAATTATCTAAGAATGTTTTCATAAGGACTCAGAGACAATAAAACTTTCCCATGGCAGATTGTACTCACTGATGAGAGGAAATTCAGCCAGTCTAACACACTGAAGCATGCTTAGACCCAGAGAGCACTTTCAATCCCTTTGCCAATGGGCTTTATTTGACTCTAAAAAAGGACAGTGAACTGTGAAGTGAGAAACATCCAAGTCCCACACAGGCAGCAGAAGACCCTTTCTCTGCTAGCTGCAGTTTTTCTGCCATTCCTGTGAAAACTAAGGTGTTTAGGGTTTTTTTTTTCATGTACTGATGGTTCAGCCAGAAAAATGTCAGCAGGGAATTTTTTAGACATCTGTCCCAAAGCAAGGTGAGTCAAGGCAAGGCACTTGCCCTGCCCGAGGGCAGTGCAGGCATTTGGCAGCTGGTGAGCAGCACCCCTTCCCTAGCAAAAATGTGAGCTGTCTCTTGCCTGAAGGGGGCTGACTGCAGAGAAGCTCAGAAGTTTCTGTAAAGTTGAATTCACCTGCACAGGGTGGTGGCAGCTCATCAGGAACTCAGAGACTAAGCTTGGAGCCAAAGCCCAGAGAGGGACAATTTAGGCACCTAAGGGACCCCTTGCCTGGCTGATGCATGCAGTCTCCATGCATGTAGACTACAAAAATGGGCAATTAGCCACAGGGAATTATGTCCCTCAGGTCCTAAGCCTTCAAAATATGAGCATAGAGAGGCGCTGGCAGGGAAGGAAAGAAAGGAGTGCACTGCACCCTTCCTAGATGGAGGGTGAGAGGGTTTCTTACGTGTCTGTCCTGTAATTCATCTGGCTCTTCCACCAGGGCTACAGCCACCTGGCTCTGATCTTTTCTTGCAAGAGCTGAAGAACCTCTCAGCTCACAGCTTGCATCTGCTTGTATCCTAACTAGCACCTTTGTGTAGAAGACATGATTGGGGTGAAATCTTGTAACTGTAGCGAATGTGCCCCTGTGGCTAACCAAACCAGCAAGGAGGGGTGTTGCCAGGGCTCTACACAAATCCCAATCAATATTATTTATCTGTCTGAATGTGCAAGCTAGCCGCATCCCCTCCACCTAATGCCCACTCCCATCCCCTCCACCCTGTGGGTATCAGCAGGAGGGAACCTGATGTATGCTGGTAATTATCTGCTGCTGAAAAGAAGTGCTATTTCTCTTATTTTTGTAATGCAGATCAATGCACATGTCACTACTGAAAAGCTATGTCATTTAGGATGGAGCATTAACTGCTAGGAATAGATTTTGAAGCTCCCCACTTGTGGGTGGAATATTTTCTGGAGGAGTTGAGCCTTTCGAATGCTGAATTTCATTTATCCCACTGCCTCTTTAAGAGTAGTCAGTGGAGGAGAGGGTGTCTGAGAAAGTGACAGTTTGTCATCTCCTTCCCCAGTGAGCTGGAACTGGGGACCAAGTGGTAGCAGGGAAAGAAGCAAACTTGCACAGGCAGGTTAGCAGGGGACACAGAAGCTTTGCTGGAGGAAAGCAACAGCCCTGCAATAGGCTGCAAGAAAGCAAACTCTAAAAGAGAGGGCAGCTCATGGGGGAGACAAGGACGGGTGTGCCACTGAAAGATGGTAAAGCACCAAGGGAAAGAAAAGAAGGCTTGAAAAAGGGCAGAATATGGATGCTTCACTAAGAGAGGTAAAAATCTAGGGAAAAAACCAGACACACATCCCTCTCACACCCCACATCCCCTCCTACACACTCCTCTTGACAACATTGCTACCTAGAAGCTGTGCTTGGAGGGATTATCCAAAAAGGAGCAGTCTGGTTTGCAGTGAGAGGGAAGAGTTTTCAAAGTTCCTTTTTATTCTGCACAGGGATGAAATGGAAACTTCTCCAGGTACTTGCTCAGAAAGAGGAAACACTCCTAGTGGCCATCAGGCCCAGGCAAAGATGAACACATAATGGTCACAACTGGGGTTTACTATGTGTACTAAGAAAACCCCCCAAATCTGTAAAAGGGAAATTGTCAGTTTACAGTCCTGTCAATTGTAAACTCCTGTCTTCAAACTGGGAATTTTTATTAGCTCTCCCTTACACCGCTGGGCTAATTTGGTCACCATCATACTAGAAAGTTATTCAGTCCCCCAAAACTAAAGATTTTGGCAAACCAGTTACACAACTGCTGCCACAGCACTCCTGTTCTCCACCCAGAATAATTAATTACTGCTTTGATGAATGTGCATCTACCCACACACTCTGCCCACTTCCCTGAGACACACAGATGTATGCAGCCCACATTTAGGATGTTGGTAAAAGTGTATAAGCCCAAGAAACACTAAGCATTAATAAAATGTGACCCATACCTTTACTTACTTGCTATTTGCTGTTGTTAAAACAGACATTTGCCTTACTTTACAGCTATGATTTTTAAAGCATACATTTACTAAGTACGGCTCCTCTTTGAAAGTTCTGTTATTCTTTGGAATTGCTCAAAAATTTCAATATTCTTTTGAGCACTTGATATTTACAGTTTGATATTTAAAGTATGCAATTTGTTATCTAAATTGTATAGCACACATTCCGTTTCCTGACTGAATGATCTAACTTTTATGAACCTTTCCAGCTTCCACAGGAAAAGGTTTTGTTTAGACACGAAACACCTTTCCATGATTAGACAAATATCAGCTACTGCTGAGGTGTTGCAAGAAGGTTTATGAACAAAGAGAAATAGAAATTATATTTAGAACTCCACAGGCATGCAAAGAGTTATTCCCTCATTCACCTACACCCCATCCACAGTGCCCAGACTGTTTTTCTTTTATACTGATGTTGATTTTTTTTTCATACTTAGTCAGAAGAGAAGACACATGGCTAGTTTGAAAGCTGATCAGATCCTTCGTTCATTTGAAAAGCTTATTTTTAAACAGAACTTGCAAATATGTGATAAGCATAAATTTGGAAACTGCAGAAAAACTAGTTCTGTGTGTCATAACACAGAGTGTCAGGCTTTTGATGTGGTACTGAAGTATGACGAAAAGACAAAGTCATTCCAAAAATCCATTCAGTGATGACTGACCAAAGGAGGACTGGAGAAGAGGCATATTTCCGGACACGTTCCATAGCCCTTTTCACTGGAGCAGACAAGTACATATTACCTCTTTGCAATGATTCAGGGTTTCAAAGCTGTCTCCTTAAGCCTCTCGATCGCCACTTGTCCCTCCCCATTGACAAGTTGAGCACTTTCAAGTTTTGAAGCCTCTTTGGCTTACTTTTAAATTTTCCTTTCCACATCTTATGCCAGCAGTTACCCAGAGGGAGAAAAAAAAAAAAACACACCATATCCATCCTTCAAAAAGTCTAACTTTCACTCTGCTAGTTCTAATCCATTATCTAGGCCCACTAATGTGTACTACATCATCAGAGGAGCAATGCTCTCATGATGTAGTACAGCTCGTGTACATGTACATCATCAGAGTTATATCCTTCTGATCTGCCTGTGGGTTTAATAAGCATTCCAGATGGCTTGCAATGCCTGAAGCAAGAATGGATAATCACACAGCTCTACCCTCAAAACAATAATAAAATAAGGACACAGTAGCATAGGGGCTCATGCCTGCCAAAAACATTCAATAGACTGCATAATACAATAGTCCAATGTGATTGGTGAGGCACATTTATACCCTAGCTATTTACAGGTGAAAGGGACCTGGGTTTAAATAAAGCAGAGGTTACAAATATGTAGTGTTATTGTTGTTATATATTGTGGTGAGGCTGCAGCGCCAGAGCCAGGGGGAGCACTGGGCTGCTGCAAGCCCACTGGCAGCCCCACAGCTGTCCCCTCATATCTCACGTATGCAAAACCACGACTTCGGATGGCCTGATCTGAATAATGGCATGGAGGCATTTCTCCAGAGCTGTACAGGACATGCATATCTAATACTTTATCTATTGGATTTGCAAGGTATCCATCATCCCGGTTTCAAATACAGTAGCAGTAAGTGTCACAAAGCCTCTCCTACCCAAGTAAAATTATTCCTCGGTGGCAATGCTCACAACATATAACCTGAGCGGTGTGTGCCCAGATGCTGGCTTGGCTGGTGCTATGGCAGCAGAGATGCTCCAAAAATGACATTTTCCAGTCAGAGGTTATTACCTCTTTCCATTCACGTTGCTGTACCACAACCATTAGGTCTCAGTGGTTTGCAGAATAAGTATCTTTGTGTTATTTAAACACTTATAACTTGAAAGAGGGGGTTTGGAGGACAGTAAGGACTGAGAAGAAAAAAAATGTGCATGGAGAAAATATGGTTAAGAGATGGAGGCTACTTTCTTTTATTCCTCTGAATAAGTGAGAACTGGATAGAGAGGAAGAGCAAAGAAGTACTTTGAATCAGTTCCTGGGAGTGCCCCTCACAGCAATCAGATATATGGAACAAGATAGGACCACTGTGGAGTGTACCTCCTCCCTAAAAGGGGAGAAAACCCTGAGTTGCTGGGAGATGAGTTCAAGGGAACCTTGAAATTAAGAGAAATTTTGAACCTGGACTTTAGAAGGGATAGGATTTCCATCTATGGCTGCAGAGAAAGACCAAATACCCAGACAAGCACAAGTGTATCTGCCTCTGTAGAAGGAAAAGGTAAATCATCCCAACTCTCAGCAGATTTTACTGGGAGAAGAGTAGCTAGTTGACGTCAACCATTTAGCATGCTGATGGATATTTTTTTTCCCTGGCCAAACAAGTGAGTTCTACTTTAGTTTTAACATTAAATGCTATTAAATGAAAGAATACAGCATGTTTCCATCGTACGTGTTGCTGAAGCTGCTGTGACAGCTACGAAGCTGCTAGGCATGATGTGTCAAGAAAATGTACCAGAAGAAAAGTACACGGAGCTACTGTCAAAAATACAAGCAGCATTGCAAACAGCATATCGGCTTCATATGCTGTGGAAATGATTTTTTAATTGCATCTGTATACCCAGGAAGATCTTCAAGGGTTAACTGCACACAATATAATGAATTCAATAATGATGAGTTAAAAAAGGTCTAATTAGCAAGTAACCACTTTATTATAAAAGGAAATGGTAATGAATTTAATAGCTCAAAATCATTAACAATATTTAGTTTGCTGGTACTTGTTCTCTATTATCCTCATTAATATGAACATTTAATATGTTTTAAAATGGATTTGTAATACTTTCTGTACCATGAGGTTACACTGACAAAAAGAGTGTAATTATTCTGTTAATTGTAATCTCTCTCTGTTTGTGCTCCAAATAGTAATATATTTAGGTGTTAATAAAAAAATAAAAGTAATTAAAAGAGGGAAGTTTAAAAATTTAATTAAACAAAAACTCTTAAATTACAGGCTGAATCACTCTGAGGAAAAAGTTTTGGAAGTGAGACCTCTGAAAAATAAGTTTTTCCTACTAAGATAATTTCTGTTCTCTTATAAAAAATATTTTTAAAAATTAAAAAAAAAAAAAAAAAAAAAAAAAAAGGAGAAAGAAATAGAAGCATTCGTAATTTGTATCTGTAATAAATACAGAAGTAACCATTTCCTGAGTTGAAAACAAGGCTCAGGACTGTATCTTCAGGGGCATCTGCTTGTGAGCAGAGTATCTGGCAGGGGAGTGTGATAATATTCCTCAAGACACAATCCTTGCATGAGACCCTGCGGGAGTCCAGTGAACTGGTAGCCCATAAATTACCCAAGAAACATAATTTTTCACAGAATATCACATCAGTCATTGATCACCTAACCTTCACCCAATCTCCTATCCCTCTTCCTCTTGTTGTTTACATCTTCCTCCTTTGTACCAAATCTGCTCTAGCTGCTGCCAACATCTCTGGTGCCCTGGAGGCACCAAATCTGCTGCTGCCTCTCTCACTTAGGAATCTCCAGCTCCCTTTCCCTTCAAGATCCTTCCCAAAAAACCTAAAAATAGAAAGACAAACCCCAATTCATTCTGCTGCACCTTCCTTGTGCTTGTCACACCCAGAGCAGCCACGGTGTTTTGGAAGGTGGTGGTCCCAGAGGCATGGCCCAATGCTATGTCCTCCTATAAGCAAGCAATGGAGACAAGTGCTTGGTGCCAACATGACAGATCTGACACCTTCAGGATGTGCTCAAAGTGCCAGCAATGGTAAGTGGGGAGCAGGGCACACTTGACATCCCCTGGGTGCAGAGCATGAACTGTGAAACCTTATTCGTGGCTCCTAGGAAATACCTGGCAGTACCATGGGCACCTGTATTGGTTTTCCTTCTCCCTCTGGAACACGGTGGCAGAGATGGCAACACAAGAGGCTATGTCACAGAAACATGCAGCATGGCATGAAAAGGCAAAACACAGCACGGTGAAGCAAGGCAAGACGAGGCACAGCACAGCATGAAAAGACAAGGCAAGGCAATATTTGCCTTATGTGGTGCAGCCTGTTCACTCAGACATAAAGAAGAAACCCCTGTGCCTGCTTTCATTAGCTAGACCTGTCTCTGGTGAGCTGTATTCCTGTTTATAAAGCCTGCATTAGCCAAAACAAACCTTGACAAATTTTCTTTTGTGCTATATTGGCTGTTGGTTTCTCCTTAATCCATGGAATTATTGCACCACCACTACCCTTTTCTTTATCCACCTCTTCCCCATTGCAACACTTTTTAGTGGCTGATTATTACAAATCAGGACCCTCTTCAAAATCCTTCCCATAAAATGAAATCAGTGCTCAACCTTCCTTAATACCAACAACTTTCAGGGCTGTTTGCTATGTTTACAGCAGCATCTCCCCACTGGAAACAGCTGTTCCCATGACTTATCCACACACTGGCGGGCAGATCACCAGGAAGAAATGATGTGAGGTCAGCATCTTGGCACAGATGTCCCATAGACAGGTGATCTATCACCTTCCCAGGGCATGGTGGAGCACTCCACACAGCTCCCCACAGCACCAACACCTTCCTATCCCTGGCAATTGGCTTATAGGCTAATTTAAGAAACAGTGCTGATAATGCCAGCAATCATGAGAGATTTCAGCATTATTCCTCTGAAATATTCCAGGTCATTCAATTTCTTCTTCAAGATTGGACAGGTTGTGGCTCTTGGTGAAGGTGGGAGCAATGAGTGTAGACCCACAGGTTCACAGTTACCCTTGTTCTTGGTGTATAAGCCAACTACAGAAGCATTCAATTGTGTGTGTATCTGTGCTCCAGGATAGGTGTCTTGACAAAAAACCTTCATCCAGTCCACATGGGCAGCCAGCTCACAACAGATCATTCTATGTTTAATTTTCTTCTAAGAAAAGTAACTAAAAATATGTTTGAAATTTAAGTGAAGCATACCATTTGCCCACAATGACATATTTCAACTTTCCATTTTATAAGAAAAAGTTGTGAAGGGTCCTTTTTTTATGAACTTCTTACAATTTCCAATTTTTTTTTTTCATTGCCAGTGAGGAGAAAAATATGTGATTTTCAGAGCTCTAAAAATAACGAGTTAAAATAGTTTCTACCTCTCAAAGGAGGCCTCTTAGTCCTATCACATTTCTGCAGATTTTGCCTTTCAGGTTGGGTATTTTAAAGAATGATATAATGTCATTTCTATAAGTATCGTCTCATAATCTGTTGCCACTGTTGAAAATACAAGTTTAGAGACAGCTTGAGCAGAAGAAATACCAGTTATATTTAAAAAAAACTCACCCAGTTACATTAAAAAAAAAATATTTTAAAAGGAGGAACAGGATGTGAATTCCAAAGGTGAGCAAATGGTGCCAAGCATTTTTGAGAATATTTCTTCTGATTTCTGTCTTTGAATGCATTTGCAACCCCTTTGTGTTTGTCTACTGCAAACAGTTCAGCAATGGCTATTATGGGGACGTTTACTCCTAGAAAGAAAATCTTTGAAGGAACATTCACATTTGTACTGGAAGAGTGCATACAGTCTTTTATTCTAGAAATAAACAACACCAAGTGTCCAGCTGTGAAAAAAAGCAGTATTTCACCTATTTACCTTCAGCCAGATGAGATTAAAAACAACAAAAAGAAACAAAAAACAAACAAACAAACAAAAAACACCAACAAAAACCCCACCCAAAACAACAACAAAAAACCCAACAAAGCTATGAACAATCCAAGTTACTCATATAAAAAGTAAGAATAATCTATCTTCTGTCTAATCCATGTGATCCATCACATTTTGAATTTTTAATTTAACCAATAATCTCTGCTCAGAGGAGACCCCTCTGGCCCTGACACAAAGGACTCACCCTGGGTGCTGGGATGAAGCAGAAGGGGAGCGATGGGGGAGGTGGAGAGCGGTGCCTTGCTGCTGGAGATCTTGCCACAGGGCTCAGGAGGGAACCCACCACTTCCCCTTGCATGGCCAGCAGAGTGGACGTGCTCCTTTGAGATTAGCTGCTGTTTATCAAAGTGTCTGGGGCCCAAGACAGTGCTGAGAAAGCAGCAAGCATTTGTGGGCTGCAAGGAAAGAGGAAGGAGGGAAATGCCAGAGAGAGGAGGAAAGGAGGCTAAAAACATGCTATCATGCTGGGAAACAAAAGAAAATGGATTGGAAGAAAATGGATGGAAATGTACCCAAGGCTCAATCTGCACAACCAAGCAGTGGGATTATTATCCCTGTCTGCAAGCTACCACCAAGGCTTTCTCTGAACACAGGCTTCAAGAGCAGGGCAGCACATAACAGACCAGTCATTGAGAGTCATTTGAGAGGACAAGTACATTGCACACTGGCTAAATTTTCCCTGCTTTTGAAATTCAACCTTGCAATTTATAGAAATTTTCCTCCAAATCTGAGAATTTCAGAAAAGAGCCTAAAGAATTTTGCTTTGGACAGCTGTGTTCAGCTTCCCTGCCTTCCTCCTCATGCTTAGAAGAGCTGATAATGTGAGAAAAATTCAGGAATTATTGAAAGAAACTAAGATGGCCCTTCGATCTTAAGTTTGCTTGGAAAGTGGAAGTTTTGGTTTTGGTAATAGAGAAAACAGATGTAACTTGAGCCAGAATGTCTCCCCCTTTCCATAGTGGAAAAATAGCAATGAAAGCCAAAAAAAGAAAGGTTTCTCTTGGTGCCAGAGAGCCTCTCTTCTCCTCTTCAAAATAAACAGAAAAGGACATAATATTTCTTCTCTGCATTCAGGTTTTACAGCTAAGATGTGGGTATATATTATGCTCACATTTTCCTTGCAAGTACCCAGTGAAATGTGTGGTTTGTATGAAGAAAAGAGTTTATCCCTGACAGGCAGTGTTAATTTCTAGAGATTGCTAGTAGCCTGTTTCCTTCATGAGAGCTGTTCCTCTTTAATCATCACAATTGCTTTCCTTATCCTACCCAAAAGCAGAATTTCAGAGAGAGATGAATTTTTCCCCATGGAGATGTAAGACTATCTCCTCATGAGACTATAAGAAAACTCTTATGGTGAATGGGTGACCCAAGCAAAATCTCTCTGCTTTGGTAACAACAGTGAAGAATTTGTCATTTACACTAGTTTTCCTATTGGAGGGCTCATTCTTTTAGGGCTATTTGTTAGACAAGAGCTAATTGGAAAACAAGCACCTCCTCCCAACTTGGAATGCCTCTCAAGCACGCAGATCCTGACAGCTTTCCAGAAAAAGACAGGTCTCAGATGGCTGCTCTTCAGGGATACCTGAGCATGTTCATCCTTTAAAGAGGGACTTGCACAATGAGGTAGGTTGTTTCTATATAGCAAAGTCTCTATGTAATTTCCAAGCAAACCATTACTGATGCAGATAAGGACAAGATAACCTTCATCTTTACATCATTAATAGACTTATCTTCAGTACCTATATAAGGTCTAAGTAGTATGCATGGCTCACAAACTTGGATTAGTCATTGAACTCTGGCCATGTGTGCAAAAAAAATTAGGGTTTTCAGACGCCTACCCTAGCCTGTGCTAAAGCAGATTTCCTACTATAAATTCAAGTGACACATCACCTGAATTCTTACTTAAGTCTTTTTACTTCCGTATTATCTATTAAGTCATAACTACTTAGGCTAGAAGTAAATGATAAGGATTATTTAGTAGTTTCTGAAGTAGTTTCTATAAGGTCCTCAGTCATTTCTTTTAAACAAAACCCACTCAATCTAGACTTGCTTAAGACTCAGAGGTACATTTAATTCAGAACACAACAGCATGAAGTGAAGGAACAATACAACTGTGCATTTGGCAGTGCACCACGATAATAATTTCCAGGGTAAATGGACTGGCAATCAAGGCCAAGATAGCTAAATTCAGCCTGGGATGCAACTGAATGAAGACATCTTGCCACAGGTAAGTAGACACAAAGATGCATGTTATTTCTGATTCCACCCACAACAAATGTAACCCTCCATCCACTGGGTTATCAAGGCTAATTGCAAGCTACCACAAATACTGCAACATTGCAGGGTATTTGGTTGTATAGTGCTGTGATTATGAGCTGTGATTTATTTTACTAAAAAAAAAAACAAACAAAAAAACCCACACACAACAAAATACTTCAGGGAGAAAAACAAAGTTATAATGTTGTCAAAAGTAACCAAGCCAATTCCACTACTCCTGCCTAATCTCTCTTTGCATCCTTCATCCCTTCCTCAGCATCCAAGAGAGTCCTTTGTATAAGCCAGGAGAAGGTGAGAACACACAGAGAACATTATGCTCTTGCAAAGCCTGTAACATTAGTGCAATTAGCTCTGCAGACTTTATTTTCCAGATGCATCCTTGGGTAATTACACTACCAAAGGAATCACTTATATCCCTGCCTTTTTGTTGGGACGATACAAGAACTGTTGCCTCAAGCAGTGTATTGTTTGGTCATTATACACGAGGTAATGTGAGCAAGGGCTGTACCCCCATTAGACAACATGGTGGGTCCCCAGACTCACTGCTAATAAGGTTTAAGTTTGTGTCATGTACTAAAAAAAAAAAAATAAAACCTCTTTTTTATGAGAGAATACCATTAAAACACTGATGCATATCAAGAGGAGTGACAGTCCAGAGGGAAATTCAGTGCTTCCAGGCCCTCTGGGAGAAGGCAGCTGCCTTCACATCCCCATCTTGCTGCACATAAAATGTACCCCAAAGGAAGTGCAATGTGCATGTCCTTCTGCTGCTAGCTAGTGAAAACACATGGAAATGCCATGGTCTCACCACTCACCACCAAAGCATGTCCTATCAAATTTAATAGGCCATTACCATCTTCTTACTGGCTCCTTCATTTCCCAGGGGATGCTACCAGTGACTCACAGGGCATTTCCAGAAAGCCCATGGAAAGTCTCTCTGACTGTCTTTGTAATTCCAGAGGCTTTTAAAGCACTTTCTCCAAAGCCCTAATACATTCCTTTACCATCCACTGCTTTGATCATGAGTACATTGTGTAGGTCTTCTCCACAAAGCCTAGCAGGCAGGGGTTGTGCTCCTCACATCTCCACCAGCAATACTGATTGCATCTTCAAGCAAACTTTTAAAGTCTTTCCATACACTTGTTATTTGCAGGGTCTGACATGTGAACGGACTTGGCTGGTAGCAATAGCTAGCATTTTTCTTTGACAAGGTCCGTATTAACAGATTGAAATACTAGTTTTAAATATCTTTAAATATTATTTTTATAGTAAATATAGGGCACTGATCCAAGTCTTCTGTAGTCAGTGAAATGAGGCACTTTTGAAAGATGAATTTGGCACCATAACCTTGAATTGCTCTCTATACACAGAGGAAAAAATGTGAATCTCTCACATAACGCCTTTTAATAACTTTTATGTCTCGTATTAGCTTTGTATGCTTTTCCATATAGATCTATATAAAAGTAATGCAGTGCTATATTTGTGTATACACACACACACACACACATATATATATGGAATCCACGACAGCATCCCAAACACTCTTCAGTCATTTCTACATTCCTATATGCAGAGCAGAAATGTCAGCATGCTCTCAGTAAAATCCACAACAGCCTATATCATAGTCTGCTCTTTTGTTGGTGGTTGTCTGAAATCTCAATCTGCATTTACTACAGACTGTTGCTGATGCATTGGAGTGGAAGGAAAACCCAGACTGGTCACAAGCAATACTTTACCTGGCATTTGAGCGGTCTCATGCCAAGGCTATATGGAAAAAGCTACAGAAACCCACCCTGTTTCATCACATAAAAGCTGTGTTTTTCTTGAACTGCATGTAAGAAACAGTGGAAATTTTGTTTCTGATTACCAACAGTCTAGGCCGGACATACACAAAAAAAGACTTCAGAAAGTATTTTGGTGGGGAGATTGCAGCACCAGGAGAGACATTTGTCCATGAAAAATTTTGTCTCTTTAGGACACTCCTGACAATGTTTGGCTGTTTGCTTTTCCACTAGAAAGCAGGGGAAAGAAAGAGACCTCACGTAATTTAAACACCTCCTATGTTTCAGTTTTCTCCTTTATTCTGCTCTCTGCATCTCTTCAGATTTTGATTCACAGAAATATTCAGGAAGGTTTATTTTTATTACCTACAGAAGCTTTACCCTTTGGTGAAGGACTCATCTAATGAGCTGATGTCATCATGTTTTCATAACCTACTATACCCTGAATCATCCTGATCCTCAGCAGGAATCTTCTTGGCTTGATAAAGCTAGCACTTAGATTCATATGCTACCTCTGATAATAAACTAGTTCCTATTTAAAGTTTTTGATTAAGCTTTGGATAAGCATCAGAATAGGTTTTAGAGCTGTTACTTTCCAATGCAGAGCAAGAATAACATTCAAAGAGGTGGAAGCAGAAAAAGACACTATTGTGGTTCATCTAAACTATACACCTCCAGCACCCCTGTAAAAAGGGCACCGCCTACAGACACCTCTACTTGGATGGCTGGAAACAGTCTTTACTAGAACATATTCTAAAAATCTTTCAGGACACGATCTGCTCTAACAAAGAGTAGCAAGACCTTTTTTATTTCCACGTAAGATGTGCTGTTTATATGGTTTCTATCTATCGGGTCTTCTCTGTGCACACACTCACAATCCTGGCAGCCCTTGCCAACAAACTGAAATGGAAGCTTACAACTAGCAGCAGAGACCCATACAAACAAAAACCCCAACTGTGTAAAAGCACAACTCCTAAGTGTCCCACTACTTTCCACAGTCAAAAAGTTCTGTTAAAAAGCACAGGGAAAGGGCAAACATATGCATCTTAATTCCCTCATTCACCTCTCATTTTACACCCAGCCAGAATTAGCACACTGCCAGTATCTAAAGGTGCAGACCTTGTTGCTCTAAAACTCCTAAAGTTGTATTGCCCTGGGACAGGAACTATAAAAAGCCTTAGCTGGGAGGCAGATTTTATACTCATGTTCAGGCCTCTAGTAAGTTGCCCCACCAAATGTAATGAGACCTCCTGCTTAGCTGGTGCTCTTATTTCCATAACTTGTGCCTGAAGCACTTCTGTATTTTATAAGCCATATTAACTCACCTCTTGCTCCAGGAGTCTGGGGCAGGGGCACGCTGTCTAATAATGGAACATATTTGCTCATACTAACAGACATTTGTAAAACTACCATACGCCTTTAGCCTTCAAGTCGAAGCACAGGATGCTTTGCAAGGGTTGTGAAAAGTATGATGTAAAACTTGGGATGTTTTGGTTACAACATATCTCATTTATTTTTACTGTCATCACCCTTCCTGGTATATAATACCTGCTGCATGCAGAGTGAAATATTGCAGATGTTTTCAAAATAATTCTGCGCTGGTGGAGACACCAAAAAGTCTCTTGTGCCTAAGGTCTGGTTATTTTCAATTCAAAACAACTAGGCAACAAAGTTTCTGTGTGGTGGTATTTTAAAAGGCCTGAATTCCTCTGCACTGACTCACACTTGCACTGCCCACCCAAAAATTTACCCCTGAGAACTTCAAAAGACACTCCAGCCATTTTCATACCCTCAGGATTCAAGAATGAAAAGTAAAAAGATAAAACTAGTTTTAACTATTCATTAGTTTTTGGTACTTCAGATAATTCGTGCAATGGCTTCAGGGGTTTAATTGAATCACTTTTCCCACCTTGTCTTAATTTTAATTATGCAGCAATCATTTTTACCAACCTGTGCAAAGGAGACATATGAAAATGTGACATATGACAATATACATTTACCTAAGCTCTAGGACTACTCTGACCTACAGGCAATTAGCTACTACCTCCAGCACTCAAATGACCAATTAAAGAGTTAACAAAATGCCCTCCAAATCACCTACATGTTCAGGTTTTTGGACTGCCATGAACATTATACTTCAACAGATATAATTTTTGACTGACTGATTTACTAAGTCTGCACCAGCTAGAATTCTAGAGCCATGCCTGTAAAACCGAAGAATCAGATTTTTATGAGGTGCTTTCATTGTCATTAAAGACGATCCCACCTTAGCCCTTTCCCTAACAAGACAATCTTGCAGCAGTCATTACAAGACGTGATCCCAGCTTGTCATCAGGGAAAAAATGGCTTGCTAGGTCAATGAGGACTGCACTAAGTTCATCTCAAGGATGTAAGACATCCATCGGACCAGATAGCAGCCAAGAATAAAAAAAAAAAAAAAAATTCAGCTGCAAGGATTCCTTTTTTTCCAAGGCATGGGTCTCAAAGTTTTACAGGTAGCTAATTTCAGAAATCCAGAGAGATTAAACTGGCAGTCACATACAGATGCCTTTACATCTGCTCATGATTTACAGAGTACTAGTGAGCATTTCACTGCAGACAACACATCATTAACAGCCAGAAGTGCACAACAGAAATGACCCTATAATAGATACTTTCAAAGAAGAATGTATTCAGATGTGTTCTTGCATGGCATCAAGAGAGATCCAGAACACCGCTAATTATACCGATGGAGGGAGAAGTGAAGGGTGGTAAACTGTCCAGGAAATCCTGACTTCCAGTCCTACCTCCAACAATAACTCAAGTTGTGGTTTTGTAATCTCCTTTCCTCCCTTCCTCAGCTGGCAACAGGGGATAACAATATCCCCTGACATATATCATTCATGGTGCTATGAGGACTGACATTCTTAAAGTGCTTGGAAAATGAGTGAATTGTCTGAGTCTTACATTATAATCTAGAGAAGTTCTTCCTTCTATAAGCAATGTGGTTTCATGATGGCATCTCACAGGTAGAGGTTAATTTGCACATCCTCCATTGCTTTCGTCAAGAGAAGAGTGATTCTACCCTGAAAAGTCCTGATCTGAAAGACTGGTACAGATCTAAGGCTTTTATGCAGATCCTTGGATAAGATGATGCTTTTTCTCTGAAGCTGATTGACATCATCTGTCCTGCAGTCTTAATTCTTGGAAGAACCTTTTCTGAGTTTGAACAGAAAAAGTATTACTAGTTATTCTTCTCTGGCCACAAAGATCCAAATTCTGCCCAGATTTACACAAGCGAAGTCCTGCTGGCAATGCAGGGCCCAGCAGTTGCTAAGCTTCTGAATCTGAAAGCACCCTGAAAAGCCAGCCTAAAAGCCAGCCCAACCTTTGGATGCCATCAGAAACTGAAGACAGAGCTAAACAATTGTGCATGGAATTTCTTTTCCACCCTCTGCACTTTCATTACTAAGACAAGGCCCATAGGGTATGTTGGCCAAACAGCTTCACTACACAAACATGAGATAAGGTGAAGTGAATGGCATCACGAAGATAAATGAATCAGACAGTCCAGTGACTTAAGGCTACTTGTCTTCTTGCCTACCATGTGGGAAACCAATGTCTGGCCATAGCAACCTCAGGTCTCCTGTTTTCCAAGTCAGTGGCCGCAGGGGGCATCATGGAGGTGACACTCTTGGCCTTCGAGCAGATGGGGAAATCAATAGTAGTAACATGAAGGACACTTAATGACAGAGTTTAAAAAATGGTGTTTTATCAGTGGAGAAAACAAGAGGAAATAAAGGTAGTTCTAAGTGGCCAGAGAGGAGATAGGATAAAACAAAAAAACCCAACCCACCAATGATTTATTTTGTTTGCTGCTTTTGCTATATAGTTCAGTGAAACAGAGTGAAAAAAACCAATTGTTTGACAGCCAGAGTGTCTTTGCTATGAGAAATATGGAGACAAACTTAACAATGAAGAGTTGGGATTCCATACAGTTGTTTATGTATGGCATACATGCAAATGCATATAATTATGTAGAAGTGTGTCTGTGTGTAATGTAGCATTAACACCAATTCTTAAAGCCTTATGAAATGATGTATTCAAAAGAAAGAGAGAAAGAAAGGAAAAGCAAGCTAGATTTTTTTTCCTCTTTTACAAATATGATGCAGTTTACAGAAGCATGGTCCTTTTTTAGGAGGGATTCTAAATGCATCATTCAAATATTGTTTGAGCTGAATACATGATATACATATCATGAATACATATAATCACAGCACAGTCTTTTGTGGAAGTTCTGAAAATAGCATTGGAAAAAGCTGACCATGAGTTTCCATCGAAGGATTTGCATTTAACATGTGTGGTGAACTGAGTCCATTCATCCCATCCTCAATGGGAACTATCCTGCTGCTCCCAGCCGCAAGGCTGAAAAGTTTGACCCGAATGACAGGAATCATTTTTGTGGGTCTGATGTCAAGGACAGTATCTGCAGCTACCAGATGAAACGGTGGGAATGAATTGGGGGACCCCATTCAGCTGAAAAATCCCTACAGGTTATGTACTATAGCAGCTACTATATTGCAGACTGCAGTCAAAAGATGAGGAGCCTTGTGACAAGTGAAGTTTAAAGTTATTTGCTGATTTTCCTAACTTTTTTCCCACTAGTTCTGCTGCAGCAGGAAAGGTTAAGGTAGCTGGGAAGGCTCAACCTTCAATCTCTCCAGCTTGTCCTACAGGATATAGCCTAGCTTTCTCACCTCTCCCACTGCAGAGAGCTGAGGGGGGAAAAAGCAAGGGAAAGGGATAACTGACAGGAAAAAAAAAAGGGTAATTAGGTGGGTGAGCTTCAAATTCTCCACAACCACTCTCCACCCTGCAGGGTGCACAGGTCTGCCGGGACGCATCACGCTGTAGCGGGAGGTCTGAGCTCAGGGTGTCCGGGGTCAGAGGGGACGTGACTGCCCTCTGCAAAACCTGTGGGAATGGGAGAAACTGGAGGATGCAGGAAGGGTGGCAGGGAGGGCTGAGCACTCTAAGTAGCATGTTTCCAAGGAAACCTTCGACAGCAAATATCACATTAGTCCTGCCTTGTGGCCCAGCTCATGTGATGTCAAGAACAATTTCTCACAACTCAGCTCAGAAGGTTAGCAAGACTTGGTGAAATGTTCAGTGACTCTGGCCTGACTGCCCAGCTAGGAATAAAAGAAGAACCTGAGGGTGTTTGCATTGTTTTGGAGTTTTGTGATTAATTCCTAACCAAACCTTTCCTTATTTATTTTGAAACATTATGGTGGATTTTCCTCATGTCCTCACTGGCTTGCAGAGACGAACCCAATTGCTGCTTACTCTTAAGGCAGTCCATTTAACAAAAGAGAAATTCCAGAAGTGAAAATATAGAGTAAAAATTGAAAACAAAGCAATCTCATGGAAAGTCTTAAACACTTGGATCACCATTTATCTCATGCTCTGATTAAAAAAAAAAAATCTCCATCATAGATTTCTGGCCTTACAAAACTTCATTTACAGATATCCTTTCTAATTTCTGTCAGATGCAGCCTGAAAATATCCATAGCTGAGCAGATTTAACAAAAAAATGCGTAAGCTCTAGCAGCATGGCTCAGCTATGAGATGCACTTCAGCATCCAGGAGGGCTCCCAACAGCTCCTTGGGCTGGGGCTCAAACGCCTTGGGCTGCATCTAAGTGCAGGGATTCAGTGTTTTCCTTCCTTCCTTCAAGGATGCGCAACATTCTGAGGCTGAATATTTGGGGGGGTTATGTGGTACCACAGGTCCACCCACAATGTACCCATTGCACATAGATTACATTTTTCTTTCCTGAGTTCTTGCAAACTGGAAGGTGACCATGCTGCACTGCAGAAGAAAAGTCTCACTCTGCAGCCATTTCTGCTGACTTCACATTTGTGACTTTAGTGGAGTTTGTTTGACTTCTAATTGTTTAAGAGAAAAGAGAGTAAAACTGAAAAATCTTCCTCTCATGACACACTTCATCTCATACTTGGTGAAATATAAAGACCTTTTTAATAGAAAGTAATATATTTAACCAAATTAAAAATAGCCCCACTAATTTCTTTTTAATCATAAGCTAACTTAGGTGTGTGACCTCTTTATTTCCTTTTGCTGTTTCTCATCCTCAGTGATTTGAGCCTTCACATCTAGGTGGTTTTTCCTTTCTCTTTTTCTTTTTTTTTTTTTTTTTTTTTTTTCCTTCCCAGCAAAATGAGAGATGAGTACAAAAAGAACAAGTCTGCTTGAGGTACCTGAGAAACACCAGCATAGAAATAGGTCCATTGCTTCCTTTCATCCCATTTTAGATAGAGGAGGTCTGATGGATCAGCTTTTCCTTCAGGAAAGCCAGGATTAAAGAGGTCAGGTCAGCAGTGTGAGAATGCCTTTAAGAACAGTGTGGGAACACAAGACTTCCTTATTAGCACATTAATGTACTGAACCTGAAGCTCATTTAGACAATATGGGGACAGTTGGCTTCTTCCCCACCTCAGACCAAGCCTGCTGTGTCCTTAGAGCTGTTTGATCCTCCAAGTGACAAATCCCCAAAGCCATGTCCTACTGGAAAACTCATAAAACACAACAAGTAGAACATCAGGATTTACAGACCACTGTGAAGCTTTCTCTTATGATTCAAAAGCAAGGGTTTGACAGGGGGAAACTGTGACACCAAGGGCTCCAGCTGAGACTGCAAAAGGTGAAGAAGATACACCACAGTGTTTAGCAGAAACGTGAGGCCCCTTGACTCATGAGCATCTCTGCAGGCAAAATGCCCTGCCAGACAGCCATGGCACCCAGCCCCACACCTGAGGCCCCTTGCTCCCACAGCCACATGGGCTCTGTCCCCAGCTTGACTCCGTCCTCATCTTGCTGCCTGTCCCCACTATTTCCTCATGCTGGAAGCAGTGCTGTAGAGTTTGGGCACTGTGAGAAGTGGGAATACTTCCAGCAGGTTCCAGCAGCTCCACCTCAGGAGACAGCCCAGCCCCTCAGGGGAAGTGGGTTGAAAGGCAGATCTTCAGCAAATAAATTTGTAAAAATAATAGCAACAACTTATCATTAACAGTAAGAATAGCTTTTGTAATCACACAGAAATAATTTCTCTACTCTAGATGTAAAACCAGGTGCTCTAATCTTTCCCTGATGACAAAATCATGCTGCTGTTGTCTGAATTCCCTGTTTGAGCCCAAGCTACCCACCCTCACACATGTGTACTGTACATATCTTGTATCTCCAAGACAGGTAAATATTATCCAGCCCTGACTGAAGGGATGAAAGGGCTGAGCACTGGAGTAGTCAAAGGTAGAAGCTCTTCCTACATCAAAGTTGTCAGATGGGGTTGTTTTCTTCATATGGGCATCCTTTTGGGGTTTTTTTAAGTTAATTATATCCCAGAGCAGTAAACACATCTTGTAACAATTGCAGAGATCACTTCTCATACATTAAGGACCTGAATAAATGAAGATTTAAACTCTGGTAGATAGCTGTGTTACATTTACCTGAAATGCTGGGATAAACACGACCTCAACTCCCTCCAGCAAAAACTAGTTTCTCATCCCCAAAAGCTGCAGATGACAGGGTCTCTACTTTTTAGGGTCCCGACCAGCACATTTTCACCTTTGCAAAGGACTGAGAAGGACTGCGACCAAAACGAAAAGAGCCAGATTAATACCAATGCAGACCTAAATAATCTCTCAGTATCTTATGGATAAACTATTTGGAAAGCAATTTCTGTTCCAATTGGAGTAAAGATCTACAGCTCACTCTTAGCTTTTCATCACTAGGAGGAAATATACATTGAATTATGCTGATCCATTATCTGTTCTTATTTTCCTCTGTACATGCATTTATCTCCCTGTCTCACTCTTTATCAATGCAGGAACCCGTGATCACCCAAGCACAAAGTTCATGTGGGGCCCAAGCCAGCCCTTCCATTTGGGTGGGAGTCTTGTCTCTTCCCTGGCCCACATGAATAAAGAGTGCACAGCTTATTTTCATACTCTAAATGACATTTTCCCTTACCACAGCTGAAATCCCATCCTCATGCAGTGTCATTTTGTCGTGATGGGACACTGCATAGTTGCAATCCACATGGCATCAGTTTTGGCACTGTAAATCTCAACAGGAGGAGCTGGAGCCAAGCATTCCTCCAGGTCTGTACACATCCCAGCCTGGAGTTTTAGGTCAAGCATATTTTGAATTCCAGCTTGTTAATGTTACCAGCTAATGCGCCTGTCTCCTCTCCAGCTCCCAGAGAACATCCAGGACTGCTTCCAGCCCTTGTCTCAATGTTTTCCAATCTAATACAGGGATTAAAATCCACAGGTACATTTCTATCTTCCCATTCCACAAGGGCAGTAACCCTATCACTATGCATTTCTTCCATAGTGCACTGTACTTCTTCTCCAAAAGCAACAAGATCCTTGTATACAAACATGCGCCTGGTGAAACCCAGATCTCTAGGATTTTTCCATAAGATCAAGTTTCAGCATTGAGAGCTATTCATTCACTCATTCATTCATGGAAAAAGATACATGGACCTCATCCTGCCCAAGTATGAAATTTGTTTTTTTCCCAAGGAGTATTGCATGCTGCAGCCAGAAACTGACAGCCCCATTTGGGACATGTGTCCTTTGTAGAAGATTCCCCTATTACATCAACTCAGACATCAGCTTTCAAGAAAGCTTCCAAGTGGGAAAGCATATGATTTTTAGTCTGGCACTGTAATACTACTTCTAATAAAAAGAGTAAGCATTTTCTGCTGTAGCCTGGAAAGAGTTTGCCAAAAGTCAAGCTTTCACATAAAAATAGCTGCATGTCCACATTGGTTAGTTTCTCTTGGAAACTTAAAAAAAATATATATATATATATTTTTTGATAGCTTTACCCTACACTGCCCAGCCACATTAAGCCACAGTAAACTACATTCTTATGGTTGTCATAACATTTCGCTCTGTGTCGCTTGTGACGCGAATAATCTATTAAGATATATAAGGTGCAAAAAGCTGCCTTTATGTCTCCGAGTTCCCACAATCTGCTGTAACAACCCAGTGCAATTACTGCGGGAGTGGAGCAGGAGTAGCTCCCTGCCACTGCCACAGCCGACCAGAGGGTCCGGGCCAGTGACTTCAGGGCAGGCTGAGCCACAGCCGTCAGGGCTGTGGGGACCAGCCTTCCTCCTGCTGCACTCCCCCTCCTCCTCCCCTATCCCAGCCTGTCATCAATCTTACTAAAATGACAGCAGACAGATGTTAGCCTTTGCAAAGATCAAATGAAATCTCTGGCTTTAGGGCTGTTCACCAAGGAGCAGAGTAGTCTACACCAGACACGGGCACCAGCAGTCACCTCCTCTGCATCAACCCGCCTCAAATCAGTTTGGCAGACATCACAGCCATCTCTCCACAGGCACCCTGAGTCCTGAAATAGATTTGGACAAACTAATGTTATAGCCTCTACACAGAGTTGTGGTTGGAGGTTTTTTTGTTAGTTGTTTTTGTTGGGTGCTTTTAGTTTAGTTTTGTTTTTTGGTTGTTTTTTTTTTTAATAGCAAGATTGCTCATTCAAAACTTTTTGGGGTGAGAGTTTTAAGTGCGTTTGAGGTGATGTTGGGCAGGCTCTAGTGTTTGCAGCCACATTAGCAAGCAGCTCAGGAGTGCACAGGAGTTGGGGCTCACTTGGGTTTCATACACTTGGCCCTTATATGTTTGGTAAACTGAATTCTGCTAGCAAAGGGGAGGGGAGGAAAAAAAAAAAAAAAAGAGGGAAAGAAAAAAAAAAAAGATTACTCCATGGCATAAATATGCTGTATGTGCCCTTGTCTCATGCAATTTCTTTACATCAATGTGCAGGAATATTTATCCCCAGTAGAAATGTTTAACTAATCTGGTAAATGTCAAGCCATATGGTGTACATTGTAAGGATTTCATCAGGCCTTTTTAACTCTTTGTGAAAGTCTCTCCCTCTTGTTCCCTATGCTTCCCCTCTCCTTTTTTTCCCCCTTTTTTTTCCTTTTGTTGCTGCCCCACCAGAGCATATGAGGGAGGATACAATGTGTGCAGTTATTAACATTAGTTAGATCAAAGATTTGACGTTCACAGTTTATAATAACGAGAAATATTAGCCAGAAGTGCATTTTGTGAGGCGCCTCCATGCTGGGCAAAGAGACACACTGAATGTAATTATTATTAGCAGTGACCTGCAGAAGATCATCACTAATACTTTTTAAAAAACAACTGTCTATCCCAACAATGCACAAAATTCCCAGGGGCTACCTCATCTCTTATCGCTTCTTTTGAATAGTCCAGCCTTTACAACACATAAACTGCAGTTCCCCAGCACTTTCAACTAAAGGAAATGTTTCTGTACCATAACTATCTAGTGTATCTCAGGGAAAGATAGAGTGCAATGTACAATAAGCGATATCAAAAAAAGAATAAACCATTATACTCGTGCCAATCCTTATTCATGGTTTTATAACAAGACATAACTGTTTTCTTCCTATAAATCTTGACTCTATTTTTAGAGTTTGCAAATAATGACTCCAGTCTTTGGCTGCCTGCCACTTCTGTGAAAAACTGGAATAGCCACAGTGCAAGACTACAATATTATAAAAAAAAAAAAAAAAAAAAGGAAACAAAAACAAAAAGAGAGGGCTCTTGTTGAACTCTTCCTATTCTCTACCAGGACAGACCAATTCAAGATAGTGACAAGGAATGCAAATGTAGAGAACGTGTCAGAGAAAGCAGGAGCAGGCTGGAAATTTGCCTGATCTTCCACACCTATTTCTGAATCTTGCTTTCACCTAAAACAAATTGCAATGGCCCATATATACCTAGGCTCTTTGTTGGATCACTGGCAGGCACTTGCACCCAGTAAACCATGAGCAAGCCTGGACTTCTCTGCCAGGCACCACTGCTTCCTTTTCCATCCTAGGGGCCATGAAACCTGCCTTTCATGTCTGTTGATGGAGACAGCTTCTGAGGGCAAAGGATTATAGAACATTTCTTGCTATAGCACAGCCCAGGAATAATAATAATAATAAATTTTAAAAATTAGGAGAAACTACCACCTTCAGCTGTAGCCTCTGGACATTGTAGAGCGGTGAAAGTCTAGGGAAGGGGAGCTGCAGGTCAAGGAAAGGATAAGATCTGGATGGCTGGGAATGAGAAGGGAGAAGGAGGAATGTAATGCAGGAGGTAGAGAAGGAAAAGCAGAGGAATGACAGCATTCAGATAAATATAGCTCTGAATTCAAACTCTGGGGGAGACTCTGGGAGGGCGTTTCCTGCCCTAAGCCTCTGAAGTTTCTGAGATTCTCCCATATTGCAAGTGATTTACCTGTAAAAAAGGCTAAATAGGGAAAAAAAAAAAAACAAAAAAAGGAGAAAATTGAAATAAACAACTCTCTGCTGTTTAAAAAAGTCCTTCCATCCTGCTCTCTCAGGGTCAAATGTTCAGGCACAAGGACAGAAAGAAAAGAAAAGAAAAAGAAAAAGAAAAAGAAAAAGAAAAAGAAAAAGAAAAGAAAAGAAAAGAAAAGAAAAGAAAAGAAAAGATCACTTTAGAAAGAGGATCTTTATACAAATATATTAGCCCCAGTTTTCATCAATGTAACAACTGTATTATCAACTGTTAACACAAAGTGCCTTCACTATATAGCTGCCAGTTTCCTAACTTCAAAATATTTATTGGTAAATTATACTTAGCATTTCATTATTATTAAGGACATCAGGAAGTAACAGTGCAACAGCTACCAGTATAGTTGTCTCAGCTTTGTTATTTGCAACCATTTGGGAAAAAAAAAAAAAAAAGAAAAAAAAAAAAGAAAGAGGTATTTCCAAGTTGTAAACACACCAAAAAAAGAACAAGAAAAACATTAATAATTAATCAGAAGCACTAGTCCCACACTTTTACAGTGAAAGCTTTGAGATGAATGTATCTATTAGTGATGTGTGTATATATATATTTTTAAATTTTTCACACTAATGTGTTTCTAATAGCAACATTATCTGGCTGTATAGACAACTCATGCCTGAACAGACTCAGTATTCAGGAAGTTGTTGACAAAGACTTCTGCAACAGCCTGTGTGATTTTGTGTTATTTCCTTTAATTGAACCAATAAGACCTGCACTACAGCACTCCTGACCTTTGCTCAGAAGGCTAATATGAGATTAGGATAGTCTCAAAGTAAGAAACAGGGAGTGTATTTGTAGCACAGAAACATTTCTATAGTAATAAAAGATTAAAATCCATTTAATACTAGGATCCTTTCCGTCCCAAACCACTCTGCTCTTAAAGGGTTCTTTGAAAGGACCTTGGTGAGACAATATAGTATCTTAATTTCAGAAAAGTTAAATTCACTCAGTTTTGTCTTTGTGCTGAGTGATTTAGGACTTGTAATTAAGATGATACCTATGACTTTGAGTTCTTGGTGTCATTACAGTCACCCAGTTGGACATTAAGAAGTCCCTACGGAAAACTTACACAAGAACATAAAATATGTCATGCCAGATAAATGATTCTTTGTGGTTCTTGTATTATTCTGGTCAGTAGTGAAGGTTGCAATACTTAAAACCAGATGTGGCGGCCAGGGAAGAAATGAGACAGGCTCCCTGGTGGGAGAAGGAGACCCTGAGTGATTTGGGAGAAGATGGGAGAACAAATGTTTTGATTACAGCTGTGAACATTATGCCAATACAGCAGAGAGATCCTGCTGCATGACTCCATCCCAAAATACAGAGGAATGACTAAGGCTCAAATGAAAAATAGGACCAGACCGCTGGGGGAGCGTGTGTGGTTTTAATATGTGTGGATTTACTCCATGTGTTCTTAGGCACAGTGATAAACAGAGAAGCTGTCTGAGGGGATGACCATGACCTAGGATCCAGTGCCTGCTCCTGCTTTTGCTCTTGCCTCTATAGGTCTGCGGCTGCAGGAGTGCCTGGCTGTGATGTGCATTCAGCTTCACCAAGCTGTATGTAAGACAGCCTCAATTTAAAAGAAAACCTAGGAAGACTGGTAATGGAGTTTTCTTCTCAGGCTTCCCTTTCCCCATGCACTCCATGAGGCATCAGCCTACATTTTCTCATGTAGGAGCTTGGAGGGGGAGATCTGTGCTTTTCCCCAGGAGCAAGAGGCAGGAATGAGCTGCTGTGCTGAATCTGTGTCTCCTACCATGTCGAGAGGGGACAAAATGAAAAGAAGCAGCTGGAGACCAGTTAAGTTACCTGCACTTCTTTCTTGCAGTGCTATATACAGAAAGTCAAATTCAGAGTCAGGATAATATATTTACCTCAGCTGCAATGTTCAAATTGGGCTGATTGTTCTGTCCTATGCAAGGACATTCACAAAATTAGGAGGAATACTTCAAGCAGGGTGGCTGCAGGTAAAACACCCAACAGTTGCAGCCATGACATGGATTTAAAGTGTGTTCCCTCTAATTACACACACAGATATTGTAATGCTGCTATGCAAACAGTCCTCTGTGGACTTTTGCTTGTGGATTTTATTATAACACATTCCCAGCTATGAATGACACCTTTCCTCTGTAATATCTGCTGTTGTGCCCTTTACCTTCTGACTTTCTTCTGATTTTGTTACTTTTCTTGCCGTCAGGATTTAAAAAGTAGGAAATGAACTTTCCATTCTGCACTCTAAGTGATGCTCATGCCATGTCATCTGCAGTTGCATTGTACTCCCTGAACTTTGCAGCCACTGAAAACACAAATAGTATGTCAACTTGTTCCTGCCTTTGCAAGAGAATTCAAGGTCAAGCTGACCAGTGAACTCTCGTATTTAAACAGTAAGTCAATGCTCATCTACAGCACCAAAACTGCCTCTGGGAAAGATGTTAACCCCGTGCTGGGCCTCCAGACAGCGCAGGCCATGTCATGGCTTTTAAAGTAGTTTTCTGCTGCTGTCAATAAGGGCCGGACGTACTGCATATGTCTACTGGACTTAAACAAGTGTCCCTTCTTCGGATGTGTGCTGTACAAGTGAGGCCCTCAAGGGGTTAATACATGCCATTCCTGAGTTCAGTGAAGGGACAGGGAGAGCCAAACAGCGGGAATTTCAGGATGTTAATAGCCTCTTCTCTTCCGATTGGCCCAGAACGAATGCAGGGTACAGTAAATTGTCCCTGTCAGCTTAGCTCACATGATGATATGCTTTATTTCTAGACATGCCTTGAATCTGTCCCTTGAATTTATGTTCAGAAAATAAACACTTCCAGACGGCAATAAAGCATTCAGTTGTAGCTGGCTGTTGCACAGGCTCGAGCCAGTGAAAGCCGTTTGCTTTAGAGTTTCTAGAGCTTGCAAAGCTTCAGCTCTGTGCTTGTGCTTCCTTCAGTTCCTGCTTATGTTGGCAAGTAACCCCCCCCTCCCTTGGACTTGAGGGGATGTCCCAGCTTACTTAGGAAAGCCACGGACAGTTTCACTTGGTATTCACATGGGCACCATCCTGAAAGGTGACATCAGGCCACCTTGTGCATGCAGACCCTCCTGTCTTTTATAGCAGGCAACACTGAGAGAAAAGAAAAGAAATAATTCAATGTTGCAAAACAAAGATATAAATGATTCAGGATATGAATCTCCTACCATAAAAAAGTAAATCAAACAGCTGTTACGTTCTTGTATGATGTGACTAAGGAAACAACTGGTGGCTGGCTGATTTACTGATTAGGAAGGTTGAATAGAATAATCTCCAGGTGTTCCTGATAAATGCCCAAATAGAGCTGCAGTGTTTGTTTGCAACCAGTAATTTTATGGCTATTCTTTTTCTCCTCGATTCCCCTCAATAACACCAGTTTATAACTGCATATTTACAGTATAGGGGAGTTTGGCAAAAATCAATGGTAAATGCGCATAGGAGACAACAAAAGAGCAATACAAATAGAAAAATCCTTGTTACAGCTTTAGCTTATTAGAAGTGTGTGGATGTTAAAATGCTTTCTTCAACACAAAGGCACTAGAAGAAACACTGAGTTCTATCCACTTCATTTAGGGTTGGGAAGCCAGTACCCCAATACTATACCTGGAACATGCCTAAAGAGCCCTGTGCGCAGATAGTTTTTATATTTCTCCTGTTTAACATGACACAAAATTTCGGCTAAAGTCCATTTCTATTCTAAAAAGCAGCCACCCAGGAACCCACATGGGGCCAGAAGTGGCTTGTCTGTCATCTGAATGTGTCTGATAGCAAAATCATTTGATAAGAAGTCTAGAGGACAGCTGGGGTACTGTTCTGGTCTAGATTATAAACTCATTAGGAGATAAGGATGCAAAAATAGGAATACTCCAGGTATCAGGTGCAGCTGGAGTAAATCCTACAAATTGCTTGTTGGTGAGAACAGCTGCCTGCTTCAGTGCCAAACGGGCCAAAAAAGGGAGTGAGCATAAAGATGATAGATTTCCCACCCCACCAGTGGGGAACTGCATTAGGGGGCTTGGGGGCGGGGGGGCTCATAAGCAATGCAACTAACATGGGAGACTGGCACAGATCTTGGTGGCAGGGGACATTCACTGGGCCAGTTTCCAGGCAAGACACACTAGAAAGCCTCTGAACAGAGGAGGTAAATTCTTGCTGAACCATTTTTTTCCTTCCCTTCTCCTACCCCCCAACCTCCCACCCCACCCAACCCCACACCAAGCACCAAGCCAGACACCTCCCACGCACCCATGCAGTAGGGATGCACAAAACATTCTCGTGGCTGGTTCAGCAAGGGTATTCAAAAGCTTTTACAATTTATAGGAAGCCAAAGGGCAATTATGCTTAACACCCCCTCCCCTTCCTTTATTCTGGCTATCTTGCTCTCTTCTGTTTCTCATTCACTCTCATTCCCATCCTTCCTTTCCTCTTCTCTTCCCTTGATCCCATTCAGGGACTCCAAAGGACTAATTCAGCACAGCACTGGCAGAGATAAGTTAAAACAATGAGCAGATTTGCAATTAGGGAGAGTTTTAAGGATTGGGAATTGTGCATGTTTTACAGTCATCTTTTCCCAGCAATGGGGTCTTTATCTTTGGTAGATAGAGTTCTTTCCTGAGCTGCCACAGCCCCACCCTCATGCATCAAGTGAAATTCCACATTCACACTAAAGTGCTGCCATATTTCAAACATATTCCATTGAAAAAAAGAAGAAAAAAAAAGTTTTAAAAAGTGTGCTGTACTCTGGCCAGGGCTGATTATCAATGGTGTACATGCCTTTAAAATCCTTTGTTAATGAGGTATCCTTATTACCATAATCAAACACGCTTAGAAACTTGCCACAGATAAGCAAATTCTTCACATTCTTTGCTCTGCACTTTCTGCTGGCATCTCTTTCCCATCCCCCTTGGTGACTGCTTAGCTTCTGAAGGTTAGAGACCGGTACTGCTGGAAATTAAAGTCTTCTCTTTACCCACACAAGCAAAGAAATAGTAAAAGCTTCCTTATTCTGCAGCAGAAATGACCTGAACAATGACCTGAAGAGACCACCCTCCTGAGACAGGAGAGGTCACCAAGGCTCCATGCAGGATCTGCTCAGGGGCATCCTCTGCAGAGAGAGCCAGGGAGAGATTGCAAATCATCCAAACTCTGCCAAATTATGTGTGAAGGTTTTGTAATGCAGTCTACTGTCCACTAGGGATTAAATTAAGAACATCAAACCCAACACAGAAAGAATTTAATTTTGTACTTTACTTTGACATGCAGTGTTTTATTTAAGGCATTTTATCAGCCCCTGTGTCCCAAAACATCTCACCACCAGAAAATACTTAAATAAACGGAGCTATTTGTGCAGAGGGGCATACAGATTTAGCATGAAAGACTCTTGCTTTTAATTTGTTCATACAGAAAATATACTCAGGCAGCCACTCAGGCAACCATTCCCGCTGGCTCCAGAAAGCACTCCTTCTCCCTGTGTTTATAGAATACCTGTCTAAACAGCACAAAAAACTTGATTTAAATGTGAGTGCTCTGACATGAACTAAGTGATTGATAATTAGAATCAAGTTAGAAATATACTCAGCTTAGACAGGGGAGTGTGCACATCACTACATGTTAGCATCCAATACTTCTTATCCCAAGACTGGACCATTTCATCTGGAATTAGAAACTGCAACAGCATTTTTCATAAATTTGACTTCCTGTTACATAAATATACATATTATTACTTGGTGTGTTTTTTTAAGCCATGAAAAAATGGTTCTGCTTTACTGTAGCCTTTAACATACATACTTCCTTAATTTTAGATCTGAGATTGTTTCAAAAAAATTGCTTTACAAAGGAAGCAACCTGCAAGGGTAGGAAAAAAAAAAAAAAAAAAAAAAAAAAAAGACTGAAATCTCTCATGGACGGGTATGAGAACTGCATATTTTTCAGTACATGCTGTTTGCCTGGTACTCTTTCATGGCTATATCAGGGCTAAGGTAATATATCAAACACATTCTTAGGGCCTCAGTTAACCCTTATGCAACTGAACAAGATACTTAGCTGCCCTGCAGGAGGCATACTTAGTCAGAAACAATATTTATTGCCTTTTTTGAAGTGTAGCAATGGAAGCTGAGGTTTGTAGGATTTGTCCTCATGCTTTCTAGTTGGTTTTCAGACCTAAAGTTCCCCCAGTCCTTTTGCTTTGTTGATGTTACCAAGAGTTTTTCAACTGCCTTTTGATGTGGTAGAAGGAAAGGGAGAGTTTCTTCCCCCGGGCAACAGGCACCACAATTAAGACCATGCGAGATTTGTGAATTCCCAACAGCTCACTTCCAACCACAGATTTCTCTCAAACCATCCTTTCCTAAATTGAGAACACCAGGTAAATGCTGAATATATCTTCATGTTACTCATGAGAGTGATGCATCACCACTACCTTACAGCTGGGAAACTGAGGCATGAGGGGTAAATTATTAGTTTATGGTTATGCTAAGAAACTGAATTAAGTCAAGTTATGAGACCTGAGGATCACCACAGCTCCTTTACTGCAAAACCACACTGACTTCTCAGCAGTTCCTTCCTCTCAGGAAAAAAACAAGGTCCCCTAGCCCCACAAAAATAAACCAAAATAAAATCTTAGTCTGATAGATAGGATAACACAAAGAAAAAAGCTGAGGAAAAATCATGCTTCTGAACATATGAAAATTTGATTACTAAACTGACCAGAATCCTTGTAATTGGATCCTAAATGTGTAAACAATATATTAGGAAAATAGAATATTGCCCATGTAAGTATATGTAGATACTTTATATGAAACAATGACATTTCATTTCTCCAACTGGTAGTATTCCATTAAACTTATTCACAAAATATGGGTAGCCATTAGCATTCTCACTTCAGTGGCTGAGTATCAATAGATATGTGAAGAACAGCTACTGAAAACATATATTACTTTAGAAAGTGAAACCACAACTTCTACAACATGATAGTATGTCATTAAAACTCTTGATACTCTTATCATCCTCTGTATAGATTGATTATGACCGCCTGTGACCTTGAAATGCAGTAAAATCCTGTAACTTGAGATGGTAGGGGACCCAATCCTGTTCCAGAGCTCTGATCCAAAGCATGCTTTGAGAGAGGCTTTTGCCTGAACAGCCTAAATGCTTGTGCAAGGCTCCACAGATCGGGCCTTATAATTCCACAGAGTCCTTGGCTGTAATGCTGCCTGTTAAAAATTTACCAGGATTTTACTACACAATCATAGGGAAGATGGTGGCACCTCCAAGATTACAGGGAGGAAGGACTGTAGCAGCTCCAGCATGAGTGTGAGAACCACAGGAAAATGGTATCTCTTAATGGTGATGGCTGTAATGTAGGTTAATGGGATCATCTTTTCCCTGGGAGAATTCATGAACTCTTCTATTCATTGACGTTATTTTTAGCAGCAAGTGAAGGATTTGATTCAGAGCTGGAGATGTTTTCACCAGGAGGTTTGATTTTAGTGAAGATCCCATTCAACTAACTGAAACCAAAGCCAGTACAATTTATCTGAGGAGCACTGCAGAAGGCTCACTGTACCCACAGACACAGGTTTACCCCTGCATGTTGGGTGCCACCTACATTTCATAGTCCATTTCTTGGGCTCATGTCACAGTGTGCCCTGGCTATGCAGCTGGTGGCAAACACTTTGATGCAGCCCACTGAGCTGAGTCTAAATCCTTTATGCCCTGAAATCCACTGTGGGGGACACCAGGGTTTTTTTTAAGTACTTTTTGGCTTACAGTTGAAATTTGTCATTGATCTGAGGGCAGATCTTCCCAGTCACATCCCTGTCCCTGCTCATTCCTGCACTGCTGACTCCGTCCTGCCCTTCAAGCCTTGCTGGCGAGGATGTTGGAGGGCATGGGATGTTTGTCCATACAAAACCCAAACTTTGCTGAGTTATCAGAACAAGGCAGCCTGGCTGTCAGCTTATCAGCCAGAGGAGAGAAAAAGAAAGGAAAGAGAAAAAAAAAAAAAAAAAAAAAGAGCAGAAGAGGACAGCATTCTCATTTCTTATGCATGCTGCCAAGGGCCCTGGCTGGGCAGCTGAAAGGGGAGGGGGGGGGGATGAACAGTTTGCAGGGGTGAAGCATCACTCCCTTCCTAATGCAGCCCCCCCGTGCTGCTTCCCAGAGAGTTTTCCTGGGCACCGGTGGCATCCCCCCCCTAGGCAGAGGCACCCTGCCTGCCCTTTTTTCCTTCCACTCCTCTGCTTGCTCTTTCTTCCCCTGCTCTCCATGTTCTGCAGCCTGGCCGGGGGGGGGGGGGATGGCAGCTCTCAGCCTCGAGTCCCGTGGCTGGTGGTCTGTCCCCAAGGTAGCCCCGGTGGCCAGCGAGGCTTCTGCGGGGTGTTAATTGCCCATAGGCCACCCGCCAGCCCCGTCTCCCATTCACTGATGGCCGAGGTGACCCTCCTGAGTGAGCCCCTGCCCCAGGTCAGCGCTCGCAGGGGCCAAGTTCAAGGGCACAGCCTGGTACAGACATATAAACAAGGGAATGGTATGTAAGCAATAAAGACATAAAGGTTAGGATCAGGGCTAGCAGTACAATAAACAGCTGTGATAACCCGGTTTGTTTATAGATAAAGAATTTACTGTAAAATCTGCAAAGTGCAAGATACATTTGTTAACGCTTTCAGGGGCGTATATTTTTAGATTCCCCTTTTATTTTTTTGTTCTGTGGACTGAGCAAATGTCTCCAAACAGCCTGGTTTTTTTCTTTTTCTTTTTTTTTCCTCCCCTTACTTTCTTTTCAATAAAACCCAGGAAACACACACTGATCACATTAGCTAGACATTTTTCCCTTCAAAAATCCCTCCAAACAAGTTAACATTGTTCCACAGCACTTTAAAACTGCTGCCACAACAAATTCAGACACAGATAGCTTGGTCCTTAATACTTACAGCTTCCTATTGAAACACCCATGTTTCAAACAAGGAACATCCCTTTCCCTCCTATTTTTCCTAATTTAGTTTTAATAAAAGTAAGTGGAGTAAGTACAATTTAATCAGGGCTCTTGTAAATTTTGCACAGTGCATGTTTTGCCAACTTTTCTTTTAAAATATCTTTCAGAGGATAGGCAAGCATTTAGTGAAATTACTCTGGTGCTTCTTAACAATCCTGCAAGGCTACCATCAGAAGTACAATATATTGTACTCTAACTATTGATCCAAATGGCTACATTTCTAAAGCAGAAAATGATTGTGTAGTGAAAGCAGTGCAGAGGTGCAGTAAAATGCCCTCAAGTATATAAAGACATAAAGATTAAAGTCACCCTGCAGATTCCCTTTAACTCCTCCAAATCCACTGTGTAATGTGTTCTTTTAGGATAAATCAAAAACTTTGTACAAATTAACATGACAGGTGCCAGTATTCATAAATAAGATTGCTTCTCACCATCATGAGGCACAAAGAAAGCTTACTTTGCTTTAAATACATGCAAAAGCTGCTAATTATATTCCCAGATGTCAAAAGAATATCTGAATATCTAGAAGGCAAAATAACACCCCAAAATTTGTCAGCCAGAACACGTATTCAGGATAAGGAATTGAGATTCCAGTACACTGGATGCCCTAGAGTGTTAATACCAACAATTTTCAGTTCTGTGGTTAGTCTTCAATAAAGTTTAGATGTTCTTAAAAAGAAAATACGTAGGTGATGTCTGTCATAGACTCTTTCTCCTCCATAGCACCAAAGTGTTTTCTCTGCATTTGAGAATATGCTTTTGAGTAGCATAGCTGCTGTTAGGAGCACGTATGTTACATATAACTCATGAAAAGGATTATGACTCCATGATGAATATACCTATCCTTGCATTGCTTTCATTATCATTCTTTGGATACTTTTTGGTACCAGCCATCTGTAGCACCTTTAACCTTCCCCTAATGACACCAAAAAAAAAAAAAAAAAAAAAAAAAAAGGATAGATGTTGGAGAAGTCAGACAGGGTTTCTAATACACTTGACAAGCACAATCAAGCCCTGGCCACGAGCAGGGCACTCTGGGTCCTCCTTTGCCTAACTAATACATAGCAGTAGTATAACAATAAACTATATAATTTAATGCCTGTTCTGAGTTAGATTCTTCTTTGGCCTGCTTCTGCTTCCACTGTACTCTGAGGAAAAACACTCAAGGTGAAATATTTCCCCCAGTCAAGATGATGGTCGAATTCTCCAGGATTAAAAGGGAACTGGTAGATCCTAAACAGATTAATCTTTGAAGCAGAAAACCTTTCAGTGCCTGGCTCCTGGCTACTCCTGTACACAAATAAGGTATTTTGTGTCTGTGTGTACTTCAGGAGCTCTGTCACTAAAATAATCAGTTGATCAAAACATCCTTATAAGTCAAATTCTGGCCCTCTTTAGCTCTGGTCAAAAGACAGATGGATGAAAAGGCATTGCTAATGCAAACCCCTATCACGCCTGGGGCCTTTCCCCTGCACAATTATCCTGCCTGGATTATTCCTCCAGGACTGTGACTGATTTACACACTACAGGAGTGTATCTCATCTGGGAAACGAGCACAGCTTTTTAATTATTCTCTGCACTGTGGTGTCCCCCGCAGGGTTTTGGTCAGAGCTGCTCTGCTCGGTGCTGCCCACTGCAGGAGGACAGGCTGGTACCGGCCCAAACTGCTTCCAGTTACCTCCTCCCAGGTACTGGGCAGAGAGGACACGCAAAGCAGAGCCAAATGGCTGCAGTTCCATTCACAAGCTGTTATTCCAGCATCCTACCTGCCTCAACATCTTCAAGAACTTGGAGGAGTTTGGAGGAGAAGATTTGGAGTGGGCGCTGTGGGGAACTGCTCAGTAAGCCTGATGGTGACAGTCAAATTTGTTTCCTGAAAGAATAAGCATTTTAGGAAGGGTTCTGACAAGGCTTTTATGCGAAGTACAGGGGAGAAGGCAGCAGACAGAGGCGATGGGAGACTGCATGGAGACTGTGGCAGAGTCATTGCCCCCCAAAACCCAGAGCTAGGGAGGGGGGCACCCTGCCTGCTGGGGTGGAAGAAAATAGGGCAATGCCAAAGTGTGCTGTAGGTCACCTGCTTCAAAACACCCTGATGTATCAAAATCATTCATTATAGATGTGGCAAGCAGCAGTAAGAAGGAAATAATTTGCCACAGGCTTGGTCCCTACAACTGCACCTTCATCAAGGGAAAAAGAAAACACTGACAAAAAAAAACCAAACCAAAAAACAACAAAAAAACCCCTGTAAGGTTAACCATAATTAATTTCCAAAGGCCTCAGTCACTACTGATGCACCTGCTCTGCAGAGAAAGCTGACTGAAGTGCCTGTGTCCTTCCTACCTGAGCCACTGACACCTCAACATCTCCAGACTGAGTGGGGACAAGCACTGAGGATGCAGACAGGATGGACAAGGTGCCTGCAGTTTTGAGCTCCAACATCTCCTTTCATCTTGCTCATCTATCTGAGAAAGACACTGCTGGAGGGGACCCTCGCTGGCCACAGGAGGCATTATTAGAGCCATGAGCTGGACTCCAAACTACTGGGTTTGCACCCAGAAGAAATGAAACTTGAAGAAGGAACAAAACAAAACAAACAAACAAAATCCAAACCAAAACAAACAACCAAAGAATACACAGTTCTGGTCTGCTTTGACAGGTAATTTATGAATGGGTCACACCTGTATTAAGGGGCTGCACTGTATTTCCCTTTTGAAACTGGTGGTCCCAGCTATTATGTGATAATATCTGTGAATTCAGATTTATGAGATTCCTTGCCCAGCCAATAAAACTAGGAGGGAAATATAAAGATGTCCATAAATGACATATTTTCATGCTTTGTGCAACCCATCCCTGCAAAGCACTTTTGAGCAGCTAAGCAATTTACATCTAATAGCAAAGTGTTTTTTAATCAGTCAGATCAATTTGTGAAGAATTGGTACATTAGGTATAGCCATATAGCACACATCCTTATAGCAAAGGTTTAGAAGTAATTGCTCCCTGACCCACTGAACACTGTATTACTATAGAAGTTTGTATTCTATTAAGAGTTAATAAGTGACCAAAATCTAGACTAATACACTGTCAAGGTTCATTATCATTACAGGTTCTTGCTATTTTTCCAGTGCTTTTTGCTCTGCCCTTCTTGCTACATATGGAAAACCTATATCAAGATGGTTGTCATGGCAATGAAAAGATTTGCATGTGTCTTATCTATCTATTTAAATACCTTCTTATGGCTTATAACTACCATAATACATCCCTCCAGTCCTGCTCATTGCTAATTTAGAGCTAGCCCAGTGTGTCTGAGGTCAGTGATACTATCGAAAGCTTGTTGTCTAGACAACTCTGAAGCTACTGTCCATGGGATAATTGTTTTATGCAAATAAAAAAGTACAATGGTGACACGCTCATCCATGACTCTTGAAACTCGCTTGTGCCAGGGCTGGACCAAGTCTGTGATCACGTGCCCAGCAAGAGCATTTTCTGCTTCATCTACCAGTCATGGCCTTATTAGTTTGATGGTCTTTTTTGATGCTAGGTTTTTTTGGGGTGGTTTTTGTTTTTTTTTTGTTTTGGTCAAGCGTGAATCTGGTTTGAGAAAGACAAGACACTGTAAAAATCTGCTCTGTACACATACACGTGTGTACACATGCATGCCCCAGCACACAATTTACAGAATTGAAGGAAACATGCCAAAAACATTTAACTTACTCATTTGGGGGAGGGTGAAAGGCCCTTTGCACCCAGCGTCATGGCACGAGTGCGTAAGTATGTGGATTTGGTACTAAGGGCCTTTTGGGAGGGTCTTGAATTTTAAAAACAACCTGACAAAGGTTTCAATGGGTTGGACTCAAATGATCCAAACTTCCTACCTACCACAAATCTAAGTTTTTCCTTTCTCCATTTTTTTGTAGCTCAGCTATTTCCATCAAAATACACTGGACTGAGAGCACTCTGAGAAGATCATGTGGAAAACAAGAAAATATTTTGCACACAGAGCTGAACCCCCCCTTCATCAACACAGAGTAATATCTGCTTTACTTTGCTTCCTTCTTTCTTTGCTTCCCTCTTTCTTTTATTGTATTCTCCTTTAGGAGTTCATGCTTTGCTGCTGCAACCAAATGGCTGCAAAGGTAAATATGACTATTACTGCATAAATCCATAATGCACACAAGGCAGCATGCAGATTGAAAACACAGAGAGGTAACAACAACCAGAATCTGTCCACAGATTAAAACTACTTTTTCAAGTACCTCAAGATCGACTAAGGACTTATTTTCGGGCAAATTCTATGCTGTTGCCACCAGAGATTAATAATAATAATGGAAATGTTTAATAATTTGGTAATTGATTTGTTACCAGTATTTGAATCGCTTGACCACACTTAAAGATTAGAAATGTATTTTTCCTCAAGATAATTTATATTTGTATTCACAGTCTGAGGAAACGCCACCTATTCCTGCAGCAGTAAATCAGGAACCATTTACCCTGCCAATACAGTTAGACAATGTTTACGTGCAGGACTACATTCATTGTCTGGCTAATCCATACGGAGTAGATTTTCTATTGCATTTCAATAGCTCATCTACTTCAGACTGTCGTGAACTTTCTAAAGATGTGTTTGCACTTATAATAGCAGATCTTGCAGTATAGTAATCTGGCATTGAAGTTTCAGTGACAGATTTATTCAACTAGCATTTTGCATGAGGCATTACTGCAAACATTATTTTTTATGTGCGAGTGTATAATATATTCTACATATATATGAATCTGACAAAAGCTTCGAAAGATAATTTCTGCAATTTAGTAAACTAAGGATTTCGAGTCAAGCATCAGTTTCCGGGTGTTTTTCATAATGGATTTCACAGCAGATGACCTGACAGCTAATCTCATGATCTGAATTGTGCTCCGCCACACAAATCCAAACAAACTGCCGCCAGACCCTCAAAGCATCGCCCTGCTTTCACATGCCACGGATGCAAGTCCATGCCACAAATGTCCAGAGGTCCAGACTGACCTCCTCACCCCCTGTCTGGGAAACATTCCTCCTCCCGGCAGCTCATTCTTGCCGACAAACAGAGCAGGACCAGTGGGCACTTGCTGAAAAGGGACGAGAGAGGGGCCATGAATGGAGCGTGTCTGGTACAACAATGCCAGACAACGTCTGTGAATGGGGTTGCAAACCCTGCTCCTGTTAGAGGAGCTGCCAGCAGATTCCCTGCCCCCTCTTCCCCTCCCCTTAAGGGTCTCTTCTCCCCTTTTGAAAACATATTAGACGCCAAAGACATACCAAATAGGTGGACGAAGTCAATAGGTGATGGTTTCCAAAAGGGGAGGCCACTCACTCGTGGTGCCTACGACTACATAATTTCTCTAGAATGCTTCTGTCCCTGGGCCAGCTGCTCTGTGTCCCATTAGAAGTGGCAGCAAGGACAAAAGCAAAGCAAAAATCTGAGTGCAAGCACTGCTTCTGTATTTGGGTGAGGGCAAAAGCACCAGCGTTACTCTGGGACAGGTCACTGGACTCCATTTTTGGCCTTTTGTGAAAAGCAAGACAAGGACATTGCTAATGAGGTGTGGACTCACACCTGGCTTTATTTATTTATTTGTTTTTTTTTTAAAGTCATGGGTTTAGGAATAAAACAAAAAAAGAAACCATGTATCTACACTGTGACATAATTCTTCTGTCTAAATCATAGTGAAGGCTACGACTGATTTCACAGTGAAGATAAAATACAGAAGGCATTAAGAAGTTTTACAAAACACAGCTAAGCTCATCTCATTTATGCTCAGCACATCCAGGGTAACTATTCTGAAACTGGGGGACAGTGGCCAAATTTTACCAGCACAGGAAAGATCAGTATCCAGCCTGGAGTGGTAAAGAATTCTGGTAATAATTGAGAAAAGAAGTTGCCAGTTTTACTGTATCTTATCTGAGATGATATAAACTTTAATGAGAAATATTTAATTGATATTAAACTGAAAATATATTTCTAATACTTACAACTAGAACTAATCTTGACTGATCATTAAGTCTACAAGTCCAGCCTTTATTACTGCATTTTTATTCTACTCTGCAGTAGTGGCGAAAAAAAAAAAAAAAATATATATATATATATATATATATAATGAAATTATGGAGCCACACAGCAACCAGAGTATGAAACCCTCCTCCCAAGGGGCTCTGTGAGCTTCAGAAAGGCCGTCCTGGATACTGAATCAAAAGCAGGGGAGCTACAGGTAGGTAACCCACAGAATACTCCTTAGTAATTTGGGATTTCTCATCTTGGGAACCCACCGGTGGCTGTTTCTACAACTGCAAGTGCCCTTTGGGAAGGGAGTGACTGGGTCAAGTCAGGATGATAGGGATGGCTGAGACTGAGGATCTTACTAATACACAAAAAATCCTTCAAAGACTGGGAGCTTTCAGGATCAAAGACACCCTGGCTGACTGATTTGTCCATCTATGCTTCTCTGTCTGCACAACTCTGCATGGGTCTATCTGCAAAATAAAACTTCCTGCCCATATTTTAGATTGTTTCCCCAAAGTATATTTTGGATCTGACTGGCCAGATTGACCTTGCCAGACCTCTATCAGCAGCTAATTTAAGCCAGCTAAAAAAAATGTTGGTGGTCACAGCAATGGGGGGTAGCAAAAGGACACCTTCTGCAAGAGTAAGTTAGTTCCTACATGGACCAAGCCATAGAAGGAATCTACTTGATCCTCTCCTGATGTAAACAGGGGCCCCAGAGCCAGCACAAACGCCACTGTTTGCGGGGAAAGCTGCCTGACAGCTTAGAGAAAAAATAAAAATAAAACACAGAATAAATGAAATAGAAAAGCACCTTGGACTGAAAAGACCAGCGCTGGCCCCAGCTGCTTCACGGAAAGAAAAGAGACAGAAATACCCAACACGACCAGCTGTGGGGTGAGTCCCGGCCGCGGGGGGTCCCGTCGGGGCCGGTCCCATGGCAGCCCCCTCCCCAGGCACAGAGCCGGGAGCTGCCGGCTCCGGCTGAGCCCCCCTGCCAGGCATCCCCTGGGGCTGGGGGCAGCTGGGGGGGGGAGATAAAGCAGACTCCAGGGTGTTTTATCTTATGCAGGGGGCTGACCCCGGGAGCAGAAAAGCGTAAAGGTGGTTTTCAAACCGCAGCTTTTTGTTGTTGTAGGTGGGGGGTTTTGTGTGTTTGGTTGTTTGGGTTGTTTTGTTTGTTTTTTTTTTCCCCTCTCCGAACATCTGGGCCTCTCCGGGAGCATGTGCTGTGGGCAGAGCAGAGCCTCTGGCCCTGAACCTGCAATGCCCAGAGGACAGCCAACCCTTCCACGGCTGTAAGCGGATAAAAACACTGGAGGGGAGGGGGGGGGGGAGGCGGGAGGTTGAAAGAATGAGACATTTTTATTTTAAACGGGTGCCCCTATCTGTTTGGAACAAATATTTCTGATGGATGGAGTGAGATCTGGGTGCATTTATCTGGGAATATGCCAGTCTGGATAGAAGTAAGGCAGCTTTTCCTCTGGGTATGGAGGCAATATCCCTGAACCACAGTGACCTCCAAAGCTTTACAGCCTGGGGACAAAGTGACCTCCCCTGCTCGCCCCAAGCTCAGCCCTGTCTGGCAGCTCCCGCCAGCCCTGGAGGCGAGACGGGATGTAAAGAGGGGAAGAGCCTTCCCCTCCTCCCCGGGCTTGTAACCAGCTAAGTTTTTGTCTCGTTATGCCTTTTAACGCAAGTAAATCCAAATAACTGGGCAGTAATGAATTATAAATGGAACAAAAATGAATATACTATTAATACTACTCCCAGAAGGGGATAAAAGGGATCAGCAGCTTTATCCCATAGTGCAGCTGAGAACTGAGAGGCAGGCTGGGCTGACATTCAGAGGCCACTCTGTTTTCATAAGGGGAAGAAAAAATCCCCGGCAAAGGCGAGGCGATCTTTTAAGTGCTCCTGCAGCCCCATGTCTGCAGCCCCACACACCACAGCTCAGTCCAGCAGACTGTGGCTCCTTCCCTTAGCAGAATCATTTGTAAGAGGCACAGTCCTAAAATGGATGCGGAAAAGATGCTTTTGCTTTGCAAGTGAGCGAGCTCTCACCCTGCTTCTTCGGTGAAATATGCTCGCATTAAAGAGCGAGTAAACAAAATTTGGTGCTTAACAATCTCCAGGCCCTTCGGCTCTCCCACAGACCAGCCCCTCCGACTGCCACAGGGAGATGGGGAGGAAAAACAAAGCAGAAAGCACAGCCTGCCCTGGCGCTGACCTTCCCACAGCCAGGTGCCGTGGGGCACCCGGGCCTCCGATAAGGCCCCGGCGCTGCTGCTCTGCAGGAATGCTGGGAGATAAGGGCAGTGTTTTCTGAATTATTTCCTATGAGCAGGTTTGAGAGAGGGGAGGGGGTACAGCTGAGGTACCTCCTCCTCCTCACCAGAGCGGATACGGGGGTCTGCAGGGGTCGTCTCCAATCTTAACGCCACCCATGAGGACTAATCCAGTATGTTGCCAAGCACCTCTAATGCTCAAGGACTGGGGAAAGCAAACTGGACCCAAGTTTAAACTCTTACGCACTTTAAAGTGCAGTTAAACTCCAGTTAGTGCTGAAACCCTGCTGTGGCAAAAGCTGGCAGAAACCACTGAGTGAAAACTGCACAGAGTAAGGGAGCTGGGCAAACCAGGAGAAGTATTTTTGCTTTTCTTTCACCTTCTGCCATACCACCAATGTCTGGTGCTCCCTGCAAGACAGGTACACCAAGATTCCAGTGAAGTGTTTGCTGGGAGATGTAGCAGGGCCTTATTCCTGCTGCATTAGAGACAGAGTGAAGCTGTAATTCCATGTGGGTGGGACCAGGTTGGAGACACCACCATATTCTGTTCAAAATGGATTAAAAAGTTAGGAAAGCAGCAAGAGGTTGTTTTCAAAAGTGACTATGATAATTTGGACAGAAAGGAAGGAGGTACTTCAGCTTTGAGAGTATCTATCTGAAAATGCTTGAAAGGGGACAGATTTTCTTGTCTTTGGGCAGATGCTTGGGCAGAAATAATCTTCTCCAACATGCTTTCATCATCTTGTGTTTGACTTGGCATGATTAGTTTTAGCACAAATGAATCACTTGAAGGTTCATCTTTCTCTCTCTTGCCTTCTCTCTGCCCCTTGGCAAGGCAGAGACATTCTACCTACTATCACCCCAGGAAACACAGAGATAAATAGTCATATAGGGTTTGCAGTTGGGTCCTTGATAGCATTTTGAGCAAAGGAAAAAAAAGGAAACCTCTATCTTCATCAGATGAAGACAATCCAACACTTGCCAGAGCCCTTAGTGACACTAATGCTGTTTACTATTGTGCTTATTTCAGTCTTCACCCTTACCAGGATTAGATCTTTTGAAATAACAAACTGCCATTCCTTCACCAGCAGTTTGGAAGCAGCTCCAACCCATGCCTTTGCCCCTGCATCTCACAGCCCATGGTTTATCTGACAACAGGCACGTTATTTTGTGGCTCCCATCAGGTCAGTATAGCAGGGAAATATCCACACAAGATGAATACAAGCATCACTCAACAAAGCAAATGCAGGGGAAAAGCACCAATATTGTTCCTTTCACTGTCCAGTCATCAAGAAATACAAAGTTCACCCTTAGTGTCTAATGTTTTTTAGTTTAGCTTTACACATAAATTTAAATGAAAAACCTTTTTATCAAACACATATACTATCTTCCTGTCAGGCCTTACCCACTTGAGTCTTTCTTGATATGGAAAGCCATCCCTGACCATCAGGATTTGCTCACTTAAGCACCTTACACTTAATGTTTAAGCATCTGTACACGGGTGGCTGTGAGCAGCCTCCCGTCTTGCAGTTGCAGTGAAACAGGGCTGCTCATCCAGTGAAGATCAGATTGAGCAGGTGCACATTCACATTGCATGGGTTCAACTTAAATAAAGTACCTGTCTGTGATGTTTGAGGGTGGCCTTGCTCTTGAGCTTCCCTACCCTCCTGGGGGCATTCTCACCTGCATGGTGGCTGGACATGCAGCTGCGTGGCATACGGTGACAGAAAGGGAGATATTTGGAGCCAGTTGATTAATAGTTCTGGGGTTTGGTTCCTGTCCTTGTATGGAAACTGCAGGCCACAGAGCCAGAAGGAGATGCTCCACACCCTGAGGCTAGGGTGATAAGCTGTCCTCCACTGTTTCCCATGACCTGATGTCCCAAACCCACTGGTGTCCCATGCACTGCTACCCCCCAGCAGACTTATCCCAGAATGGCTGGGTACCCTCAGCCATCAGCAGCAGCTCCCCATCCCACAGCCAGGGTACCACCGTAACCATGGAGACCGGCCCAGATATAGTCACCATGGAAACACCCAGCAGTGCTCAAGTTGGTGATGCTCAGACACTAGGGGGAGTGGTATGGGGCTGTCCCCTATGCCAACCACACAGGGGCAAGTGCATGTCCCCTTGGGTAAACCAACAAAACCCAAGCAAGCCTCTCAGCAGAGATGCAGAAACCATGCCTCTTCATACTTCTCCTTGTGTGACATGGTCTTCCACCAAGAGTGGTAAATTTTCTCAAAGAAATCCCCCCAAAAAAGAAAAGAAAATGTGGAATTTCATGACAACACTGAATGGTAGCATAAAACTGCCCCAGCTGCACTGGCTGGCTCCAGTTCCCAATCAGCATCATCTGAGTGCCACTTCCTTGTGAGAGGAACACAGCCCTCAGGTCTGAGTACATGTGTAAAAAGCTTAAAACCTAATTTTCTCCAAGGGATGCTAAGTGTTAATTGTCCTTGCTGCTACTTCCACCCGTGTGTTTTGCGTGAGAAAGTGCTTGGTTCTACAAAGGCTGAGTTCATATTAGAATACATCTGTGCCTACATACTGAGGGATTTATTTACAGCTTTATTGGATGTGCACCCAGCCCTAATTGTCAGGCTACCTCAACTTTGTTCATGGAAAAGGAAGTAAAAAGGTCACTAGACAGAAAATAATTTATGGGTGATACTCTATAGCAACTTAAAGAAGACTACAATATTCTGAGCTTTGCCAATAGCATTATATGGCATTGCATCTTTCCACTGTCCCTGGCCATGGATAGCAGGGGAATATTCCAGTAATTATATCAAATCCCCAGTGCATTTTGAGGTGAACTATCTAGAATAACTAATTTGAGTAGCATGTCACTCTTCCATCTTGTAAGTAGGAGTGAATGGGCTGTAAGGGGCACAGTGAGGTGATTTGATCCTGGGGGCTAACCATCTCGTGATAGATTTAATTTCCAGGATCTATACACACACCCCTTGGTGCCCACCACCATGAATATACTGATCCTCACCTCTCTACCCAAGTTTGCTGTTTCAGTCCAGCTGCCTACTGTTCAGTAACCTCCTGTGCTCTAAAGGAAAACAGCACTTCTCAAAAAAAAAAGTGAAACAGAATATAAAATTTCAAAACTTGAAACTGGCTTTGTATTTTAATGGGGGAAATGTTGTCATTGCTAAAAGAGCCTTCCAGAGCCTACAGAACTTGAAAGAGAGCAGGAAGATTGGTTTTCATTCTCTCTGCACCCAAATGTCTTCTGCCGACTATAAAATCTGTAGGGACCTTGTGAAATACAAATTCTCAGAACGGACTTCAAAGCAATTAAGCTAATATTAGCATTTTTCATAGTGTTACAGTGATTTTTATTGTGTTATAAAATGTTACAAATTATTTAAAAGTTTTCCTGCATTAATATTACAGCCTAGGCAGATAATTTGCTTTATTTCAAGGCTGCAGCTACAAATGGTGATTTGACTGACTGGGACAGAGTTTGCTACATTGGCATCTAAAGCCAAATACTTTCCTGATGGGCTTCAGAGGCAGCTTTTTTATTAAAACCACATTAACTGTACAATGATATTAGAAAAAAAAAAAATCATTTCCCACAGACTGACTAAATAGGTACTCTATTAGTTGACTTAGAGAAACAAACTAGTCCATTTTAGTAAAGTCCCAGCATCCAAGGTATAAACACCTACATTGCCTAGAAATGGATATAGAGTCCAGTCTAGAAAATAACATACAGAGGACTTCTTTCTACAGAAAAAATAAAAAACGAAACAAAACAAAAAAACCCACGAACACCCCAAAGCCCCTAAAGCACTTACCCCTAGTTATAAAAAATATTAGGAGTCAAAATGCTGTTGTTTTGTTGGGTTTTTTACCCAGTTTTTGTGATGCAGTGTGAAATTATTTTCTTTTTATTTGACTAATGAAAAGTAGTTTAGCTTAAAAAAGTATTTGGCACACCCTCTGTGTTCAGCACTTTTTCTACCTGAAATAATGGTAGCAAAATCATATCTACCTACAGATATAACTCCCTTTCCCCACTCCAGTACTGTTAAAGGTGGCTTTCTATTGCAACATAAATTACGCTCACTAAACGTAGGCTACGTTGAGGAAGGAGAAATAAAGTTCTAATGATGAAGATTTCACTTGGTCTAAGGGAGGTGTGTTAGTAACTGGAATCACATCAACAGACCCCTAAAAATCTGCTTAATTTCAGTGTTTTGTGTACAAAATTACATTTCCTATTTTTCTGCTCTACCTAAGCAGACGTAGCAGAAATTAAGACTTTGAAAACATCTTATGCCTTGTTCTTCCATATCTCAGTCTGTTCCTATGGAAGTTAACTGTGCAAAACACCCATTGCATGTGATCCCTCAACTGCTATGTGTGAAATTTGCCCTGCTGAATCCTGAGTTTGCCCCAGGGCTGCAGAGAGCTGCCAACATATCAGGAGGACATGTCTGCTGCCCCACACCTTGCCAGCAGTGTTGTTGTTACCCTGGGCTGGGCTGGTCAAGGCAGAAGGTCCACCACTTCCCGGGTGGCTCTTTGCCAAAGTAGTACTCCCACAGACTCATTTGCACCCAGGTCTTGTTTTGGAAAAGCAACTGCAAGGCAGATTTTGCTTTCTTCTGCAGGGCTGGGGAGTCAGGAATGAGAAATTCTCCAAAGCAAAATAGTCAGAAAGAAAAAAAGAAGAACTACTTAAAGAGGAAACACACTGTGGCTACAGGAAAGCATATTTCTTTAAAAACACCTCAGGAAGTTTTGTTACTTTAAACTGCTCGGCTGCCACCCTCTGAAGAAGCACATGTTTCACTTTATCATGTAAAGGAAAAAGTAAACTGAGCATCATAAATCGGGCTTGTGCTTACTGCAAAGGTACTGTTTATCTGTTGGATATTTAGACTGACCTTTGCTGGGTTGTGGAGTTTGTCTGTCTGCAAATCCTCAAATCTCAAGCAGAGAACACTCTTCCAAGAACCAAGTGACCTGTGGGGAGATGAAATATTATCTCCTCCACTGTATACGACTTTTTCCCGAGGATCCTCACCAGCACCGTGGCTTTGTCTCCAGCCTCTCACGGGGTTATGTACTCATCTGCCTCCAGTATGTCCCTGCCAGCTGTCACCCAGGGGTGCTTGCCAGCCCTGGCACCACAGCTTTGGCCCTTCCCTCCAAGCCAGCACCACTGTTTGCTTTGTGCTTGGGCCATTGGCTCTCATGTTTTTGATCAGCAGGCACAAAACCTGGCAGATTCTCACCACATTCTAACTTCAGTCCTAGTTTGTTCCCGACATCGCCTGTTTCTACTCCCTGCTTGCACACAGTGGTGAAACCTGAGCAAAGCCCCACAGGGGAAATCTCAGAAATAAACACATGCCGCTTACATCCCAGCTGCATTTCGTTTTCCCAGCCCATTCTCCCAGTGTCACTTCACTCCCCCCTTAAAACATGGCAGGTTTTTTGTTCCTGTTTTTGGTTTGCTTGCTTTTTAAAATTATCTCTTGGAAGATGATTGTGGGACAAAGATGGCATTGGTGCTACCTTTTGTTATCCCAAAGAAAATGTATCCCTGTTTTTTTGCCAGCTGCATTTAGTGCCAGTGTTTAAGATTCAGAGCTGGAGCTCATGCCTTCCCCTTGCTTAGCCTTCCAAAGCCTTTTGCAAACATTTAAATAAACAGCCCTAGGAAGTAAGTATTAATAAATACATTTTACAGAGCTCGATTTAGTCCCGCCAGTAGGAGTTATGCACACACGAATTAGTAGCAGACTCGGAAAAGCAGTCCATGTGCCTCGAGCCCAAGTGCTGCCAGACAAAAGCTGGCTGCTGTCACTTCCCAAGCATTCCAGAAAAATAGTCTCTTGCTTCACCAGCCAGTCCCCTTGCAAAGTTCTTGCAAGGACATGAGGTCCCATGAAACAGTTAGGTTCACCAAAGTGGATTGAAATCATCCATAACCTGATTTCCATCCATCCATCCATCCTGGAAATCCTATCCAGTGCAACACCTTCGGTCTTTCACTCCAGCTGCAGGAGGACCCTCCCTAAGGAGTTAACACCAAATGAAGCAACAGGCAAGATTTGTGAATGAACAGGCCAGAGGACTGTCAGGCCAAGCTTCACACAATGATGGCTTATTCACAAAAACTAGGCTTTGAGCAACCTCATTAGGACTAAGAATACATCATCTAGACAGTGCTGAGAAAAGTGAAATATGTTGCAATCACCAAGCTCTTTCTATTGTTTCCAGATATCAGCCAAGGAGCCAACAAAATCTCCTTCCCCAAGCAGGAAAAAAGCACAGCAGGCTCTAGAGCATCTGCTTTTATAATCGGGGGACACCTGAGGTGCAGTCAGGTCCTTTCCTGTGTTACAAAACATTCCGTGTATGATACCCTTATCCACCGAGACCTGAGCCAGCTTTGGTGATGGCCACGGTGATCACTCTACTCCCCAAAGCTAAAGTACAGGACTCAAACTCAACTTTAAACCTCTTTTATAAGGTCCAACTGTGGGTACAATGCATGTAGGCAGCAGTTATCCAACCACTCATGAGTCTTTGCTCAGTCCCAGGCATGAGCTGGAAGAGTTAATCCTCCGGCATTTAAGCACAGATGGAACTGACGAAGACTTTCCCTTTTTAAAAGTACAACTGCTTTTCAGTTTCCCTCAGGTTCAGAGTCATTAGCTCTTGACTGGCTCTCCTTGCTTGCTTGTAGAAAAAGCCATTTACCCTGGTGAATGTCAAGGTTAGTTCAAACTGTCCTTGTCATCACTCTCTCTGGCAGAAGGTCAGGGAGAAGCTTTCCTCAAATGGGCAGCATCAAACAAAGCAGAGACTGACTTAACTCACCAAGGAAAGGAAACCTTCCCTGCAAGGCAATAAACATTCCCCTGGGTGAACAGGACAAGAGATTAACCCCTCTCTCTCCTCCCAACTCCTGTTGGACATTGCCTTCTAGATAGTGACCTCCAAGCCTTTGGTCAGGTCATGTTTTCATATGCTTTTGCTGAAGACCACATGGGCCCACTGAGCTTTGCAGAGAAGATACAGCCTCAAAAGATGTTACCCCAAAAGACATTAGGTTATGTGCTTTCTTTTAATTATTATTTCTTTAAATTTTTAATTTATGTCTTACACCTCCAGCCCCACAAGCCTCATTGCTAGGTCATATGGGAAGCATTACAGCACGTAAGTAAAAAATAACTACTCTTTTATACCTGTTAGCTTTGGTTCCTACAGTACATTCTGTGATGTCTTCAAGGTGGTGGGGAACCACTCCACACATGCAGAGAGAAGCACATGTGCTACTTAATGAAAAAGAAAAAAAAAAAATCTTGAAAAGCCGCTGTACCCTTTAGTGCACTGTGAGTGAGCCAGCACAAAGTATAATTAATGTGAAAAGGAAATAGTTCTGGAGGTAACACTCTTGATAAGAATATCATGGGTAAATTACAGGAAAAGTCTCCTGCACCTGGAACTGGCTTTTTCCATAGGGCTTTTGCCTAAGAAAAAGAATGAGAAAGCAAGAAGGGAGGACTTTCAATGTTCTTTTCATGCTCCATGTTCACATGGGAAGAATTAGAGGAATTTTTCTGCAGGAGAGAATGGGGGTAAGTTATAAATGGCCTCATCACAGAAAGAACATGAGGTTTTGACCACTCAATCTTGCAGCATTACTTGCTTGTTTCTAGGGTCTCCCTGTCAGCTCTGCCCCTTTGAGACCATGGCATATGGGTCAGCTCCAAGAGTCCCAGACAGAGAACCACCTCTGCCACTCAAATACCCATTTGAGGGGCTATCTCCTGTATAAAGCTCATTAGAAATCTTAACACAGAAGCAAAATGTCTTACAATTATGCAGCTTCAATTCAAAGTCTTTTTGGAGATGGCATTAGTTTTTGAGTTCTCTCATTCACCTGTAAGACACTAGCGAAATTTGGTCTGAGACTTCTGGCGCAAAACGAGCTCTCCTGTAAAGAAATAATTACCTACAGTCAGACATTAGCCAATGCCTTGAAGTTTAAAGACTCGGAGATTCTTCAAAGAAGGTCTATTTTGAATTGGTACTTCAGCAGAGGTCAAACTCAACACCCAGACCTTGCTTCAGACTTCTCTACCGTCTCAGCAACAAGCATGGTTTATGGTATTTCTAATTCATGGAGGTTTCTGAGAGATGAGCAGATCAAAAATGTAAATGGCTTCAGCCCTCAGGTCAAGCAGGCAATCTGTGCCTGTGTGTGAAGGAAACGAGTATGACAGTTCACAAAACGTTGCTTCCAGGAATAAGAGCTCTTGGTTTCCTAATAAGCTAATGATGGGCTTAAAGAGGACGCTGTGAATCCTTATTTCCCTCCAGATTTCCTCTGAGTTGCAGCTGGAGAGCAGATGCTGAGACTGTACAGCCTAAGACAGTTAGAAGAAAGGTCTGTCTACCTGAGAGTCCAGGCTTGGACCTACTTTTGATTATCACATGTTCCACCATCTGTCTGAGTTGCCCTGGATAGGATTCAAAAGAGCTCATGCGTTTAACCCATGTGAAAATGAGATCCTGAAAAAAACCTCCAACCTTTCCCTGGTTTTATAGTCTGCAAGACTCCTACCACAATAATTCTCTACTTGTAACACACTTCAGAAAAATGAAGCCAGAGATGTACAAGACCTGTGCTGTCTACTTCCATTAGAGATGGGGAGCACGCCTATCAGTTTGGAAGTAGGTCAAGGCCTTTTCATGTTCATTCAGTTTTCAGGTTTCATTTTCATACACATACTTATTATAGGCGGGGCTGATAATACTGTCGATTTTTAAGGTTGTATGACACTTCCCATTATAAAAGACTGTTTCATTTGCTTATAGCTTTGCCAAACTCAAAACAGACTTTTTCTGTAATTGCAGCTTCCAGCTGTTGGAAGAGAGACCAAGGAGGGAAGAAAGGGAGTTGGTTTTCCCTGGGTATCTCCAGGACTGAGTGACACACAAAAGAAAAAAAAAATAATTTAAAGGAGAGGGAAGAGAATATATGAGGAAGACTGTGATGATGGAAAGAAATTCATGGCATTATAAGTCAAGCGAAACTGAAGAAATTGGGATGGGAAAGACAGGTTACAGATAGTCTTACTGTGTGGACACAGACTCTGCACTGAGGAGCTATTGCTAAATGGTGAATAAGGACTTGTTGGACAAAGTCATGAAATAAAAACATTTGCATACATAAAGAAAAAGAAGATCCTGTGCTGAGCCAAGCAAAGAGACTGAGAGTCAGCTGGTGGCAGCAGAATGGTGGGGCTGGCCATGAACACAATTGTGGAGCAGCCTGGGTGAGGAAGCAGGAAGAGGATAAAATGAAGCTTTGGTGCAGAAGGTCATTGAATAACACAAGTTGGTCTCTGTCAATAGGAGAATGTCTGGGATATCCCACAGTAAAGGAAGAACTTCGAATGAACTTCCCAACTTATCCTGGAAACATGAAAACAATACAAAGCTGAAATTAAACAGATAGAGAGTCTCCTTTGCGTAGTAACAGGCACTATTTGCACTCACAAGCATATATTGTAATACAAGTGGGAGAAAACACACAAGGTCTTCCAGCCACCTAGTCCCAAAACTCCATCACCTTCTGCCACTGCTGCATGAACACTGAGTGTGGGAAAAATAAATTAATTCAAATATCATTAAATTAAAAAATCCATATTGCTATCATTATTCAATGCAAACTGAGAAAATGTATTGACACTTTGATATTTAAGAATTTTTCTTTGATGCAGTCATTTTATTGGCCTACACTACAAGAAACAAGAGTCTACATTGACAAAGTCTACCTGATGGAGTGGAGGAAAGAGAGATACTGAAGGAAGTCAGCCAGCAAGAAGTGGGCAAATACTTGTAACAGATGTCCCTGGACAGGCAGGTAAGAACTGAGGTGCCCCAAACCTACCTATATGTAAGTTGAAGCATATCCTTATTGTATCAATTTCTTTCTTTCTTTTAAATAAAAAATATTTAAACAAATCACAGACTATCCAAATAGATCCTAACGGGGAAGGGAAAGGGAAGGGAAAGGGAAAGGGAAAGGGAAAGGGAAAGGGAAAGGGAAAGGGAAAGGGAAAGGGAAAGGGAAAGGGAAAGGGAAAGGGAAAGGGAAAGGGAAAGGGAAAGGGAAAGGGAAAGGGAAAGGGAAAGGGAAAGGGAAAGGGAAAGGGAAAGGGAAGGGAAGGGAAGGGAAGGGAAGGGAAGGGAAGGGAAGGGAAGGGAAGGGAAGGGAAGGGAAGGGAAGGGAAGGGAAGGGTCATTAAGCAAAATTAGACTGGGTGTAAATGAGAGAAGGTTAAAACTAGTCTTTTGCCTTCACACTTGGAGCTGGGAACTGTGAGAGCAGCTCACGGTAGGAACACACCACTGTGGAGATAATTTGTGTCAAATTGAAGCTTTGCATTGACAGACAGCTAAGTACAATAACAATTATAATAATAAAAGCCAGGTCCTAGTACATGTTGCGTGTACGGACATTTCTTGCCCTTGAAAATAGCAAGAGAATGGTAGAGCTCCTTGTAACTACTACTTAGTAAGCTAAAAAAAAGTGTAAGCTAGAAAATGTGTGTATGTTTCCAGATGAATTAAAGAGAGGAGTTTGCTGATACAAAGTCTTAAAAACAGATTTGAAATGGCAAGTACACTGTGAGGCTTTGGAAGATGCCATTGTGGTTTTGCAAAAGGAACAGAATGAAAGGCATAATTTTGAAGGATTCATACGTTATTATACAGAAGTAGACATCACTTAGAAGTTTTTCTTGTGCAAAAGGCATTTAATGTTCCAGTTTTAAGTCATTTCCTGTGCTGCTGGTGATACTGAGGAATACTGAGCAATACTCTAACACATAGGGTAATGCAAATGGTGAAAAGATGAAACCTAAAACCGAAAGCCGCTCCAAGAAATAAATGCAAAAGAGAGTTTGGAAGGGATATAAATAATAATATTATTTATAATTAACCAATATTTATAAATAAACATTATTCTTGAAATCTTAATCTGTAACTACTAGTGACTTGGGTGAAGTTTTCATGTGGAGAGATTCTTTCTAGGACAATAAACTAATTTCTTGAATTTTCCTTTGGTGCATCTGATGTAGACTAGACTGGCTTCCCATCTGAAGTGGTGTGGCAAACTGGACATAATAACAAACCAAAAAGCAGTGTTCTTCCATCACTTCCAAGTCATTCCTCAAAGAGCAGCAGATGAAGGTTGCACCCTCTGTCCCAGAGTAGCCATCTGTGCTGGGAATATACAGATCCTGGGCTAAAAATGTGTCTGAGACTATGAGCTTGGCTACAAAACATTAGTATGCTAAAAATTTCTTTGCAGAACCATCTAAGATTCCATATGAAAAGAGAAGTTCCCAAACCTGATTGAAGTTCTTCAAATTTAAGAAATGCCAAACTGAAAGTTGCCTGGTCAGCTTTGATTTAGGCTCCTTCCTTGTACAATGGAATTTTGATTCAGTCTTTAATTATACGATCACTTAATGTTTGTTTCACAAGATCATTTCCTCATTCAGTGCAAAGCAGTTGCCCAGGCAACCTTCATCTTTGCATTTTCAAATTTTGAGTGCTCAACTCAACATTTTTTTTGTATTTTAAAAAAAAAACAAAAAACAAAAAAACCAGAAAAATGTTTGTAAGGAATAACTGTGGACCTGGTCTAGATGGTTTCCCTGGGGATGTACAAAAAGCACGCGTTTTTCCACAATCACTGCAATAATTGTTCTGGCAGACAATTGCTCCTCCCCTTCTCCAGCCAAAACAACACTGGGGATGACAGGCGCTGCTGAGCCATGCTGCACAGCATCTCTCTCCCTAGGTCCATCAAAACAGAGAGCACTTGCAAGTCCTCAAAACATGCTCAAGTCCACCTCCAACCCAAATAATGGAATTATGGTTTAAGCTGCTGGGACAATTCCCCAGCTCCCAGTATTCACACCCCACACAGGCAGGACAAGGGATGCAACCAGTGTAGAGCAAGATACGCTTTTGGCTATCACAGCGCTACGTTAGTTACTGTTCCACCCTGGCCCCCAATTAACTCCCTGCTCCAGCCTCAAATCAATTAGGTTTATGCCCCTGCCCAGTTCTCAGTGTGCTCCAGTCTCACATCAATTCTGCCTGCAGTGATTTAGCAGTGATTTAGCCCCTGTCTCAAATGTACCACTTACCCCCCATGACATTGCAATCGTTCTACATTTATTTTCTCTCTTCATGCTTCTCCCCGCCCCTCTTCAATATAGGAAATTTTTCAATGCACACCCTTTGCCTGGAGTTGTTTTGCTTTTACAAATTAGCACTTCCCAGCAACAAAATGGTTCACTTAAAAAGAAAAATAGAAAAAAAAAAAAAATCTACACTCCCACGCAGACCCTGGTAAGAGCTCTGTGGCCTCTATTCTCCCTCAGCCGATGGCTTCCCTCTTCAGCACCTTTTGCTGCAACTTTCCAACACTCCTGACTTTCTCTGATACCCATGGACCCAGCAGCCCCTGGCTTTTCTTATGATGCTCATTCAATTTTCTTAGATTGGAGAATGAAGGAAGACTTGCAATCCAAGCTGGTTGCATGCAACTGCACCTAACCAGTCACAGAGCTGTTAGCAAAGCCAGCCTTTCCCTGACTTTTTGCCCGGGAGAACCAGTTTCAGAGCAAAGGATGGCAGCTGCCTGGAGCCAGTGGTCCCAGTATTGAAAGAATGCTTGAATGGCAGCAAGAAACTAGATAAAGCAAAATTAAGAGCAGAGGATCAGCTCCAGCTTTTCCAGCTACAGACTCAGGGTTTCACCAGGAAAAGCCTGTAGGTGCCTTGCTTCCGGTACTTGAAATTTACTCTGGATCCATCACAGCACAAGGCCACAAGGGATTTCATTGTCTGCTCTTGTTTTTATCATACTTGTGTTCCCTTTTGGCTTTTGAGGAAAAAGTTGGACAGTGAGATAATGGCTGACCCAGCTCCACCTTTGAAGGCCTTCATTCTCCTTGATTTGCTCTCATGGGACCTGAATGGACTTTTCCTGGTCATGAATTCAAATCTGTATGACTATGGCCATAAATGGCTCATTTTCAACTCACCAAGGCAAAGTGAAACGAGACTCCATCCTTGCTGGAAGGAATTGTGCTGGGACTGTGCCCCACAGGGAACATCAGGATGGTGGAGGCATTAGCATCAGGGTTAGGGATAGATTTTACAGTTTAAAGCTGAAGCTCATTCCCTTTCCTCACACACAAAGGGGGGAAAAACAGTTCTTGCATATTCTAAGCACTTTTTCAGCACTAATTACTGCTTCAAGCCCAATGGCAGGGAAGCCAAGCAGGTATTGTTATTATTATTATTATTCTCTGGTTCACATCCAAAAAGCCCAAGACACCAAAGAGTCAAAGTCTGCAGCATGTCCCCAGGGCTCCTCACAGTGCAGGGGAGGGTTTGATCCTGCTCCACTCAGCTCTAAGGGAGTTCTTCCATTGAATTCCATGGCAAACATCTCAGGTTTGCAATAAACTGCTCCTCAGCAGCTTGGGGCATTTGAAACTGTCCCTCCCTGAGGGCTGGGGATGAGTTTGCAGCTTGAGGTGATGGTGTGATAGACAGGCATCATCCTGGTGTTGCTGGCAGCAAGCGCTGTTCCCAGCTCACCACAACTCATTCACAGTTGCACAGACTTAGCTTAAGCTCAAGCTCCTCTGGTCCTACAAGCCTGCCTGCTTCCAGAAACTTAATATATTATATTTCAGAGTGCTAAAACATTTGTATATCCCTGCCTTATAAAACATGCAAAAATGCCATCTGCAGTCAGCATGACTAACTCCAAGCACACAGTCCTACTACAGATCCCCTTGCAGCTTGCTTTATTTCATTGCTAAACACTTTTCAAGAAAGAAAGAAAAATCCATTTTTAGTGCTAATGCCACCTGCAGGTTGAAGAAAAACAGTTGCAAGAAACTGAAAACTGAACAAACATGCTTTTTTCTTTTTTTTTTTCTCCTGCCTTCCCTATCTAACCACAAGGAATGTTATTATACAGTTGCACCTTTTTCTGGGCAGAAACAACTTTGCCCATTGGAAAAGTGACATTTTCTCACTACACACCTTGTGTTATCTGCTCATGAAAATTTCCACCTTTCTGGTAGCTGGTGGTTTCAGGGAAGGCTAAAATAATACATCCATCAGCAATTTTCTCTAATGTTTCTTCTGCTGCCATAATTGCTCCTGGTTCCTCTGTTCCACAGGATGTAGGGATCTCAGTCATCAAATATCCATCCCCAAGAAGTCTAATTCAGAAGTATGCTTGCATAAGGATTTAGCCACCCATGCTTTCACTGACTAGAGATGCATAATGCTGTAAATTAACATTGGATGCAAACACCACTTTTAGAAACATGAACTCCATCCCTGCCCAACACAGCTGGATCTTCCAAACATGAAACAAAGAGCTGCACATTCCTTATTTTGGCACCGAACACTTTCATCTGGTGATTTGGATCTTCACCTCAGTCCCATTTCTTTGAAGTCCAATTACTGATCCCAGCCATATTCCTGACAGCAAAAACCACCCTTCTCTGAAGAAAAATAATCTTAGCCAGACTCCTATTCTTTAGCCCCACTCTAGTACCAGCACCAGGACAACCAGTAGCAGTTACCTGCAGGAACCAGTCATATTACACTTTTTTCTCCTCCATGCAAACTCATGTTTCTCTTGCAGATGTGGGGCACTGCAGCTTTAAAACCATCTCTTGCCCTCCAAATATTGGTGCTGGGAACTTCACCGCTATCACTGGTTCATCATTTTCCTTAAGAGTACATTTTCAGTTATGCCAGGCACCCTGCCCTCGGTTGTATGGTCATTTTTCCTGCTGCCTGGATTAGATCTGGGAAACAGTGAGCAGAGTGGGAACAGTCAAGTGTGTTTGACTTTTACCCCTCCAAAAAGGGCATCTTGGACCTACATTTTGTAACCATCGGGCTTAAGTACAGGAGACTGTGCAACCTCTGACATGATGTAACACTGAATATGATGACATAATGTTATAAGAACAGACAGAAATAATGTGGAAAAGCCCTTTCTGGCTCTAATAGGCAGCTGGTGACACAGGTGAAACACCTACTGTACCACTTAATAAAATTATTTTAATTTAGAATGGGAATGAAGAAATGGAGCCAATTACCTTAGTGGATCTGACAGGCAACCCTAAATGGATCCTCAGCATCCTTGGTTTGGGCCATTTTTGTCTCCATGAATAATGATAAAATGACTCAGAAGAGATGCCTGAGGAAACACTGTGTGCTCCCAGCCCAGACAATATTAATAAGGCAGGCTCCCAGCTCCAGAGAAAGAAACCCATAGAAATGATCATGTTTTCACTTGTGCCCCCTTTTCTTTGACCGAATTAGAGGAGAGACAGGTGGGGAGGGAAGAGAGGATGGTGAGGGGGACATCCCCACTGCCAGATGGAAATGTCCAGGGCGATTGCAGTCGCTGCCAGGCATGCTCCAAAATGAGTTTCTGTGGGCAGAAATAATATTTGTGGCTGCACTTAGCTGGCTTTTAAAAAAAAAAAGTTTCAGGGGAAAGAAATCCTGATGCCGTAGGGTGTAAAGTGCCTGTCAGTCAGAAACGAGAAGACTTGCCCCTCCTGTGATAATTAATAAATAATTACTTAGGGTACAAGCAGAAGGGGAGGCTTTTGCTACCCCCATGTACAGGTCCAAGCCAGTGCAGTGCACTGGACCATCCAGACAAATGGTCTGTTCCAGTATGGCAACTCCTATTTTCCTGTGAAAATACAGATTTCATGGTGCAATATCAGTTCTGTCAGATTAAATCAAAATGCAATAATCACTGAGCAATTGCCATCTGATATCTAAACACCCCCACCAGCCTTATCCTACTACTAATTTTAAAACGGACACCTCTGAGAATGAGGATTTTTTTTTTTCTCAGAGAGAAAACTAAAAATCCTCTGAAGTGATAAAAATTAATCTCAATTCATGTTCATTTCAGTGACAGCGACTGTACCAGGTGCACATGCTGTCCGGTGGTATTTCTGCAATGAATTCTCTGCACTTAGAATAAGACAGAGTAGCCCAAGAGATGTTGATTTGTAGGAAGATTCTGCCCCTGAAGTCCCCCCAAATCATTTTCCTCTCCAACTTCTCGGGGAGAGCAGGCACAGTAACTGCTGTGCCTTTAAAACCAGATGCAACTTGCAGATCAAAAGAGCACAGCATTCACCCATGTCATTGTCCCCTGAAAGATCAAAACCTCATTATATACTTGGTCTAATATCTGTTCTTTTAAGGTAGTTTACATATTTCTCCTCTTTTTTTGTTTTGTTTTTTTTTTTGTTTTATTTTTCTTACAGCCCCCACTTCTCCTTTTCTCCATCTATTCTTATCACTTTCGAATTAGAGATCTATTTTCAGATGAATGCACTGAACAAAACCTTCATCTGGGTGGGTTTTTGGTTTGTTTTTTTTTTATATATATATTTTTTTTTATTTCCCAACATGGCGGTACGTGCTTATGCCTGCTATCTGCATAAGTCTTTTGTGTATTGCTAATGGAGTGCTGGAATTGTGGCAGCTCTGAGCAGGGAATACATGTGAGCAACAATATGCTGACAGACCCCTCGGTGGAATCTAATCTGTTCCAGCTCATGCACTCCTCAGAAACTATTTAACTTTCATTAAACTGTGTTTGATATCAGCTAAATAGAATGCATACGGCACCAATATAGCTCATATGGTCTCATTCATTCGATCACAGCAGTGCTTTTTTCTTATATTTTCCCCCCACTTGTGTCAGTACCCGGTATAGCTGGGTAAATAGGAGACCTTTGAAGATATAGTTAGTACTCAGATTTCTTTATTCTTTTGTGCTCGTTTCTTAGTGTTGAAACAGTGATTCATGTATGTCTCAGACAGCCTCCATTAATTTCATGTAATGTAGCTTTTATCTCGTAGCTGGGACAACTATCTCCAGTGCTGTCTCCCTATAGCATCTCTGGCAGAGCAGCCCACTGCCTTCCCACCCCACCCCCCCATCACCCCTTTTTCTCCCACGAGCAGCTCATTTCTGGAGAATTTACTTTTGTTTTGTTCTGCTGGGGGGGGGGGAGGAGAAATAAATAAAGAGGCTAAGACTGCAGAGGAGAAGTAAGGTAAAGATCTTTCTGTCCGTGTAGATGTCTTTATGTCTCACAGAGGAGGAAAAAAGGCAGGGGAGAGCAGAGAAGGAGGGCTTTGTGGGGCGTGGGCTAAAATATCTTTCGTGGCAGCGGCTGGATAACAGTTTTTTTAACCTATTCACAGCACACTAATTTGATTATGAATGCAGCGCAGTAGGAGCATGCAGTTTCTGGGGAGTGGAGAGGAGGGGGCGATGGGCACTGGATTTACAAGCTGGGGTTGTTCTAAAGTTTGAGTGGTCAAACGCACCTAAAAAAAATATCTTAAATTATCAAGAAAAGAAAAAAACATAAAAAAACCCAAACAAAAAAACCCCAAACAAAAAACGCAAAACCATCTGTAACAAAAATTTTAAAAAATTCCCAACACCAAACCAGCCAGTCCTTCATACCAAAGGGAGCTGGGAGTAAGTGGACCACAAACAAACATTGCATTCCATTTGTAAATAAGACGAGGAAAAAGCTGGTTTGGTCTTTTTCTGTCTCTTTTTTTTTTTTTTTTTTTTTCTTTTTCCCTTTTTTCCTTTTGAATGATCTGAATGAATTAAAGACTTCTTCACCTTACAAGAAGGATGAAAGAGGGAAAGCAACAACAATCTGATTGGGGAAAGTGAAAGCTTTCTTTAAAGATTTTTTTACAATTTTGTTTTATTAAGTCCAGAGGAATAATCAGAATTTTTTTTAGATACTGCTTAAGAGAAACAACATGGTGTCTTTTGGTAGAGGGAACCCAGTTATTTGAGATATTATTTTGCAAAACCTTTTCATTTTATTAGTATACCAGAGGGTTTTCTCATTCACAAGGCTAAACCCTATTATTACTTTTTTGGAAGAAATGTCTCACCAGGGCAATTAATTTTATACATTAACACTGGTCACTGCTGTGTCATACGTTTTAAAAAGGAGAAGGAAAGCAACCTTCTCGCACGATTTATCATTCAGTTTGTAATGGGGTCACTGATGCCAGTCCAGGTAATACAAAATGAGCTTTTTCAAGAGAAGATTTTGCTGTGCAGCAACTTTGGGAAGTCCTGGGCTGCACAGAGTTTAGCTGCGCTTGGAGAAAGTCTATAGGCAATGTTACAGCAGCGGCTGCCAAAGAGAGAGCAGCAACGTGCCCTATCTGCTCCCTGGAAATCAAATCCTACTGCAGTAACTTTGCTCCCGAGGCTGTGCAGGGAAGGGCTCACTGCTACCAGCCAAAAAGCTGACCCAAAATTACTGAGATAAGCTTACTGACATTTTTACTATACATTATTAATCTTATTAATAGCATTAACAAAGGCTAATTGAAAAATGCATCATCTATAACAGTGCTAGTCTTCATTTTAGAGTATTTTTGTCAAAGTAAACTAGAGAGGAACAATTAATGCTCCTTTGCAAATTAACCCCAGGTTTGGGGAGGCAGCAGGAAGGAGGACAGCCCGATCTCACTGAGAACCATGCAGCCCAAATTCAGAGGCAGTGAAATTAACATCTGTGGTTTCCGGTACCATGAGCCTCAAGATAAAACCAGCTTTTATGTTCTGTGCACATGACTGGGGTGGCAGAAGCGATGCTCTGCCTGACAGAGCAGCCCTTCTCCTTTGCACGACTTGGCATGATACAAGGGCACCATGAAGCCTCTCCAGAGGAGATGGTGCCAGCATGACTCCCCCAGCCACATCCAGCATGAACGCCCATTGCTGAGCTCCCTCTGCCAAACTCCACCAGAGGCCCCTTGGCTCCTCCAGAGAAAAAGTGGCATTCGTACCATCACAGCTTCCCTCCACTTGTCCTGGCCCAAAGGTACTTCAGAAAAACATTGCCTCATTTGCTTCCAAATTAGAGCCAGAACAGTCCTAATTCATGCTCTGGCCACCACACAGGGCTCTGGGGCACCCCAGGGATCCCAGCAGGGCAGGAAAGGGTGCTGAGTGCAGGGTCCTCAGCCCTGCATAACTGTTCCTCCTCTCTACACTCTATTTTATTTTCTACTGCCTTTGGGGCAATTTGGGAAGTCCTGTTGAACCCCCAGCACACAATGACAACTTCCATACTGCAGAAATTCAGGATCTTTGCAAAATCTGCAAGTGGATCAGATGTCCCCAGACCACTCCCCCCCCTCCTGACGCAGAGGCAAATGCAGGGCACTTGTACAACCCGTGGGTTAGGGTTGAAACTCTTTACCACACGGTAAAGGAAAAAATTTCTTTTACAGAGAAGGGAAGAGGACACACGAGGAAGACTGGGAGAATGGAAAGAAATACATGGAGTAATTGGCCTCAAAGCCAAAAAAAAGTCTGCTGCGATGCACAAGCTCTTTAAAAAAAAAAAAAACAAAAAAAACAAAAAAACAAACCAAAACAAAACAAAAAAAAAAACAAAAAGCAAAAAAAACAAAAAACAAAAAACAAAAAAACAAAACAAAACAAAAAAAAAAACCAACCAAAAAAACCCCCACACCACCAACAGTTTTCTACAACTTTGACTTTTGTGCGCCACAGATAAGTGACAGAAATATTCGAATAACTCACACAGTGAGTGGGGGAACTGGACAGCACTGAGGGGTGTTTGCCCCAATTCTTTGCAGTCAGGTAGAGTGAAGATGAACCGCTCCAATTGCTAATCTCCGCTCAGTGCTTCTCTTGTGCAGTAATGAAAATCGTGGCATATTGGTCGCTCTGGCTGCCAAGTGATATGGCCGTGCCCTCTCCACAGCATCCAGCTACAAACACGTTTGATGGGCACTCTCCAGGGGGAACTGCCTGCACTGGTTTTACATCTCTAACATATGTAGGTACACCTGAAAGCTACAGCCTGCCACTTCTCGTGGCCCTCACTGGGGTACCTTTGCTCTTTTGCCACCAAGGGTTAATTTTCTAATGGCTGCTTTGCTGCTAAAGCTGGCCAAGTTTTTCATCGCCTGCAGAGCACCACAAGCTGTGATTTGGAGCCAGAAAACACCATTAATTTTCTAAATAGGAAGGATCACATATGTAAACTGTCTGGGTCTATAACCAGTTGGGCAGGTAGAAGGCAAAGAGAAGGAAAGTAGGAGGGTTTTTTGGGTTTGTTTTGGTTTGTTTTGTTGGGGTTTTTTTAATTTTTTTTAAGGCACTGAAGCAAAATAAACCTGAGGCTGCTGACTGCACTGAAGTTTCTTGGCAAAGCCAGGCTCTCCCTTGCCTTCCCCCACCACATACACACTCGGCGTTACCCGTGGCAGTGCTCGTTTTTACTGGAAAAGGTCAGGGTTGATGATTTATTGAACAGTTATTGAAGTTTTTTTACATGAGGCTATATGGAAAAGTTACTGGAAAATTCAAAGAAAGACTGAATAAAGAAAAGGGCTCATGGATCATACCAGACTCAGGCTGATAGCCTCTGCCATGCCACTATGGCATAATCATGGCAAAAATTTAATTTGTGCCAATGAAGGGTGTCAGGTGGCCTTGAACCTTGATTCAGGTGGAGAGGTGCAAGAGTGTTTGCTACCTACATCATCCTTCTTCCAAAGCTCTACTGTCAGACAATGTCAGAGTGCTGCCTGATTTTTTTTTTTCATCCAGGCACTCACAAGAGAACAATGTTTTGGTGGGTGTAAAAGGAAGGGATGAGGCCCCATGGAATCTTCTGCCCTGTGTACAGATGCCTGCATGACCTCCCACCACCAGCAGTGCCTCAGTTTCTCTATTTATGAGCTGGTGTGCAGATACCTACCACTGAGGGGTGCTCTGGGTCTTAATTAATTAATTAACTCCTCATGCAAAGCACTTAGAAGGTCTTTGGTGGAAAGGACTACCAAAGTTCATATTGTTAAATGGTTTTAAGAAAAAAAAAAAAAAAAAAAAAAAAAAAAAAAAAAAAAAAAAGTATTTTCCTTTTGCGATTGCTTTTCCAAAGCTTTTGTGCAATACTTGGCACACTTGGTGTGGTTCAGCTTTCCACCTTTTTGTTGCCTCTTCAAAAATCCCTAGGAGCTGTCTTCTGCTCCCTATGTAAGCTGATGGGAGGAAGATCTATGGGCAGGACCAAGGGCTCCCTCGACTGGCAGCAACAAACTTTGCCTCAGCACCGCCACCACCCAACTCACAGGGGACACCCCACTTAAACCCCCAGTTTAGGACAGTAGAATTTTTTTTCCAAGGTAATTAGTGCAGCAAAGACACAAGGAACATGGTTTTGAGCTTTCAGGTGCCATGCAAATACTATAGCAATTGTAGCACCATGACCTTTGAGGACCTGATCCTGCGCTTATTCACTGCTGCAAGAGTCACCCTCAGAAGACACCATAACCACTGCAGAATCAGGTCCTTAATTAGTTCAATATTCTTTCCCCCCTTGATGCCTTTTACCATTTTTCCTCCCAAGGAAGAGTATTATTCATTAAGGGCTTGGCAGAGCCCACCAGAGCTCATTTTAGCTGAGATCTCCCTATGATCTTCCCAAGGCTTTAGCGGGGAGCGAGCCTTGGACTCTTTCATGGGCTGCGTTGTGACCTGGCTTCAAAGTGTGCAAAGAGGTTCTTTGGCTCCCTTTGTGCAGCACAGTCTCTTAATTGCACTTTTAAACACAGTGTAATTTTTGTAATTAACATTATGGTTTCAGAGGGCAGAGAAGCCTGCACTATGCTAATTACAAACTGGAGTAGTCAGAGTAGAAATTCAAGGCTCCAGTTGCTGGGGCTGAATGCAGTTTTTATGAAGGATTTCAAAGCTCCTCCGTGTGCTCTGTGTTCTGAGTTATCATTAGCATTTGATAACATAAAATTTTTTTATAACATGTGACAGATTTCAATGTGAAGATTTTACCTGATAACTGGAAAATTTACATAAAGACCTTCATTAGCTCTCTGCTCACATTACTGCAAGTGGAAGAACTACAGCGCACTGTCTCCCTGTAAGATGGGGCTCAGGAGCTGAAGAATTTGTGCTTTATAATAAAATTTATAGTACACTACGAAGGGAGGTTATAATAATCCTCAATGATGCTAGGAATCAGAGCAATTCAAAGAGTGGAAAAGAGCGCAAGAGGTGATGGGAAAGTATATTTCAGCATTGCCATGCAGGGGAGAGCTCCAGGCTGCAGCACAGGCGATGCCACAGTGGGAAAATAAACCATCCTGGAGCAGATGCTCCAAGCACTACCACAACATCAGCATTGGGCCCAGCTCCCAGGCACAGGCCAGGACCAATCCAGGCTCATTTTACAGTTTAGGGAAGCTTTCTGGGTGGGCTAAATGAGAATTTTTCCCTGCTTCTGCTGCCTCCTTGCTTGCTTCTCTAGGTGTGCTGCTGGTTGTAGGGCAGCAATATGTGGCAGTACCTCTGTGGGATGCATCATCCTTCACAAGGGAGACACTTCCTTTGCAGCTATGGATATAGCACATAGCCATGTAACCACATTCTTACAAAATTCAGTCTACTCAGAAACCACTGGTAAAAGTTCATCTGTAACATTCTATGGCTTCTCCTGGGACAACACTGTATTTCCCAGGTGTCTGTACAGTTCCAAGCACCTTGCTATTGCCTGTTGAAGGCTGCCTGGCTGCATCCTGTGGACATTTTCAAAGTATTTCCTATTTATTACCAATTCTGATAAATAACTGAAATTGCTCATGAGCATACTGCCACTCTGACTGCAAACTTGTACAACAAAAAAATCAAAATAACAGCTGATGTGCACAGAGCTTCTCTGTGGCAGAATTCTGCCATGCCAGACCAACCAGAGATGCCTCATATGGGCACCTGGGCAAAAAGGACATGGCCAGACTTTAATTTAAATGGCATCTTCAGAGTCTTTTGATGTTCTCTGTACCAGTTTCAGAATTTTTCCCCTGTCTAAAAAGCCTCCCCAGCATCCTCAAATTTAGATAAAATAAACCCCCTAGCTCTTCCTTACAGAAACCCAAACAATCTCCCCAGCTGATGCATAAGCTTCATTCATTCCTCAAGTCTCCAATCAGACTGTTAAAGCCACACGATATCTTTGACAAGCCTCATTAGTCCTGTTGCATGGGGAATCACCAGACTGGATTTCCAGAGTTGCCTTTGCAAAGGAATCTCCCTTTCCTCTACTTTTACAAGCCCAGTGTTTGGAGAAATCAAAAAGCAACCTTAGATCAATGATCAAACTTTCGTAGTAGATGGCTTTTATTTTTACAAAATATTTGCTTCCAGCAGAGTGTATCTTAATTTACGAATGCAGAAATCTGTCATTAAGCTTTGACCCAGCTTCATGGCATTGTCAAATGCAATAACGTATCTTTTAATAGTTTTATATCAAGTAAGGATATAACATATCATTAGTTTAAATGTATTTGCAAGCAATTACCCCCACTAGGATATTTGTGAATGCTCATGCAAAATTGATGAAATTCTGACATGCTTAAACATTGTTCATTTAGCTCTATTCCTTATGTATAGAAAAAATAGAATAAATAATTCTGCTGCCACTTGCAAACTACTGTTCAGCATTTTCGTTCTGTTTGTGGTTTCTGTCCTGCCTTTAAACTATAGCCCTTGGTGATCATTTGGAAAAACAGCTTCATATATGTTTAATTTTAAATAGATGCACTAGATTATTCATTCCTCTTATTATTGTTCAGTGCAGTAATTTAGACATGGACTAAATTTACTGTGTGTCAGCTGCCTTTCTTTTACAAAATGGGATAAATTATTAAATGAGTAGAGGTTGTTTGACAACGGGTTTTCCAGTACTTTACAAAAGAAAGACCTTTGACATTCTGGCTGTCTACTGAAAAGAATAAAGAGTAAATCAATTAAGTCTCTGTGTTGTGGTTCAAAACCACGCTGTTATGGCACATTCTTGCTTACCTCCAAGTTGACTCAACCCATTGCAGTTGTACCACTAGGTAAATGATTAATTGCAAGCAGCACTCTCTCACCCAACCACCTTAAATACAGCCATTTCTACAACTCCTCCTCTCATTCCCTGAGCTATAGAAAATCATTGATACCAACCTTTACTAACATTTTCCACTGACTTGGAAGACCTTTTTACAAGCATTTATTTTTAGCTGCATCTAGCAGAGGCTCAGACTTTCTAAGAAGAAATGTCTTCATTGACAATGTTGAGGAACCTTTGTGTTCATGAGCTTCCAGGTGAGATTTTCAAGAAAGTGGGGGGGATGTCAGACACAAGATTCTCAAAGCTCAAGCAAAGCTTTGATATTAGGATACTCACTGCCAGGAAAACCCTGAGTTCATAGGAAACTGGACTGATGGACCCAACATACAGCACTAACCTTTTCTCTCATTTATGTGGCCTCTAGTAACTGCAAAACTTACTGCAAGGGACTTGGGGTACTTCATAACAAAAAAACTATGCAGAAACCAAAGGTGAGAAACTTTTTGTCTGCCAGAATTAAGATTTCCTTAATTTCAGTAAACACTCTTGATCTTATCTTGCATCTTTTTCATGCTTTTCTATTCTCAAGTGTCACTAACATCTGATAAGTTAAGGGCCAATCCAGAACATGAATGGAAATTGCTGAACTCACGCATGGAAACCAACTACCCAGCCTTGGAGTCTTGGAGTCTTCCGTATCCCTTCCTTGCCCATAAAGGATGCTTCCCTGCTATCTTTAGGTTGGAACTTCATTCACTCAAGTATTCACCATCCCAAGTGACAAGATTTGCATTAGCTCCCCTGAGGGACTGGCTGCTGCTGCCAGGAAGCTCTCTGTACTATTGAGCTCCAGTTTTCTATTTCTCATATTTCCCTCCTGGAGAAGAGTTTTTCCAGCAGTGCCTTGAGCCTGTGGACTACCCCAAGGCCACTTGCACAAAGGAACGTCAGAGCTGCAGGTACCACTGTGGAGGAGAGAGATGCACACAGTATTGAGCCAGATATGTAAAGTTGCCTATTCAGACAAATCTTCACCAAGCTGCAATATTTTGCCTTGTGGCAGAAAAACAAAGGCAGAAGATCTGGGGATGTCTTGGGGAAAGCTTCTGTATACCCCACACAGGAAGCAGCTCACCAGAATTTTGCAGACTCATGGAATCCCAATTTAAAGCACTGCTTCCAAAGGAAAGGTTAAATGAGGTTTAAGTGCAACGCAATAAACCTTCATGGTTCATAGAGTTGCATGATAAATACACATGTGGTTACTCCAGATTAAAGCACTGAGGTCAGCAGGCAAAGCTGGGAGGAAACTGCCCCATGGAGCATGCTCCCAACACAGAGCAGCCCATCCATCAGTGGGGAGAGATGGTCCAGCTCACCTGCAGCCTATTTACCAATTCCTCACTTCATGCTGGGACAATTCATTGCCCATTGCAGATGCATTGCCTGCACAAAGTGCAAACTTCTGAGATTTCAATTTGCTTGCAACTTCCAAGCTAAACTGCCTGGCTGCTGCCTTACCCCTGCACATGTCAGGTTTGCTGATGTACCACTTGTGTGCCTGGTCCTGATGGGGAAGTGAAGCCACTGGAGTTTCTTGTCCTTATATGCAGACTGAGCTGAGATGCCAAAGTGAAAGACAATTGCACCAAGGTCAGACACCTCCTATTTTGGTTGGAAAGCTCCTCAAAGCACAAGGGGGGACGTGAAAGCAAATGGAGTACAGAGCCGCTGATTGTGGTTCAGGCAGGCAGAATGTTGCTTCAATTATTATTGTTATTTTAAAATGAAACTCTGATTGCTAGGGGCATCCCCATTTTATCGAGCTCATTTTATTTTCCCGACATTTATCTGAATAATATGTCCTTCACTTGCAATAAAAAATGCCATATACCCCATCATCACAAGTAGTGGTTCATATAAACATGGCATTGTCCTGATGAGTTCAGATATGAACCCATTTGTTTATAGAATTTTTCCAGAATTTGTAATATTTATGATTTAGAAAACGAACAGAGAGGAACGCATCCTGTACGGCAAGGAACTGTTGTGTCTGCAGATTGGATTCACAAGGGATGGATGTAGTCACAGAATAATGATCTTGTGGAAAAAAGTAAGAATAACAGTAGTAAAAAAGCATAAACTTTCAGTGTGTTCTCCTCCCCTGAGGGGGCTAAACTTCAACACCAAGGTGGCCAAAAGTCTTCTTTGACACCATTGCAAGAGTGTTAAGCTCTTTCTGTGTGTGTTGAATGTGTGCAACCACAGAGGACTCTTGAAAGAGCAAGGCAAGGACAAGTACCCATGGTGACACAAGGCAAGAGACAACTAGGAGAGGCTGATCATTAACACTGTAGTCAAGGATCATCCTTTGTAGTTCACAGATACCAGAGAGACTGCTGGCCTTAAGATGTAGTAAAGTGTCACAAAGAATGAAGTAAACAGAACAGAGATTTCATTCCTCAGTTATGGCAAGCCCAAACACTCCAGCTGTTTAGAAGGTAAAAGAATTTTCCCCATTGGACACCTAACAAGAAGGGCTTAGCATCAAAAGACAATATTACATTAAGTGCCTAAAAAAAAAAAATGGGTTGTTTCCTTCAGAGACAATATATACTGAGACCATGCACGTGGCCATGGTGTACATTAACCATGAGAAGTCACAGTGTGGAAGAGCTGTCTCCAGGAAGGTGCTGGACTTGATGATCTCAGAGGTCCTTTCCAAAATGGATGATTCTGTGATTGTGTTTCTTTTCCCAAGAGGCTGAAGGACACCTGTAGCAGGTGAGCCATAAACCTAATACTTGTTATACAATGTCTGGCAAATGCTTGACTGCAAATGGAGGCATTCCACCAGTGATGCAGTTGTTAATGTAAGTGCCCAGCCATAAATTGTCTTCTTACAATAATTTTCATCAAATTGGATTGTCATCATGATCAGAAAGCCATTTACTGGAAGCAATTGCTAATTACACACGTCCCTTGTAGGGAGGATATACAGCAAAATGAGCATTTGGGAGGGAATTTCTTGCATTTTGTACCCCCTACCATTTCACCCTTGGGCTTTTTCCAGCAGGCCAGGCTCAAAAGTATTTTGTCTGACTTCAGCACGAGTTTTGACTCAACACATTCCTGTGAGACTCTGCTGTTAATGTTTTGGTCAATTAGAAAACAAAACATGAAAACAAATACTCTTTGAATCACCCTAAAAGAACCTGTAAGGCATCTTATCCATCCTTCTAACAGCTAATATATTTTTCAGATTGTTCCCACCATGGTTTCCACTGGCCAGCATGGTGTGGTTTTCTTAGATTTCTTGGGAGACCAGTCAAAAAATTACTGGACTCTATTTTTTTCCCACAGCAACATTTTATTTTTTTCTTACCCGAGTTTCATCCCATTACTCTTTCTGCTTAAAATAACCCAAATAATTCCCTTTTTGCATACACTAGTAGCTTTCTCTATATGAACTCCTCACTGGAGACATCTTTAATTTTTCTGCTCCTAAAGAAGTCAACATGTCAGATCTGTTGAGGATGGATTTCACCACTACTCATGTGAGTAGCTGTCTGAAGAGGTGCATTTACTCCTAATTTCAGGTCTTTTAGATTTTTGGCTGCCATAAGACCTCCTTACACTGCCAAAGAGCCTTAGTGTAAGGCCAGCTTAGGGTAGAAACTCAACCCTGAAGCCAAGGCCTTCTGGTTCCTCTCCCCAGCATCCAGCACTGGCGTTTTTGGGTTACATACCTAAAGAGACTGACCTATTTCCTCCTTCATGTATGATGAATTGAAACAAAACACCCTGATACTACAGCAACATGCTCTGAGACCTGCAGGTGCTGTCTATGAGAATGATAAATCCTTTGGCCAAGCAGTTACCTTTCAATATCTAAAGAAACCCACCAGGATGAAAACAGTAAGGTCAAAATTATTCCCAGAGCAACTCCTCTAAATGCACTGAACTACTCCAGACATTCATATGGACAGGTGTCTATAGCACAGACCAGTTTCAACACACTTCCTAGCTACCACTAAGAACTACATAAAGTAACCGTGGCTCTAGAGCAGGGCATTTTTCCTCTTCAGTTGCATAGGATTCTCTGAATAAAGGTGTAATGGGGGAGAATACAAACACCTTTATTTTGCTTAGAGCTTTGAGGACTTAAGCAAGAGCTGGACAAAGCATCTGGGGTAAAACATCCTCCACCAGGAAACGTCATTTTGTCAGATAGAAACTTGGTGCAGGAGCCAGCACATTTTGATAGAATTTCATTTAGAACAAAATGGAGCCATGGTGTTTGGGTGAGAATAAACTCTAAAATTAAATTTCATTGGAACAGAGCAAGTCAATTATTCATTGCAAAAGAAAAAGTTGTTCTGTGCTGTTACTTTACATTATATTCCTAATTATAAAAGAAATGTGTAATTGGAATGAAACCTTTTGATTTATTGAACTAGAACATTTTGACTAATTTAAAATAGCATGTCCTAGAAATGTGTTTTTCACAGGCAATTTCAACTTTGTGCTTTTGTTCCAATTCAGAATAAATCTCTATGTTTTGAAATCACAAACTTCCCAGCTAAATGGAAAAACGATGTATGAGAAAGCCAAGCTGGTTACACAAAACGGGTGGTGATATAGCACATAACTCCCTGTTCCAGAGACTTTTGAGCAGCTTTAGGGACATCTGAATAGACAAAACAGGGCACTGAGAAGCACAGGAAGAAACAGGATAACACTAGAAATGCAGAAGTCAGACAGGAAACACAGTGCTGTTCTTCAAGAGAGATATTATCAGATGTCTGTGTGTAAGGATGCACCACAATATTGGGGAATATTGGGTGGAACTCAAAGCTGTGTAATTCAGAGGACAAAATAAGCCCTGGGCATCACTAAATGACTCCATCCTTAAATGTGTGAATGGCTTTACTATAAGGAAAAGTTTACGATATCCTGGCTTTGTTTCCCTCATGATGTGCTGGAGAGCTTCTGCTTCTTATTTCAGCTGCTCTTAATCACAACTCAAAGGTCATAAGAAACTGCATCTTTTGGTCCTATGTGATGGAGGTTTGTGCCATGCTCCAGACTTGCAGGGACAGGGTGGCCAAAAGCCCTGCTCGTCTCAAGAAAAGTGTCAATCCCTCTGCCCACTGGTGCCCTGTATATATGCCCCATGTCCTGCCTGCTCTAGAATGCAGGTCAGAGATGCCTCCAGGAATCATGTGCAGGAAACTTTAGCCCTTCAAACAAAAGGCAGCTCCAAAGTTGGGAATTATCCTGGGGGTCTGTGCTTTCAGACCCTGCTCTCCATCTGGCACAGCCCAAGTTGTGAGGCAACACATCTCCATCCCTGTAATTGTTTGTAGTGGGAAGGAAAAGCTGCGACCAGGCTATTGAGTAGTTAACTACACAACTGCTACCTAATGATCCTAATTTGCATGATTTTAATAATAATGAGTAAAACCAAACTGTTGAGTTGCACTTTCTACCTCAGCAAAACTGAGCTATAATTGTGTAGAGAATAATTTTATGGCTGAAGTGTGCCCTATATTATAAGAGATTAGAATAAAGTGCTCTAATATTCCATGTCTTAGCAGGTGCAGGCACTTACCTGGGCAATTAAAATCTTTTTAATATACAAATCACAGCCAATGAGACTATTGGCATGACAAACTGGATCTTTCAGGACATACTGTGTTTGTCTAAAATAGATTTTTGTTTGCTAGCAATAATTTCTCTAACTTTTGTTTAACAGAGAAAATTACTAAGTGCAGACTAATTTGCAGAAGATTCTTAAAACCTTTCTTTAATTTCCGTGAAAGCACTTAGCATGTCTCTATGTATAATACATGCATTAGTTCCTTTCACTTAATAGTTCTTTTATAAAATATACCACAGATAACAATTGATATTTTCAATACTATATCTTCTAGGGACTACTGAGACAAGTCAAAAAGAATTTGGCCTTGAAATAACAAGCAGATCACATAGTATGTGAAATTTTCTTTAATTGATAGATTCAGTAAGTTCAGTAAATGCCCTTCTTTGTGCTTGGTGTATTCTACAAATACAAACAAGCAAAATAGGTGCAATGTTTTCTGTGAAATTTGCAGAAAACCATTTTTCACTTAATGCAACTTAAAAAAGAGAAAACTCTGCCAACACCCCACTCTGCACATAGAAACACGCTGGGTAAATAGTTTTGGATCGTTGCTGCCTTTTAAAACAATATGATTTTTCATCCAAATACCAACTGAAAGCGTGAGAGAAATTACTTTTCATACTTTTGAAGTAGGAAGTGAAGGTAGAGAGGCAAGGTTTATCAGCCAGGCTCACCACTTTGCTGACCCACAGCCCAGCAGCATGGTTTGCTCTACAGGAGAAGGGGCATAAAGCCATTCCCCATATTTGTATGACCCAAAAATGCAGCATGGATCATGATGGAAAATTGGAGTTTTAGGCTAAAATGACTGTCCATTTCTCCCTATTGCCTGGCAGAAAACAATCCCAGTGGTTTCCCATCAAGGAAACTAATCCTGGCTGCTTCCTCACTCAATTCACACCTCTGTCTGTGCAAAGAGGTGCAAATTGCACCTCCTGCAGCTGTTTATCTTGAGGGAAGTTAAGCACTGTTTGCACAACTATTCCCTTTGAGCAACTTCTCTCCTGGAAGTCAGCTTTCATCCAGGGATAGTCCTCAACACCACCTCTGCAGAAGGAGGTGCTGAACCACTTGGGTCCCAGTGGGACTGTGACAGCTCCAGTATTTGCAATGACAGAGATACATCAAGAGTGCTATGGCTGGACCAGGTGGTATCATAGCCTTGCCCATCTGAGAAACAGCCTAGGGTAAATAAGCACTCAGCACCTCGAAGAAGATGGAATAATTTAGGGCTGAATGCAGACTGGTGGCTGCATTAGAAAAGCACAAAAGCCAGTGGGGACATACTAGAACAAGATGTGAAACTGTAGACTAGGTCAAATGACAGACGTTTTGCAAGATCACCCCATAGGGAATTCTTCTAATGTCCCACAGTGCCAACAGTGGACACCCTCTTTGCTAAGGGAATCATTTGGACAGACCAAGATTCCAAAAGAGGTTTTGGAGTCTGGATGTCCCACAACCTTCTTTTTTAACGCTTATGCTATTAGCGACATACCTGGCTCTCTTGTTGTTAAACCATAAACATGGGAAAATCCCTGAAGTTACCAGGGCCTTAAAAAAAAAAATAACGCAAAGACTGAGCCTCTCTGCTTCTGCTGCAGAAACAATTTAAAACCAAGCTTTGGTTCATATCCAAGCTATTCCTTAAAGAAGCTTAAAGCACTTTAACATTCAGACATACTTGCACACCCAGTATTCACATTTTCCTCGTGGTGTCTTCCAAGTTAGCTGGGAAATAGACATCTGCAACTGCTTTACATACTTTTTGTATTCTCTTTTCCTGCACCAAAAGTCTTCCAAGATCATGCCACAGATTAATCTCATTATTTGGTTATTTTGGCCTCTTAGGCTCAAATCATCAAACAGTTAGGCATGTGTCTAACATTGCCCCTGCAATGGGACTGCTGGGGGACTATTCACAGATAAATGATGCGCTGAATTAGGCCTCTGTAACAGCATTTTCAGAAGCTGGCCTTAAACTGGTTTTAGGCAAATAAAGAATTGTCTTGGAATAGAAAAACAGAGGATGGGAAGGTATCTACCAGGTGTCACAAACACCCATTGAAAGGAATAGGTTATTTTTAACAGAAACACTTAACATATGGCTGAGATATCTGGAATAATTATGAAAATGGAACAATAAACAAAAATATTTTTGTAACTCATCATATATATAACATATAACATCACCTACGACAAGTTTGAGAAGATGTATTTAACGTTTGCATCACCTTTTAAGAGGCTGTCCAATGAGAAATCAGCAGCTTTTTTACACAGCAGAAATGTGAGGGTGTCAGGTTCTACAAGGGACGAACATTAAACCAGCCTTTTTTCCTTGACCCTCCAGTTAGTCTGACCTTAGAGAAAAGCTATTTGCAGACAGGAACAGAGACCAAAATTAAAATAGCGCAAGGCGTGCAATACCACAAATAGTTAAAAAATAATTACAAGCAAAAGCAAACTGTACAAATATCGTTTTTCCAAATGCAATGTGGGCATTTGTTTCCAATATTTAAAAACATTTAAAGAAGATAAATTATCCAGCCCCATTATCCTGATGTTCAAATTCCACACAAGGCTGTGCATGTGACCCCCCTATCCTGGGACAGCACCAGAGGGAACACCCCAGCAGGACACTGTGGGATGGGTCCACCAAGAGCAGCTCTGGGACACCTGGGACACCAGGGAAGGAGCCCTTTCCTATCCCAGGGAAGAACAGCTAACGAGGGATATTACAGGGCCCTTCTCCATTGCGTTTCCTAAAACACCAGCAGTGTCCCATAAGCCATCCCAGTAATGCATGAGGCTCTGGGTCACTGCCTTTTTGTAAATGAAGACCTGCTCCCCCAGTGGGCTGCAGGAGGACCAGGGACTCCTGCACCATCTCACCATGGCTCCAGCCTCCACCACCCACTTGCTGTGTGACCCTGCCAGCTCTCATGATGCATCGTCCCGTCACCCTCACCGTTTACAGCAAAAAAAGCTATTTAGCTGGTGCCTGCAACACTTCAGCCCGCAATACCTTGACAGCAGAGGTTATAGGAGGAAAAAAAAAAAAGGGGGGGAAATAAAAAAAAAAAAAAAAAAAAAAAAGAGGGAGAGAAAGAAAGAACAATGTGCAATCGGCACTGCATTAGAGATGGAAAAAGTACTTAAAGCCTGCAACATTCATCAAGGCTGAATACATAAATGCCACATTTTGAATAAGCCAAGCAAAAGACAATGACAAAGGAAAGGCGCGTTGCTTCAGGAATCTCTATCATTTTCATTTGCTGCTGTCAGGAACCTGTTTTTTGCCTCTCACTCTATCAGCCATTATAGCATTAATGAAGTAACCTCACATAGTTATTGACTGGCTTGTCAGAGTCCCTGCCTGATCCCTTAATAGAAACCATTGGTCTTCAGTTAAAAATGGGGTGAGCTGGGAGGTGCTTGGGCATGTGCTGAATTTCAAGTGCACTCCTGAGGTTATCAAAAGCCATGAAATGCAAATTATTATATTTTTTAAACACACAGATTTCATGCAACTGAGCATATAAAATTGACTAATACTGTACTTTATGCATTCCTAATAATGTTTCCAAATATGCTCTGTATATGATCTTTCCCCAGAAAGTTGTGGGTGGTATTTGAATAAGCAGAAATGGGCCTAGTTTTATTTTGTGAACAAAGTAGTTTCCTGGATGTTTCAAGTCTCTGTTTCTTCTAATATAAGGTAATGTTTATTCACTGTCTGTTCAAACAACACAGGTAATCTTTTGTCTGAATTTCTGCCTCAGATCAAAATAATTTTTCCTTCATGATTTCTTTTTCCTGCTTTCATAAAGCATCCTAAGTCCCAGAACTAGTATATTCTCATTTACTGGAAACTGAGGGTTGGCAGTGGATCTAGAAATAACTTCTTTTCCCATAAGGTGAAAAATCCAGGGAGTAATCTAAAACACAGAGTTGTTAATTCCAGTACTGCCATCGCATTACCTGTGATAGGTAAAAACGAGCTGGCTTTGTTACTGAATCAGCCCTGGCTGACAAAGCAATCAGCACCTGCACGGGGTCTGCAGAGCGAAATGCAAGCGCATCCTCACATATCTGCCTGCTGAGGACAGGGCATTCACAAGGAGTTTTCCAGCTTGGTATTTGGTAAATCAGAGGAGTAGGGAACAGCTATGGGGTGACCTTTTGCAAGCTTCTCCAAATGAAGGTGCTTTGCGCATCTGTAATGAGCTAAATCAAGGCCCAAACATCACCGAGTCCTCCTGGTATGTAACACCTCCAAATCCTGCAGCCCTACCCCATGTGAAACCCAGTTCAGCCACTTACTGGAGTCAACCTTTACCTGCAGGAAAGGCTATAAAGCCTTTCATCAACACAGATAGCCCTAATAAACATGCTTCTCCCTTGTCACTCCTTTCAGGAGAGTTCCAAAGGTTAAACATTATCACAGAATCACAGAATTATGCTGATTTTGAAAGCCACAACAAGAAACCTTATGTCTCACTCAGCACAGACAGCAGCGAGAGGAATAGTTGTTCAGCCAGATCTGATTTGAGAATGTTCAGACCTCTTGGGTCTGAAAACTGGGTTGGCATTCTCAGAAGAACAGGGTCCCATAATAATTGTGGTTTTCTCTCATTTCTGATTGGGCTAACAATTCTCTGAGACCAACTCTCATGGTGCTTTCCCATCCCTGGTATGAAATTAAGCACGTTTTTCCTAATGAATACTGTTTGTTGATTTCATGGCACTTTTCGAGTCTGTAATATTATGAAATCCATCAATTCCCCCACACACACATACCTCACCTTGGTTTTCACAGTTATTTGCAAGATATTTCCCTCATTAAAAGGCATTTCTTACCTAAAACCAGTCAACGGGTAACACAGTAGGAATGACTTTCATTTAACCCATTTCCAAAACACTCCCTTTGCCCGGGTGCACAGTGCTGGCAGCACGTTTGCTCACGCCCTCACACTGTTGTGGCAGAGCCACCAGGCACAGTGCAGCCTCAGCTCTGCTGAAACCAGAGGAAGGGGGTTTGAAAGGGTCTTCAAGGGGATCTCCTCAAACACCCTTCAGCCTAGAGCATCCCCAGGTTGGTTCCTAACACTTGTCTCAATTCCTCACAGTTGGTACGTTAGCACAGATTTCCAAGGCTGTCTTTGCAAAGGAATAGGACTTGTCATTCACAATTAGCATGAACCATGCAGCTCTGCCAGACTGCCAGGCTGGGAGATCATCTTCTATTAAAAGTATCTATCATAGGCTGAAACCCCCAGTTCCTCCCCGAAGCTTAGCATTCCAAGTTTTCTTAGATGAGAATTAAATTCTGGATGTCAAGATTGAGCAAGCCTTTCCTAGCTAAAAATAAACAAATTTGCTTCATATATGGGAAAAAGCCCAACAGAGCACCAATTTCAGTTCATGAGAGAATAAAAGAGACCACACCCCTGTGCTCTTCACCAAAGCTCAGTAACATATTGGGCTGTTTTGGGGCAAAGCCTAAGTAGCCAACAAACAACTTTTGGGTTTGCTGTTAGATCTGCACTCAAGTGAGCTTACATGCTAACAATTCAGAAATGGGCAGATTAAGGGGGGTCGGGGCTAACATTTGTTTGGATTCTCGCTTCCCAAAGTGATTTGTCCATCCCTACTTATAAGCTCTGTTATTTTTTGAGATTTCTTTTCTTCTTGTCCTTTTTTTTTTTCCCGTCAGGATGCACTGATGCCACGTTTGCAGCATGAACTCCATAAAGCCCCACCCTTACCCACAGCTTCTTGAGCAATGAGCAGCCCATATATATAACATCACTGCCAGGAGCTCATCAGTTCTGATCTTCTAATTGTACCTAATGATTGCTGAAAGGAACCAAACAATCACAAGTGAACTTTGGCTTCCCAGGTAATTAATATCGTTATTACAGAATTGTTAATAATTATTAGACTCCAGCAATCTAGGAAGCATGAAAGATTTTGAGCATCTCCAGGAAGACATACAGCCCACCCAACTCTCATGTTGTGGTTTACAGCTTTGTTCTTATTTTGAATGTGCCTCTGACTAATGCTCACCCTTGTGTGAGCCCAGAAAATCCTTTTAATTGCTTTCAAGAAACTGTGCTTATTTCAGACAGACAGATTTAGTCTTGAGACAATCTTTGTTTTGGAGACACACTCTGTGGTCCTAAGAGAAACATGCACAACTTTTTTGTGTCTCAGCTGAGGTTGTGGGCAATACCAAAGCAAGTGCTGCTTGGCCTTGAGGCAAATTTTCACACAAGTGGCACAAAACTTAAATTATTCTTAAAGGCCGATAAATAGCAAATTTGCAATTGCATTTTCTGTATGCAAACAGGCCTGCTATTTCCTGCATTGAGCACAATATATTTGGCATGCAAAAGCTGTGTCTTCAGGGATAATTTTTTTTTTTTTTAAAGTAAGTAGCCTGGACTTTTTGTGAGAGGCAGAGTAATTAGCATTCACTCAGCCCAGCAGGGCAGCAATTTAAACTTTTACAAGAAGTCAAAGTTCAGGATGCTGCCCTGCCATCAACTTTCTACATACAGAAAGGATACAGACTGGAATATCCAAATGTTTCAAGCTACTCTGGGTTATTTGAAACTCCAATAGACAAGTTGCTATGGGGAAATTGCTTAATCTGCTCTAGGATTTATCGCTATTGTATGTTCAGTAAGGAGGTCTTGGAGGGTCAGGAAAGGGACGCACTCAGTGCAAGTATTTCATACCATATTAAAATGTTTCTGACCATACCTTTAATCCTCAAAATCATTACACCCTATTTTTATGCAGACATGCATATAAAAACATGCTACAAAATGAATCTGCAATGATACCCAACTTACAATAATGCCAGAGCATGGGGAAAGAAAGAAGCTGAAGCACTCTGTTGATTGCTTTGGTCCAGAAAAAAAAAAGTTTGTTGTTGTATGAACCAAATAAATAGAAAAGTCAGAAGAGAACAAAGAAAAAAAAAAGCTCTACTGCACTGAATTGATATAAGAGTAAGTGCATGCTGCCAGAAAAATAGATTTTTCTTCACCCATTAGGCAGTTATTTTTACAAATGTACAATGCAAGTACTGATTAGAGCTCACAAAGAAATCATAATTTGCTTTTTTTCCCTTTTTTTAATTTTGCTCATCTTGCTTTTCACTCCTCATGGCATAATCCCACTCACTGGTGGGGAGGACAGGAACCCCAGATCCTGCTCAACACTGTGAGAGAAATCCAGTGCCCCAAGGCTTTAGGAAGGGATGAGGGACTGCAGCTGGTGACAGAAGAGGGGAATATTTTGCCACACTTAGCATAATTTTTAAGAGGTTTCAGTAAGAAACTAGTAACAAATTTTATTTTTCTTGTTCCTCCTTTCACTTGTAAGAGCAGGTAAAGCTATCTAGAAAGAAGAGATGAGAAGGAAATGTGTAATGCCACAAAAGTTTTGCAGACAATTCATACCCACTGAAAAGAAAACAACTTGATGAGGAAGGAAATCTGGGTACCACAGAGCTAAATATAACAAAACAAAAGAGTATAAACCAGTTTCTTCTAATAGCCCTGAGATAATTCTTGTAATACTCATTATATTCTGCTAGCTCTACTAGGTGAAAAATGTTGAAAATTTTCATTCTGAGTTTTATCTTTGCACCTTAGTGAAATAATTAAAAGGCAAAATCACAAGGAAATGACACATCAGGATTTCAGGCCTCTTGCAGGAACAAGCTCCAATTTTGTGTATTGCCCACCTTTGTGGGAGCTTCAAATTTAAAAAAAAATCAACAACAAAACAAAACAAACAAAAAAAACCAGACCAAAAAAAAAAAAAAAAAACCAAAAAAACAACAAAACCAAAAAAAAGCAAAAAACCCAACACAAACACCCTGACTGCAAATGAAGATATGATCTCTCAGGTTCTCACTATATATTGTTTGCCAAGCAAAAAAACCTTTGGCAAAAAGCTCTTCCCATCTCCATAAGACCTCGTAAATTGTATTGCCTTGCTGAAGAGATGCTGTGTATAAAAAACAGGCAGAAACAGCACTCTCCTTAACAGACAAAGGGAACTTTTTACCTTCCCATTTTACATACAAAGACACAAGACATTAAGTGATTTTTCTGAGTCAGTAATTCAGGCTGCCCTGAGATGGCAGCAGCAGGAAACAGGGATGACCAAACTGATGCTTCACTTCACTAACGTACCGCACAACACTTCCTCCTAAAATGAGACCAACTTGTTCCCCCTCCAACCCCAATGCAAATTTCTACTACCTTAAGTCATTGGGAAGGCCAAAGAGTTTACTTCTTTTTCTTCATTATTTTAAGGCTACCAGATTTCTTCTTGCAAGTAAAATGCTGCAAGAGAAATGCAATAAGAGAACAGGTTTCTTAAATATTTATGGATTAAGCAGACATGGGGGGTGGGAGGGTGAGAGGGAGCAGAAATTACTAGGAGATTTCTAGACTTCTTGCTTCTAAGAGGTTAGGAGAGTTTGGATACCTGGCTGACTCTCAATCTCTAGCACTTTTGGAAACCATGAGATCAGAAGGAGCTTGTCCAGCAGGGTGGATGCCAGCAGCTCTGTTAGTGCCTGTGTCTGGGGTGCAGGGGACATGTCATCCCACCATCCCTGGTACAGAGTCTCTAACACCAGAGCCAAACTTTGTTAAAAAACAAAACAAGGCTCTTTTCTTCATGTTCATTAAGCTCACTCCTGTCACTCGTTAGACAAACTCTTCCTCTTAAATTTTCTTTTTTCTGCTACAAGTGCATTTTCTAATTGAAAAGTGAGGTAACTTGTTTTAGTGTCACAGTCTTTAATTAAGCATAGTTTGTCTAGAATAGCTCCGGGGTTTATTTATTATTTATTAAAGAAAGGTTAGTTATTTATTGGGCGGGGAGGCAAGTGTAGTTGCAACTTCACAGAATAACTCACACAGCCCATCACTCAATCTCCTTTAGGACATTAGTGGATTACTACTGGGGTCAGGAAAAATATATCTACTGATGAAGTATTAGATTATAATGATATTTTTGGTAGTTTCAAGTCTCTCTTGAAGAAGCAGTCATTTCTGGTCACTATTCAAAGATAAGACATTGGCTTTGTTTAAGGAGGTCAGGGGGGTGGGGATGGGTTGGGAACTGTGTGTCTTACTTTGCACTTTACATGCACACCATCACTGAGATCGGCACTGCTAGCAACACTGGGTGCACAGCAGGGCAGAGACTGCTGAAGTGCCCATTGCAGACATTTTTCCTTCCCTGTAGCTGAGGGAAGGAGCCACCAGTCCTGGGAGAAGTCCTGGCACAAAGAAATTGGAGTGGAGGGAGGCATCCTCTGGGAAGAGGTTAGGACATGCTGCAGAACAGCTCCTGATGGAGAGAGAAGCTCCCTGTGAGCAGGAGACTGTGAAACAACCTTTGAGGACAGGGGCTTATAAAGCCAATGAGGGACCCATAAAGCCATATTTTTGCCTTTTTAAAAAAATTCTAATTAGAAAAGCTTTAACTTTCCCCTCACCACTTCTGGACTGAATTGGGTTGATCCAGAGAGGTAGTTATGCATAAGAGCAACCACTTTATACCGAATTAGGGGATTTCTCATGCAACACATCTCACCAATTACAAGACAGGGATGCAATTCTATGATTTATAATACATTACAGTGTTAAGTAATATAACATTATAGATACAATTTGTTCCCATCTCTCAATGGATTAGAGAGGTGGCACATGAAGAGTGGATCATTAAACAGCAGTGCAAGGCCAGGGGCCAAGCACTTCTGTTTAACAAGCTGCTCCAAGTACCACCTCTCTAATCTGTGGAGAGATAGAATAAATCGTTCCTGTATCTTTTTACAAATCTACTCTTTGGGTTTTCCTTATTAAAAATAAATAAATAATAATAATAATAATTATTATCATTATTATTTCTGTTTAGGGCCCTCTCTCTCTGGGGCTGAGGTAGTTTAAGCTGAAGACACTCCTGTTCTGGAAAGGATCTGAAGCCAGACTGTATAATTTACAATCTGGCCAAATTTGAGGATGGTACAGGAGAGTGAGCTGGCTGCACCATCCCTCTGGGTGAGGGAAACTATTCTGCTGGCCAGGCCAGGCCATCTGGTGGTGAAGCACACACGTTCCCCTCACTGCGGTAGCATGGCTGGAGCTTGGGTAGCCAAAGGGGACAACCAGCTCCAAGCTGTCCCATATACATAGACTCTAAATGGTAAATATGGTCTAAGAGGCAGGAGCCTTGGCTACATCCTTGCTTCATCAGGAGGAAGGATCATGGGAACACAATTTTCACAGCACATACCCAATGCAAACCCCACCAACAAGCATCTGGGTGACACCAATGTTTCCATGGGTGGTAATATCACATTTGCAACACTGAGATTCCCCAAGGATGGATAATGGTGTTGCATTAGAAGGCAACCATGGCCAAGTAAGCCAAGGTCTTTGGGAGGACAGAGTTGACACTGTGGTACTTTCATGCCAAGCGTGGAAATTTCTCTGCTCAACGTCTGTCCACAGAAGCTGAAGGTGAAGCTCTTTGACCTGTATCTCTTCGGTTTATATTGCCTCTCTAGGGTCAATAAACGCAGACACAAATGCCAGGCTCTGCAGAAAATGCAATGCTTTATAACAGTGGCATCAATATTAGGGTTCCATGCCTCAGCTTCCAGGTTTATTAAACTCTATTATAATCCCCTTAACAATGACAACACCTTTCTATAACAGTGCAGATGCTTGGCTCCTGAGGAGGGTAGGCACAATGAAGGAGGCGAAGATATAAGGACACTGTTAGGCTGCCTTATAGAACTTAACTCATCATGTGACAAGCCATTGATTTCTATTGACAATTTCATTGTAATGTCAGAACACAAACTGAATTCATCTTTCATCCACTTCAAAAGTAAACAATGGCCCTTGGAATAGAAAAAGGATAGAGCTAAAAAAATAGAAATACAAAACAGAATCCAGATTTTTCCTCAAAAAACAAGTGGAGAACCAAGACAACACTGTAGCTATGTGGAGCAGAGCTAACTATTAATAGAGAACACATTATTTGACAAATTCTATCCCTGTTTCCATTTGCAAATTATTCAAAAATCTACTGTCATTCATTCAATTCTTTTCAATTTATGAAGCTATATTAAATGAGCATTATTCCACAGAAACTATTTTCAGCCTAAGAAAAATTTTTGACTGATATTTACAGTGTTTGCTGACAAGACATCATCACCTCAGGCATGATAAGGTGCCATTGCTGTCCCCTGGTTTAACAAGCAGTTCTTAAATAAGTAGGATCAGACCTTCGATGCTGTCTATGTTTGAAAGACAAGATAAAAAGGAACGGGTGGCAGGACTTGGCATTGGCACTACATTACATTTCTATTAATAAAGAATGGCAATCAGCTCTAAAATTAATGTGGATCTGTTATCTCTTTAAGCACACACACACAAAAAAAATTATGTCTAATGTGTTCACATGGTCTCTGATGCAAATGATGGTGCCAAGCCATTTGTTTTTTCTGTTTGATTACCTCTGGGCCTCCACTCTGGTCTGGTTTCATATGTTTTTCTACAGCAAAGCACGTGCAGTCATGTAGGATAAAGATCTGTCAGCAAGGTCCCACTCCATGTTTCCAAAGGCTGGACAGAAACATTTCATCTGCCCACAAAATGCAAATTGAAATTTTTTAATTCCTAGTTTGGGGCTGCCTGTTGCTCCTCGCCACCACAATTTAATAGACATGGGTTTACAAGTGGAGCTGCTTAGAAGTTTTACTGGACATAAGGCTAAGATAAATCCAAAGTCCTCCATGAATATCAGACATGCTGGCAGACAGGAATGCTTAAGTAGAGATTGTCACACCATGATGAAAGAGACCCTGGAGTCTTAAAACAAAAACCCCCCAAAAACCCCAAAACCCCACACCTCTTTATTTCAGTTTCATGGGATTCAAATGATTTACAAAAATTCCCTAAGCAATTTTCCTGCAGCACAGCTCCCTAATGAGGCTGAGGAACCAGCTTTTCTCCACATTTCCACAAACAGCTAGTCAGCGCTGAACAAAATCTTTCATGGCAGGCACAGGTAATTCTGCAATAAGTACAAAAGGTAAGCTCAGCCTTCCAAGGTGGAAATCGCATTACCTGATGCCAAGGTGCTAGCCACAGCTCACCCAGCAGCCATTTTTCCTAGTGAGAGATCATCCTATTACATATTCTTAATTAGAGGCATTACTTTGGGGTATGCTAGGGTAGGTTGCTTTTTCAATAATGGTTACTTGGGATATTGTCTTAAGTGGTCATCTTCAAGCAGTCTCGACTGAATAAACATAAAGGAAAGCATACAAAATTACCACTTGTTCTAGAAAGTTTTGTTGTAAATAGGATCAAGATATTTCACTATATTCCCTTGGACCACCAGGAAGAACAAGATAGAAATCAGTGTAGAAAGAAAAAGAAAAAAAAAAAAAAAGAAAGAAAGAATAGGCATGACAAAAAGAAGGGGACAAATGAAACAAAAATACACGAGAGTGTTTGATTATAGGGAAATTGTAGTCCTCTGTAGTCCTCTTAAAACATTGTCTTATGCTTTGCCTTGTCTGTTCAAGTGTCTTCATATCTTCATCCCTCCAGAGATGGACCATCTAGCAACTCACAAGCAAAAGACAGAGTTAGCCTGGGATCTTGTCACATCCATCTCAAAGAGGGAGAAGAAACCTAATACTACCAGGGACATCTCGATGAGAAGAGACAGAATAGACAGGAAGGAGAAAAAAAGATAAGATCCGGGAAGGGGTGCCTTTCCCAATAGGGAAGAAATGCATCTTGATAGACCCCCCTCTCTTTCTCCTCCAACCTTTGGACCCAGCTGGACTCAACATCCCAACTGCTCTTCTCATTAGGATGGGGGATGTGGGAAGCACATGGCTGGCAATACACCCAGCAGGCTTGAAGGGATCTGAGAACACCCTCAAGTTCACAAGCACCCGGAGTTTGCCAAATCATTTCAGCTCATCTCTAATTGTCAGCGATCTCTATTAGCTCAGTAGCATGGCTTTGACATAAGGATGAACAGAAGGGTTGTTACTGGCTAGTGATAGGAGAGGAGCTTCTGGTCCAAGGAAGAAAAGCATCTTCCATGGCAGAAGGAGAATCTTTTTTCTTCCTACAGAGGCTATACAGTAGGGAAGGCTAAATGACAGAAGACAAAGAGACTACACAATGAAAGTCCATCAGCTTGCACTTTTCCTAATGACACATATAAAAAAAAGAAAAAAGGCTTTTACTAGAGCACTGCAGTGTTAAGCAACAACAGATCCATTTTATAATCATCTCTAAGAGAAGGAGAGAAGAAAATAGCACCATCCACAGCTACGGACATACAGCAAAACTCCTTTTGAACCTTTAGCTATAGGAGATGGCTTGTTTGATGGTAGCAGCTCCTTCTACAGACCACTTTCCTCTTGGATGGCTGGACCCTCTGACAACCAGCACCATGGTGCAACTTTCCCCATGCTACGTCAGTGTCAATTTATGTAGATGGAAAGAAAAGGGAGAAGAAAGAGTTTCAACTAAGGGTTAGAATTGCTCCAAGACCACAATTTTTTTTGATCAGGCCAAGATTCTAATCTTTCCACGCAATTTCTGTAAACAGCCCAAGTTAATAGCATGTAAAAATATCCCAAACACATTTTTTGTTTTGCATTCAGCATTTAATTCATGCATGTCTGCCTGGTGATGCATCATTACAATTGCAAGGTGATACCTGCCAACCCTGGAAAGGTATGTTATTCAGTGTACCTGGAATGCTAAAGGGGGACTGAAGCCATTACATGAGATTAAAATGAGTTTGACTATATAGCAGTAAGTGAGAGATTAAACTCAGGCCTGGAGCTAGAAGTTGCTAGAGCTTCTCAAATGGTCTGGGGCCACCTTGGTTTAGACTTAACTTTTTTTTGCGCAATAGAAAAATCAGCAAAAGCATCCTCTGGATCCCAGGAGTGACCCCATTTACACATGAGATCCTGGGATGAGGTCAAGCATACAGGTGGTGTCTGCCCCCACCCACAGAGGTCAGAGGCCTTGTTGCTTAAGATGAGGTGTACCACAAACAGGGAAAATAAACCAGCCTTAAATTAAAGTGCTTCCAACATAACACAATTACACTACATAATGTTTATTTATCTTATATACACTCAGAGAGAAGATAAATGTCTAGTAAAAACCACAATCCACTATTAAACAGCTATAAAATACTTAGCTGTCTTCCCATTTCAAAAGCTCCGATAGTATAAATAGTGGTCAAAAGTTCAGTGAACTGTCTTGTAGTCTGGTGCTCCATTCAAACCCTGCTATTTCCAGAGAGTCTCCTGACACCGTATCTAATTTCCAAAATGAATATGCTTTAATTTTCCTTCTTCATGCATTGTGCTTTTTCCTCATTTAAAACAGCAACAGCCTCTGGCAGTAAAGGACATCGCATTCCAATGTGAGATGAAGCTTTTCCCCCTCCCGATATGCAGGAGAATGGCATGGGTCAAGGGAGGAAAAATGTATGCAAAAAACATCACACCCCACTGACCCCAGTATATTTTACATTACAATTTTGCCATTTCCAATATAGGTTCATTTTGCAGTGGACCATATCAGCCATATTTCAGTATTTACAAAAAAAAAAAAAAAAAAATTCAGTACCTGGAGCATTGTCTGCATACACTATGTCCTAACGCAATATATGGATTGTCTTATTAATGTGTAGTGTTGCTTGCAGAGAACACAGAGACATGCAGGGAATACTTATGTATGCCAGGGAGGCAGCACAGGTGTACCCAGTGTGGATTTGCATATACATACCATTACAGATAATACACAAATGCATTTTTATGTCTTAAAAGAACAGCTGTGGGTGAAACCCCTGAAATCTGGAGGATTTTCACTGAAAAACAGGTTGCCATATAAGCCTTCCTCCCCCTAGCCATTAAAGTCCCCATAATGGGGCACCTGACCCAGGCTGAGCTATTCAAGCTGAGGTTACCATGCTTTCAGTAGGCAAAAAAAGTAGCCTTATCCCACAACATACATCAGCAGGCCTTCTTCCACCTCCCGGCACAGGTAATTCAGAGCCTGATTGGAAAGGCACAGAAGGTTCTGATGGCTTCTTAGAGCTTTGCAGCCATCCTTTACCCCTACGTGTTTTAACAAAGTTCAGCTGTGATCACAAGCTCATAAATTATTTCAGCTGGGACACCTGAAGTTTGTGTGAATACTGCAGGGTTTCTCTGAAACTGCAGCAGTGGAGGAAAAGATCCACCCTTTGTTCTCCCGAGCTTCCTCCAAAACCAGAAATGCCAGGAAATTGAAATAGTGGAAGCTTGGGGCAATCCCTGTTTTAACCAAGGGTAAAACCCACATATTCAAGAGGAGTATTGCCTGACTAAAGACCGTAACAATTTTAACTTCATGTACTGCAAAGACCATAACGCCCACAGAAATGGCATATCTACCCATTGCAAACAAAATCATCATCCACTATTTTGACAGATAATCAAAGAAGTCTGACTTTCTAAAGAAGTACCAATTCCCATAAAATCTTCGTACTATCTACAGATGATCAGGTAGGTGAAGACTCACAAGAGTGGCAATAGCCTCATACAGGTGTCTGAAGGTTAAACATGTCAGCAAAGCACACTCATGTAATGAGGGATAAATACAGATGTCCAGAGGTACTAAAAATAATAACTAAATTAAAAAGTTCTCTCCACACAAAGACAAGATTTTCATCTTTCACATCAAGCAATTACTCCACCTTGCAGCTACAACTGCAAGGAGCAACTTCTGGTCCTATAACCATCAGACTTTCTCTGCTCACCATCTCAAAAAAAACCTTGAAGCACTGTCATGCTGCAAAGCTCTAAGACTTCAGGAATAACAAACTTACCTGAAGTTCAGGGTAGCCCAAGGCAAAGAGACCCACATGGTTGGACAGAGATGCTCAGAGGGAAAGTGAAGCAGTAAAGCTTCCTACACCAGAACCAAAGAGAAGCTCAAACCACAGTGGACACAGGCATTTAAGAACCACTAATTAACTCCCTTGAGTTCATTGGTTGCAGTTGCTGTAGACCCATACCCTGCCAGTTTAGCTTCTCAAGCCCTGGCTCAGCATACCCTAAATCCTGGTGTGGATTCTGGGGTAAAGAAAGAGGCTTTGGGTTATTTCAAGTCCTGGCCAGGGACTGGGTGAGGGCTGTTCAGGGAACTATGGGAAAGGGATCTTCTTTAACAGGAGACAGCTGGGAGCCTTGAGACCTTGGGGATGGGAGGTGGGGACAGTCTATTGAGAATGAACCTAAAAGCAATTGCAAGAGCAGCAGGCATTTTTTGTTATTTTAAGTAGAAAGGGTAAAACATGCAATATTTTCTTTAGCTCTTAGCTCTCTTAAATGTCACAAAGAAGCATTCTGTTGCCTGGCAAGTTGTGGACTTGAGGCTCAACAGGTTTGCTTGCTTATTGTCAGCATTTAACTGAACTATTTTTTAATAAAAGCCTTTGAAGAAAGGAAATCTCCCACATGAGATGAGGTGTTGGGAACCTGACTGGAGGGCCCCGAGAGTCACTCAGCTACTTAGTGGCAGTTGATTGCATCCCAAATATAAACCTTTCCCTCATAATTGCAAATCCCCTCTGTGATGCTCTGCACAGGACCTGCTTCTCTGTAAGCAGTTATTGGACGGGAACACCTAAGTGGTGTTTACATGTCTACAGTCTCAAGAATTTCAGAATCATTCTGGCAAAAATTGCTGTGTTTCAAGTGGCCAATTTGAGCAAACTAGATGTGGCTGAGGGCAGAACTTGATCCTTTCTGTATTCATCTGGGGCTCTGAACTTCCTAAAATGAACATTGACTTAAAATAATAATAATAATAATTATAATAATAACAATAATGATGTTCCTTTGGCTTCAGAGCATCGGTTCTATGAAAGTACCAACTACTGAAAGTTCAACTGCTAATGGCAAGCTATTTTGAAAAGGGAAAAGCCTGAAGGCAAATTATGAGGGAAAGAATAGATATTAATAATTTTAAAAGTCATCTGTCTTAAGCATTGTTTTCCTTTTCATTCATTATTGATGATAAGTTGTTTGCTTCAAGGCCAAGTAAATTCACAGGGCCTGACCCATCCAAACACAAAACAGTGCAACCCAGCTGAGTCTATAGCTAAAAGAGTCCAAATGGAAAACAAAACATGATTTTAAACAGTGGAAACTATAATTCTTCTGATCAGCTAATTTTCCAGTACTCAGTCCACTGTGTTCCCACCCCATGCATCCTAGCAGGGGATCTCAGGTACGGGAGTCCCAACAAGTAACTCATTCCATTTGCCATTTCTCTGATCCTACCTCTCTGGCCTCTCAAGCCATCATGATAGATCCAAGCCTCTTTTGGTCAGCGGCAGACCTCTTACCTTTCCTTTTTAAGCTGAATTCTAGAGCTAATGGAAACTCAGTAACTTCACTTATAACTAAGGTAACCTGCATGGGTTTTTTGCTGCTGCAGGACACCAATGGACATCATGAAGAAGTGAGCTGACAGTCGTGTGCAGCTCCTTCTGCTCAGAAATTGTAGGGTTTGGAAGAAAAATCTTAATCCATGAGAAGTTTTTTTCCCAAAAATTCTGCCTTGTGAGAGATTTTCCCATCTTTGGATGTGAAGAGCATCTGAGTTGCTGCAGGTAGACTCAAGATTAGGACACGGATGGTGGAAACTGTGTGGCTACTTGTTCTTGCTAGAGGACGGGAGGGGCCAGAAAGAAGCTTCAGAACAGAAGCAATGGCAATTCATGAACCTATTTTCACCTCATCTGGTAATTCTCAGCATTCCCAAGTAACCGTATCTTTGTATGCTGTGGAAGAAAAATGGCAACTCGGAGTTCAGTTTGCTTTAGGAGAAAAAAAGAGCAACAACGTTACTTTGGTGTATTTATATTTGTAACCATGTTCCCTGAAAGACAGGAGTTTGCAATGGAATATCTTTGGCAATGCTGAAAGTAACTGGTGTGCTTTGTGCCCTCTGAAACAAACTCAGCAACAAGCATCCTCCCTCAGACACGGCATATAGGTGCATCTGCAGAACACGTTGTTAATAATTAATATAATTGTATAAACCCCTAGGTATATAAATACATAGACAGATCCTCACATTTTGCCTGCTTCTCTGTAACAAATACCCAAACTAAAACACTTTTAACAAGTGCATTATACAAATCTGCAGACATAAGTTGTATCAAAATTTTAACTATCTTCAGCAAGAAAGCACTTCTATTTCAAGAAATGCTGGCAGCAGATACTGTATCTAGGCAGCCACATTTATTTTAAATTATCATTTTTGCCTTTTTATACAGCATAATGAAATGCCTGGTAAATTATACATTTTTGTAAAACACAAACTTGTCTCTTTATTTGCAGCACAAGTCTTGCAGTATCATTTTGTCTGCATTAGTTCTAGCTCTTCATGAGAGGCCAATTACTTTTCTTAGCTGTAGTATACAGAGTGTGATATCTTACTTGTCAGTCCTTGCTGAGATGCAGCCTGGTACAAAGTGGTCATGTCTAAGGCTCAGACTTTCAGACCCTGGAAGTAATTGAGGGCAGGTTGGATAGGGCTTTGAGCAACCTGGTCTAGTGGGAGGTGTCCCTTCCCATGCATGTGATTTGGAACTAGAGATCTTTAATGTATCTTCCAACCCAAATCATTCTATGATTCTATGAAAAGGCTGAGCACCCTGTATGTCATAACACCACCCATACTCATTTGGTCCACCTTCAATAATACCTTTGATTTTCATCCCCCGCCCCCCCCGCTAAACAAAAGCACATTTTTTAAATTTTTTTTTTTTTTTTTTTTTTTTTTTTTTGGAGTGAGGAGAATGTGTATAGGTGCTCCCCCAAGTCTCCCTGTAGAAAGATGCTCTCATGACAGATGGATCTCAATATGCTGTCTCCCAGATCTTAAGCAACTCTGAAAATATAAAGTTCACTTATACCAATGGGCCATATATATCTACACCTCTTGATTCCCTGTCTCTTTAACTGGCACTTTGAACTAGTGAACACCTCTTTAATCTTGCCCCATTATCATCCTAATAGTACCTCCCGATATTCATAAATGTCTAGCAAGACTTTCAGCTATTTGGTATGAAGAAGAAATATCAAGCTAAATTGAGAAGATTACCACATCACCACATAAATCAGTGACAGGCTGCGTGTTATTACAGTTGATTTTTGTTGACAGTTGGCTGTAGGCAGTTGTGTTTCAAGTGCCTTTTTTCACTGGGAAATTAAACAAAATTCCATGCAAAATGCAGCCCTCCAGTTCAAAAACTGTAAATCCAAAATTAGCATTTCATACTTTAAAAGGTAGCACAGTACAATTTTCCATTGAAAGGTCTGTACAGTTGTCACAAATGGGTTCTTCACACATGACACTAATGCTACTGATGCCTTTTAAGAAAGCCACCTTTCTCTGATATTATTTTCTTCTCCTAATAATCTGCATACACTATAGTTCATCCCTATGGAAAAGAAAGAGAGCTCACTTACTTATCTCTCATATGGGAGCATTATGCTTTCAGCAATTCAGACAGAGAGGCTGGGTGAGAGGGGGGTGGGTTGCAGAATCCTCCCTGATAAGAGTGAACGAATTGTGGCCAACAAAAGGTTAATCTTCACTCTCTGAGTCCCTGTTTCTATTTCAGCATAACCTGAAGAGCAAAGAAAATGCAAGACTTACAAAGGGAAAAGACACACTGGCACAAAACACTATTCCTACAGGATCGTGTCGCACTTCTTGCACAATGGCCACACATGACCTAATTAATGAAAAGCTGTTTCTAAAAGTCAGGAAAGCAGCTTGGGTGATACCAGAGAGGACCAGAACTTGCGAAGGAGTTTCTGCTTCCAACAGCTGCTGATCTGCCATTTTTTTGGCTCGGATATGGCTTGCTACTAAGGCAATTTTTTTAGCAGCTCTGGTGTCAGCAAGTTGCCTGAGCAGCAGTAGTTGAGATGGAGGTCCCCACCCCCTTCCAAAGACAGGTCCCTGATATCAGCTCTGCCTTGGACATTTGTTTGGAGAACACCACCACAAGAAGTTTACAGTTTTTTCTATATATAAACACAGTGTATTGAGGCAAAGAACTACGATGCTTACTCCTGGGCATGGGGGCAGAAATATAATGTGGTTTGTCAGCCAGAAGATGTTACATGAGTCTTCATGCAAATACTTTGCTGGCAGCTAACTGGCTTCTGGCCACAGAGAGTCCAACCTCCTCCAGTAAAAACTACTGGGCTGAAAACCAAATCATCAGTTAATTGCATCTGGCTCAGTGTTCCCCTGTGTTCGTGGGCAGAGGTGTAAGGGCCATGGAGATGATGGCCTGTGTGCAGGAACACCCTTTCTCCCACCCTATCCTCAGAAGGGAGCTGAGGATGGAGAGTTGACCTGATGACCTCAGAACTAGGTAATACCACTGCTTGGAACCAAGAGGAAAATCAAGTCAGGCTTCATCTGGCTTCATTACCAGGCAATTTAAACAGCTGCCTCTCTCACGTTTGCTTATGGACGGGTCAAGGTTTCCTTTTTACTGCATGTGTCAAACCTTTCTCTGATGTAACTAGGCTGACAGAACCAGAGAAGATGTCTCTGAGACTCTGGCCCTAATCATCCATGGAGCAAGGTTTGTCACCCATAAGAGAAAAGTTCTTGACATTCTACTAATGGCTAGATTTGCAGCTGATTTCAGGCAGAGATTATGTGAATTGAGTCAAATCATCAAGTGAAGTACTGGCTGCTTACCAGTTACCCTACTGGGGCAAAAGGATGTTCCCAAGAAGGGTAGAAAATTGTATGAGAGAAAACAGTGAATAGGAAGGAGCTATCTGACATTGTCTGTTGAGATGCTGAAAAAAAGGCCTAAACTTAGCTGCTGAGTGAGCTCCAGCCTTTACAGAGAATTGGATGATTTAAGGTAGCACTTGTTCAACACTAGAACCATTTATACTTAGCATCTATACAGATCGTAAAAAAAGGATTATGCCACTAATGTGGTATCTTCTAACTCTATTTGCACACTTAATAACTTAGCATCTGATTTCTGATTAATATTTCTTGCAAATTTTCAAAACACACAAGAGGTGAACTCCCATTTCTGCTTCGGACCATCTACTCAGGAAACCAGGCAGTGAGACATGGACCAAACTGGCAGTGTGAAGCAGCATGGACCAGAGGGAAAACACATTTTTCCAACCAAAAATGCAAAACACAAACAGCAGCAAAAAAGCTGCATGTTCTGATAAAGATGGTAAACCAAAGTGCATGATCACTGGGGAGAAGGGACTGAAGTGAATGAGACATTACTGCCAAGAATAATACTTGAAACACTGCCTAGAGGTGTCTGACAAGGACTGCAATTGTGGGTGGAAGGTCATTTTTTATACATAGACAGGTAGTTTCTGTCATATTCAAAGACCCAGAAGGGTGGCATCCACCTGAGTCTTCAGAGACAGAAAGGCTGGTTGACAGGAGGGAGATATGGGGGTGCATATGCACCCTCACCCCAACTGGAAGAAGGCATCATGGGTGTCAAGGGTGTTGGAGGCTGACAAAGGAGACACAAGGGTATTTCTTGAGGAGGAGCCCAACAGTGAAGCCCAGCTGTAACAGTGCCAATATTGTGTTTCAAAGAACACATCAGTAGCTGAAATTATTTTAAAACAGAGAAGATGAGGAGATATGGGGCAGTGGTGTTGGGAGCACATGAAGAAAGGGAAACATGGGAAGCATCGGTAGCAGCTGTGACAGAGCAGGTTACTCCAAAGACCCTGTGTAGCTTTAGAAACAGAAATTCTTCTGCTCTTCTGCAATGTGCAATTCTTTAAAACCTTTGTTTCTCCAAAACTTTGGTTTTGGCATCCCTACAGACATTGTGTAAAAGGAAGAGTCACCCTAGGTTGTTTCAGTGAATGTAAAGGGTGCAAACAACCCCTTCCCTCATCTGGTGTAATTTTCTGCACAGCCCAGGTGATTACAACTCAACAGTAATTTCTGTACCAAACCCAATATGATGTGATGAAATCATAGTGGTTATTTCACAGAGACATCCGGCTTCGAATGAAAGATCACACTCGACTGAATCATAAGCTGAGGATGTCTTAAGAACAAGTCAATTATTCTACAAATGAAGGGAAATACTTTACAAATTTTAGCTGAACTAAGTAAAGAAGGGAAATAAATCTGTAAACTATCAAATGGCGCATCTGTTTATAATTATTAGCATGCAAAAAATTTAATGTTAGCTAAGCAACATAATTCTTTTTGTGTTTTGGGATTTCCTATTTTGCATCTTTTTGCCTACAGAACTAGATCTCCAGAGCAGATAATTTTTTTTCCTGGTGCTGCATAAATATGCCTCTTGACAGGAGATTTTTTCTTTCGAAGTATTGCTCATGTGGCTGTATTTAGAAAACACATCTCAAATACTGTTCTTCACTTGGTTCTTACAAGTTGTGAGTAATACTCAGAATCATTCACATGGTGAGAGCTACGCTCATGACAGGGGACTTGAAATAACATCAGCTGGCCGTCTCTCTCAAAGCTCAAGTATTGCCATCTCTTCTGCCTCCAGGCTCATTGATATTAGCAGCTGAAGCAGGATTCAACTGCTGGCCAAATAGCAGAGGTATGCAAGCTTAATGCACTGTTTTGAGTTGAGATGCCTAGAAAACTCTTCGGGAAAAAATATATTTGTAAAATATCCAAAGTGATATGAAAATAGGAGCTGAAATTTTGTATTTTCCAGTTCCTCTCACCCTTCCTCCTGGAACTGCCGTTGATCTTTGATCGCTTCCCTCATTTACAAAGACTGTCATCTTGCCATTCTCTTCCTACTCTGTATCATTAATACAAATCTGGAAACAATGACTTTCTTACCGTTAAAACATTGCAACATCCCACTATTTGTTTCCTCTTCTAAAACGGATCATTCATTATAACCCATATCCCCCAAAGAATTTTATCACTTGAAACCTGTTTGCACTGAATCTAAAGTAGCCAGGAAATCATCTTTGCAGAAATTCCTGTGTATGCTGAAGCTGACTTCTCCTGGAAGCCCAATAAAGTGCCGAGTCCCTCTGCAGGCAATATCCATTTTTCTTCTTTCTGATACAGTCTCCAGCAGTAACCCCTGCAGCTGTGCATGATCTTTTTTTTTTTTTTTTTCTTTTCTGCTGACATTCACTGCTCAGCTATGTTAGCTCTTGTACCCACTTTGTCCCCGAGAGTTGCAATAATTGCCTCCTTGCTTCATCATTCCCCGCCACCTCCATGCTTATCGCAGAGGTCAGCTTTTCTTTTATCTCTCCTATAACCAACTCATTATTTGCTGGTTTCTCTTGCAAGGGACAGGCTGCTGCTCCCTGGCTCCTGGCCCGTTCCAGTTTTCTGGGTGTTTGTGCACCTCATTTGAATATTTCCTCCAAAATGGACATTTCTACCTCTCATTACTTGAAGGTAGCATTTACCTTTCTTTTCCAGGGTCTTCAGTAGCAGAGGATTTGGGTGAATGCTGGCCTGTGTCATGGCATATCACCAAAATCATATTTACCTTCAGTTTGAGAACAGCATGAACAGGGATTTTCCCAGAAGAACTGGGCAACCATAAGAATTGTGAGGTTTTTTCATAATAAACATAATAGATGCAACATATTAACTTCAGGAGGGCTATGTAATCTCGCAGTGTTAAAATATATTAAAGGTGTGGCTTGGGACCCAAATTGCCTAATTGCTGCTGGAAAAGAATGAGATCAATGCTGAATATAAAACAAAGTACTGCACAAAATATCCTATGGCCGATGCTAAAAATAGCTATGGATATGCAATAGTTACCATAGGGGAAGCTCAGACCAAGTTGTTCCTTTGAACTATTCACAGTCAAAAAATAATCCCTAACACCAGTCAATATACAGGTGAAAATTCAGATCGCATGGAAGGGCAACCACTTCTCATTTTTCTACAAGTCACCAAAGTGTCTACATACCACTGGAGACACCTTTAAAAAAGATGCAGATGATCAAACTCTGAGCTAAGCGACACAACTGAGGAGGACTTGGTCTGTGGACAGATCGTATTTTGAAATAAAAGCAAATTCTGGACAACTGAAGTACAGGTTGGGAAAGCACGGGCAGAACTGAACTTACTAAAATCAACCTTGAATTGTTGCTCTCAAATTGTCACCAAAGCACTGTGAGAAGAGTGCAGACAGGGCAACTTTTGCAGAGATACTAATGACACTCTTATTTTCAGGGGCTTTCAATGCATATTATGTACCCATTGCCCTGTTTGAAAATTCCCCTCTTCATGTAAAACAAGAGAGCTTTATATTTTTGAACAACTCAACCACTCATGTAAAATTGCTCCTTTGCTTAGGTGAACTAGCCATTGAGCAGGGCTGATGGAGTCTGGAAATGCAGGCATTTTCTGGAAATACAAGACTTTCCAGCTTTCAGCCCATGTCAGTACCATGCAGCTGAACTTCCTTATCAATTATAAATCATTCTCATATTAATAACACGTAATATTAATAATATAATATTAATGTTAACATGCATACACAAAAAAGCAATTCTTTGCTGTTACTTATTGGTAACAGGAAGCCCATGGGGGCTGGGTGGCAGCACACTCCGTGTGCCAGGACAAAGCAGTACAGCCAGCAGCCCAGCAGGAGAGGTAGAGTCTAGTTCCATATCTGCCACTAGCCAGCCCAGCAACCCTGAGTTACTTTGCTTTTTTTTCCCCTTCCTGCTGCTATCTACTTAAATCTGAATCTCTGTGAGATGTCAAATGTTTTTCTTCAATGGGGTGTGTATGGTTCCTGCCACAGTGGAAGTTGAGTCTCAGTTGGGACCTTGAGGTACCATGGTAAGAAATCAAGTAGATGAAGCTGGAAAGTAAGAAGCGTACCTGGACCTCAGCAAAAATCTTCTGATTCTGGAGGTGGTTTGTTTTAATCCAAGAGAGTAAAATATGCTTTGTTGTCATCCAAATCTGAGCATCTGGGTGAAAAAGCAGCCTTTGCTACCACGGTGAAGGACTAATGTTCTGCAAACAGCTGTATTTATCTGTCCAGAACAGCAAGTTGAGGGCCATCTTTTCACAAAAATGTCCCAGCTGCCTCTCACTTCTCATTTTACTTTTAAAAACAAACCATAGACCATGCAATGCCACACAACATTAACATGCAGAGTCTTCTGAGCCCAGTGGGCCCCCAACCACTGGGGGCCATTTGAGCAGCAGACAGACACCAAAAAATTCTGAAAAGCTACTGGGGTGTCTGGTGGCCACACCATATCTGACACCTGCAATGTGGGGCCTGGTGGAAAGCCCCATAGCCAGCTTGGAAGAATGGCCAGCAGCCTGGGCAGCAGTTCTGCTGCTCTGTTGTGTCCCAGCTCAGCCCCAGCATGGAGGGCATCTTCAGGGATAGCTCTCAGGGACAAAACACTCCAAACATAAACATCTTCTTGCAACTTGTGCCAATGCAAAATGAATTGTGCCACAGCCGGTGGCAGCAGGGATGCAAGAGGGGATGTAGCTCAATGCTTGTTGTAGGCAGAGACATGAGCCATGTGCCCAGGGTGAGAGCAAGGGGCACCAAGCTGAGTCCCAGACCGGCCAGGATGCTCCTATGGAGCTCTTTCCTTTCATGCCTTCTACCATCCATATTTTGAGTCTCCACTGCTGCGCTTAGCACATTTGCAAGGCTCCATCATGGCTAAATTACTGTTTGACACTCCACAAGTCAACAAGAGGAAGCCCCGCTTCTCCCCGAGGTACTTGTTACTTCATACCTGTTTCCACCTTCAAAACATGGTGGTATTGCTTAATTCAGCTGCCCCTGCAGATGTGAGCAGGGTGTGTGTTCAACTTCCCATCTGAAATATTTGCATGAGTCGCTGGTTTCCTCTCTGTCTCACTGGGGAGAAGAGGATCTTTCTCTCGTTTCTCTATTTTGTCATAATCTATACAAGTAAGTTCAAAAGGGCAGGAACGAGGGTCTAGCATCCTCACCCTTTGACTCATCCCCAAGAAAACTTATTGGTGTCAGTGCAGGTACAGCTGCTCACTTTCCCCCCAGCCTCTTTAATTCCTGTTCCTTTGCCACACTCAATGATAAACAATAATGAGCTTTTACATTTCCTTGCTTTCTACTTTTTGTTTCTCACTCACAGAAACAGATATACACATCTATACATACATATATACAGACATACATGCCATTTATCAGTTAACTTTTGGATAAATATTATTATAGATCTACTCTGACGACATGTGGAGGTTGTGGCTATCATCCTTACTTGCCTCTTAAAAAGTTAGAAGTGACAGATACTGTAATAGCCTTTATTGAATTTACATAAAAACCTTGGTGCTGAAGAGCTTTTTCTTCTTCTTTTGTGTCAAAGGCTGAATTTGCACTCCATATTTGTTAGCCCAATAAAACTTGTGTTATGCATGGTACCTTAAATTCCCCACTCTGCAGCACAGAACAATCGTTGTGTATCACAGTCCTAGTCTTCAGGTTTGAGTACCTATAAAGATAAGCCAGTAAAATGTTGTGAAAGCTGCTCTCCATTCTCACTCACTAAAACTTTGCTGAATTTGACAACTTATACACCTATTATAACTCAAAGACTGAATTCCTCTCCCCTGACAGGTTGTGGAAGCAGCAACAGTATTGGAGAAGAAAAATCTTCTGACTTCATTGCCTTTTCTCTTTAAATTGCTGAGCAGCCACAACAAGGTCTCAAAGTTTTTGTATTTCACTTTTGTTTTGTTTTTTTTTCCCTTTGGTTGTGTTCTTTTGTGTGGTTTGTTTTCTTTGTTTTTGTTGGTTTTGTTTTGACCATTGGCTACCCTTACTCAAAACATCTATATCAGCAGCTTAACTCACACTGATAATGTGAGATCTTCAGCAAGATACTCAGGATGAGCCTTCTGTATGGTTTACTTCTAACATCAAGGGCATAGAAAATTTTAATCTAATAAATGACTTCATCTTCTCATTTGAGTTTTCATTTTCCCCAAATGGCAGGAGAAAAAAAAAAAAAAAAAAGCAGAAAAAAAACCCCCCACAATTTTTATTGCATGGAAAATGCCCAATGGGAATGAACTAAATTCAGCACTAACTTGCAAAGGTAGATTTTACAGTTGCAAAATCAGATCAGAATTACCAGAATTTGGCCCAACATTTTGTTGCAGTGTTTGACTCAGTGAAAAAGAAAAAAAAAAAAAAAAAAAAAAGGACATGTTTTTTTATGTCTGGAAATTATTGTTAAAATGAAAAATGAATTTTCACAGGCAGAAAATTATCACTGCTGCAAGCAGGCATGAACACTGCTAAATCTCATTCATGCGTAAAACCCAAGAAGTGGCCAAAAGAGTACTTTTCTGAAAAAGGTGGTGTTCCCTATTTTGGAAAGTTGTGTGATACCCTGTGCCAGCTCGCTTTACCAGCTCTGTCTGTGGAAATTGGTCTCCTTGAAACAACATCTACCTAATTTGTAGCGGTTAATAACTAACAGCATATAATTTTAAATCTTAGCAACACTTTGCTAGTACCTGCTTTTAATTAAGCTTGACTCTAATGATGTGGGAAGTAGTGATTTGAGGGGTGTGATGCTGGAGCTGCAGCCTGTGATGAGCAGGGCCAGCAGCAGTGGTGTTATCCCGGGTGTGCTGGCACGGGTGTGCCTGGCAGGCCCTGCATACTCTTCTTTTAAGTATGCACCTTAATTGAGGCCTGTCAATCAGGGCTTGTTACTATGGTAATGGTGGGCTTAAATTAATCAAGAATCACTCACACCTTTGCAAATATGGGTGAAGAAGCTTGCGGCCAGAATCAGACTGCAGAGCTCCTTTGGACTAAGAGAGCATAAAAAATGTGATAGGAAGTTAACGGTATATTACAAGTGTGTGTTAATTAATGACATTTTTAAAATTCCATATTTTTCTTGCACCATAACAGGTATGCTAGTGGCAGGAGGGATGGTCACAGGTGGAGGGGGAAATGCTAGGTTATCATTGCCTGGTATGACCATTACATCTCCCTCTGCGACCCATACACATCCTCCATAACAAGGCCAGGAAATAAAAAGTCCCGTATGTTACAAGGCATCCCAAATATCACATGTAACTGCAGACCCGATGCCATTCAGGCATTCAAGCGAAGATTGTCATGGGCCTAAAGGAGATCTCTGCACCTTACTTCCATTTGAGCCTCTGTAGGAAAATCCAGAGCAGTTTTGACCCAAGGTCTGTGGCCATCAAACCTCTGTCTCACAGGAGGAGTCTGAGTTTCGGCGTGCAGTCTCGAGGCAATTCTCTATCTGCTTCTGAATTTGTTTTGCAATTTCAGTATGTCTCTCTCCATGTGCTATTAAGAGCTCTTCTTTTATTTGCCCCCCTCCCCCCCGCCTTTTTAAAACATCATGTTTATGCAAGTGGACAGGACGCTCTCATATCTGGGTCACACGTTTGCTGGAGGTCATTGAAAGGCTACAAAATGGAGCATGCCTAATTCTGCTATTTCAGAAGTTTTCTCACATATACTCAAGACAATTATGCCTATTAAATGAGTTCATTAAATTTCAGAAATCCTTTGAAATTCTGACATGCCAAAAAATGTGCTGAACTCCTTCCATTTTTTTCTAACGCCTCCTAAAAATGCTCTAATCCAAGAAGGTGCTAGGGACGGGAGCTTGGCTGCCTGTAATGTGGTCAACGAATTAAGTGTGTCCTGTCTCCATTACAAACTGAATAAACTAAGTAAATAAAACAGAGAGCAGAGGTCCATTAAGTGACCTTTTGCAGCATCACTGTCAGTGGCCCAAGTGCCACTCTACTGAGAATAATTTAGAGACACAGGATAAATGTCACAGCTACTCTTTAAGAATTGTGGGGTTTGCAACAGGATGGGACACACAAAGCATTTCCAGGACTGAGAATTGGCTCTGTGCTGAGTTTAGGGATACAGGAGGAAAGTAAAGGTGGGATAAATGTGTCTTTGTCAACTCCTCTGTGGGCTGCTCTGTGGGCTCTGCCCTCTCAAAAGAGTCCAGGGCCTGTAGAAGGGCATTTCTTAGGCTGAGACATACATGGAAAAAGGGCACAACTGAACCACAGAAGAGAGGCAGAACCATCCTATTGGGAAGAAGCTTTTCCCAGAAAGAAATGTACTCATATTCAAAGGTGCTGATCAACAGTAAGCCTTGTGAGTTGTGGGTACACAGACATTTCAATTACACGCCGTAAATGCTCAGGTGCCTCACACTAGCCACGTGTGAACACTGCCTGCTAAGTAGTACTACAATACACAAAAGAAAATAGTTAATATTTTATTGTCTCAGTGTTAATTACACACATATTAGGTTGGCATAAAAAAGCTCTGGGAACCTACCAAAAATACTCAAAAATATTGCATAGGGTAGCACATCTCTGAGCAGCACTACCCCTTCTGGGGAGCTCTCTAAATCCTCTGTAGCCATTTGGAAATTAAAATGTATACAAGATGATAGCTCATTAAGAAGTGTTTCTTTTTGGTGGGTAAGATTGCATTTATCATAGTTGGCCCACATCAACAATCAGCTTTGGACAGAAGCCACCTTTACTAATGAATGGGAGGGAACAGTTTTTAATCTCTCCAAGATCTCTTATCAATTGATCTCAGATGATGTATGGTAGGTTTTATTCACCAAGATTTACAATACTCCTCAAGTGCCAGCAGAGACCCAATATTTTTTTTTTGTATGTCTTTGTCTCCTGACACTGTCATTTTGTCTTGACACCGTAGCAGTCTCCCTGCAGACTGTGCTATTGCCTCTCATTATCCCTGTCTCCCTGAACTTGCATTGTCCTGCCCTCCCTGTGATGACACTAACTCTGATTTAAATAAACAGGAGGTGGCGAGGAAGAGGGGGAACAAACCAGCTGATAACTCTGATTCATGATAGCCACAAAATATTAAACAAAGATGTTTTGCAACACTGTGCTTGCTGATATTGTGGGAATTAACTCCCTCAGACTGATTACATTCATTCTGCAGTCACCCAAAAGTCACGTGAAGTCCTTGAATACTACCTGCGTACGATGGCAGCCAGGAGGTATTATACCAGCACTGAAGAGAGAGAGCCTTTGATCAGGTCCTCGGGAAATACTTTCTCCCTCTTCCTGAAGTGTAACTTTAGACCAGGCTCCACCAAGGCCACTTCAGTCTTTTGTGCATCCCCTTGAGCTCAGTGGTGAATGAGCTGAGTCTGCTCCCTTTCCTTTACTAGGTGGCATGTGTCAAGGGTCCCTGTTATCACTTTTATTACTTGCTTTATCTAAAGAGCTCCTTGAAGAAGCCCAGGGTGTCAGTGGTCATGAAAAGAGCGTAGATGGAATATAACAGTATTTTATACCCTCTGGATCAGACAATTAATGGAGGCCCATTAGCCGCTCTGTCTCAAGTCTAGGCCTGGATCTCAAGCAACAGGAGAGGATGACAGTTCTTCCTCAGGGAGAGGGACAGACAAGTCTCCTTGTGGGACTCACCCGTGTGCTGGAGAAAGGCAGGAGAAAGTTGAATATATACTTCACTGCATCTATCTCTCTTTTGACACCTGCTCTCAACAGAAAGTTGCTGAGGTCTGGTGGCTCTGCCCCACTGCTCTGCCACATGTTTTAAAGGACAGCCATGGATGTTTTAAGGGGCCTGGGTGGTTGGAAGCCAGTAGCAGGTCTCCTACTTTTCCTCACAGAGCTCAGATAGCTCCGTCAAAGGTTGAGTCCAGCTCCTTCAGAAGTCAAGACAAATGTTGTGATCGGTGCTGTTGGACAGATCCTTACTCCTTAGACCTACTCTACCAGCCTTCACGGGACTTATTCCTGTTGCTGAGGATTTGTTCCCTGCTTTCACCTGGGACCAAGAGGAGAGCAGAAAAACAAGGCATCAAAGAGAAATCAAACTCTTTCTTCTGGACAGCTGCTATGGATTTCAAGATCTGAGCCTGGCGTAGGAGGAAGGACCATATCAACCCTTCATAAGAGAAATCCCTTCAACACCTATCTTTAAGTATGAGCATGCAGTGGAGTGCCTGCTCAGATACATACATGGGTTTCCACCTCTTCTCATTACAATCGACTCCAGGAGAACAGAGTCACATAAGATGTCAAAAAAGAGAAGCAACATGTTAGAAGAGTGCCACTTGGAAATAAAGCCCTGCTTTTATTGGATAGCTAATCTGCTTAAAAGCAGTTATTTGAAATATCTGCAGATCTTTGGGATCCGTGAATAATTGCTATCTGCACATCTCAAATTCTTTACAGTTTCGCTGTTAGATATAGCTGTGCATGTCTATAAATAGTAGAGCAATGTCGCTCACTGCATAATACAGTCTCTGTGTTTTTACAACTCATCATGAACTTCTATGTAATTTATTTTTTATTGAAGATTTCCAATTAATGGCTTCCTGGTGATTTTAAAGCCTCAAATTATCAGTCTCTGAAAACAAAGCAGAGAACATAATTATCATAAACCGAGAATTTTTCATTTTGAAGCTTATCTGTTTGTGCTAAGTATCTTGTCTGTAAGTAATTAGTGCCTTTATTTTTTTCAGTAAAAATAATGACCATTCTATGCTGCACATCCAAATTTTGTTAACTGCTAGATGTACTGTATACATTATATTTGAAAATGCACCACCTTGGACCAGCTTTAAAGTATTTCATCAAATGATAATGTCAACAACAAAATACATCTGTTTGTCAGAATAAATTATGTGACATTAAAAAACAACCCTCATATCTTTTCTTCTTCTAAGAGTAAAAACCTTTCAAAAATATGCACTTATTTATTACTATGGTGGCATAGGATGATGGGTAGCTGGCTTTTCAGCTATTTATAATTCCCAACTGCTGATGAAAGCTGATCAGCCAATGGTATATACTCACAGAGCACCCTTTATGTGGATATTTCAGTCTTTTCTGGGGCATCTTTACATTGTGCTTAACACATGAAGGAGTTCAAAGCCAGAAGCAAACTCAACCAAGACTGGAAACAGTTAAGGTGGGTAACAGGAGAAACCAACAGCACCCTCTCACAATCATTCCTTGTAAGGGAAAAATTTAAACCTGACATGGGACATGCTAAAATCCTGCTCCTGAACAGCACCTGGAGAAGTGAGCTGGATGGGCAGCATATGTATTTACAAGCACCCTAGTGCCAAGAACAGGAGATTTGTGCCACTAATGTTTCAGTGGTGCGAAGACCTTTGCACAAGCTTCCTGCATAGTCTCCTTCAGCTGCTCAGCTTCCAGCTGTGTTTGCAGGTGGGATGACTTTCCCCAGCTCCAAGCAAATGAGTTTATAAAGCAGAGTGAGAGGGCTTGTCCTGCCTGCCATCTTTTAATGGCTGCATACCCCCCTTAGACTCAAGCAATTTCTGTAGTAGTGTCTCCCTACAGCAAAGGGCTAAAAGGATGGAGGCAGACCTTGGCTTAAGTCTCTGGTCCTCTAAGCCACAAAGGTGAGGGTATAAAGCCCTAAATGAGAATGTCTGTGCTACATATCAGCCATACTCAGTATTAAAAATCTAACACACTCAACCCTGCTTTATTTCTCTCTTGTACAGCAACTCCAGTTCTATTGTGGCTCACATCAAGAAAAGAAATCACATAGTCAATAATCCAGTAGCAATGCACATTGGTTAATGTGAGAAGGAATGACTTAGGAAGGCAATGAGGACATTTCCTATAAGAATATGTTCCTGGTGATCTGTGGACAGTCCTCGAGCAAGTTAATTTCTAAGTTACCTCAGCCTATTAATCAGATAATACTATAAAACCAAGACAAACTGGTCTCTACCAGCCACTGCACCCTCTCCAATGCCTGCAAACAGCTATAAAGCAACTCCTGGCTTTCACTTTTACAAGGAATCCTGATGCTCACAGTAGAAACTTCCTAAAGAGAGTGAATTTTAAATAAACCTGTGGTAAAACAATAACTCCACGTTTTTCTACCATAAATAAATCTGTCTTAAAAAACTCAAGTCAGATTAGAGTAACACCCATCTCACTGTTGGGCTCCTTCCTCTGTAACCACTGTGCACCACCCCTGCTTCTTACATCGGTTGGATGGTCAATGTCCCATAGACATCTGAAGGGAATTTAAGGTCCCTTCCCAGCCCAACCACAACTCAGATCAAAGGTGGTGATTGTCCAGCACCGGCTCACATCTCCTGCATCCTTGAACCAAGATTCTCAGCTTCACTTCTGAGCTCCCTCTCCTTTTGGCAGACATCCAGGCCAGCTGCTAAAATAAATCTTTTTCTTCCCTGTGTGCCTTGACATTCTCCTACTGGTGAAAGGTAGCAGTAGTGGTAGTGTTTCTTGGCTTTTATCCTAACGGAGCAATCCACCCCAAGCCACCTCACCCCATTTCTCTTAACTGCATATGGAGGTTGCAGGAGGAAGGGAGAAGCACCACAGCTTGCCGTCTGCCTTGAAGTCTCTTTGCTTCCAGGCACTAAGTAAATGTCAGCTTTTTTTTTTTTTTTTTTTTTTACGGTGTTACATACACTGTTAATTTAAAAAAAAAAATCCAATATCATTGTTTTTCATGCTAGCTGAAGTGATTCTGAAATTTAATAAAAATAGTGGAATTTTTCATTAATGGCAACCAGGATTTAAGCTAGCACTAACTTTCTCTAGCAGCAAGACAGGAGAACCGATAAAAGGAGGTCACCTTCATCTCATTACATTACAACTGTCTTCAGTCACAACTTCAATGGCAAAGAATCCAAATGCACCACTATTGCTTTATTGAATTAATGTAAAAAACCTGGCAAAATTCATTGTAGCCAAAGTACCTAAAAATGCTTCAGGGAAAGGGACTTCCCAAGTATCTAAAAACATTAGGCCCACTAATGTTTTCTATAAGGCAAAACAAGCAAGGACAACGAAATTATGAGAAATACTCTTTCTTGACGGAGAGCTTTTTTAGCTCCAGGTTGGGCAGGAAGGGACAAATTACAGGTTATCAGAGTAGGAACACATCCAAAGTATCCTGGAGCCTAACTCTACTTCAGTGGCAGCCCATCCATCATGGGAATCCCTTCTCCAGCAAGTACCTAACTGCATTAGAGCCAAGCAGGGAGGTACATCACTCATGGAGTGATTAATTTACCATAATCGTTAGTACCTGTGTATTTAAAGAGTAAATACTAGTACAGACTTTGCCTTCCATGACTGCAGCTCTGTGGTCAGCCACCACCACATTAAAAAAGAAAACTAAGGGGAAGAATGTGAAAAAGATATTTTGCTTTTATGGTATATTTTCTTTATGGCTGTTACTGGGAAAAAAATCTACGTTCAAACTATGCTGTGTGGTATTTGTTCTTTTGACTTTGTTGTTGTAGAAGGGCTCCCTCACCCAAAGCTGAGGCCAAAGAAAGTAAGGTCCTTCCTCTCCCCTAAGTCTTCCATTACTAAATCAGCAGTTTATCATCTCTTCTCTCAAGGCAACCGTTGAGTCGCCACCTTAGAGCACATTTGCTGTCAGCAAAAAAATTGGTGAAGTCAGCCAGTGGCCATCCATGCAGCACATGGGACTTTGAGTAGTACCAGCAAGATGCTCAAGCATCTCCCAGCCAGGCCATCTACTCATTAAAAAAATGCTTCTCCTGTGCCTTTTTGTTGATACATAATCAAATAAGTGCAAAAAGTGAGAAATGTATCTGCTTACTCCACAGTGATGTTACCCCATCGGGTACCTTTTGTGGTACCTTTTATATGTAACTATGCCTACAGCTGCTCCTGAGATTGTATGATTGTAGAGGATGATAGATAAAAAAAAGGAAGAGAGAAGACACCCCTCCAAAATGAACTCTCAAAGAGCTTGCCCAACTCCAATGTCACACACACTTTTATTTTGGCATCTCTATCTTCCCATCAGCAAGATCTTAGTTTAACAAGAAAAATATGCCTCCCCACCCTACTCCCCCACCCTCAGGCTTCTGAGTCTGGCTCCTTGATATTCAAAAGCCAAAGAAATCCCAGAATCTACTTCCTCTGACCAAGAATATTTAGCCTCAGGTTTTGCCTCTGCCAGCACCGCGCTCTCATATTAGGAAGTATCAGAGATTACAGAGAAACAGAGAGCGTTGGTTCTACAGGAAAACCAAAAAATACGAATGTTCCTCTGTAGAATGGTCCTTTCTTTCTGCAGACTTGCATTTCTAAGTTAAATTTGTCACATATTTTTCCAGCTTGTCATTGCAAGCAAGGAACTTACTGCAGCTAGAAATTCACTGGCTTTTCCCAAATATTCCTCAAAGACTCACTGCTCCTCTCCTTAAGCCTGACTGGTGCCGTTCAGGGCAGAGCTTCCAGGCTGGCAGATGGCACTTTGTGCTGGTTTACTTTCCAGAAATCTCTAGAAACTTTGGAGTTGAAATGGAAATTTGCGGTAATATGTGATAATGAGGAAGACGGCTCTTGTCTCTGCTGCAGCAGTCTGACCTTTTAACAGAGCAAATGTCAGGGAGAGATACACAAATGTGTTTAGACCAATATCAGTTGCTTCTCTGCGGGGGTGCTAATGAAGGCACAGGTATGGCAAGGAATTTGCAGCTGCTGTACGTGCAGGAAGGGGCACAATGTGTCAGGTCACTCTTGGAGGAAGTAGCTTTGGAAATCCTGCTCTTGGGTGTAAGGGACCAGATGCTTACTACAGAAAAACAGACCACGTGTATCCCTGTTTCAGAGTACCCATGGTGACACCTCACAACACCAGTTCACACACAGCAGACAGTGCTTTGTACCAGTCAAGTCTTCTTTCTGCCTGTGTTTCACCCAAAACACATCTGGTTTCCAGAGGTGCAAAAAAGGACTGAGCTTGTAAATGCAAGGGAGTCAAGTTGAGTTGTGGACAAGAGTCAAAAGCCAGAAGGGCATCTGGCTTGGGTAGGGATGTAAATCCATTGTTTGGCATTGAAGGCCTCACTTCTGACACATCACCTGCACACCTCAAGCATCTGTGTGCCTGCACATGCTCTTCTCAAATGCTACTTTGGTTCTCCTGCCAATTAAGGAAAATCAACCACTACCCTGGGAATTAATAAATAAATCTGCTTTCTATTCTTCCCGCACTAAGATGGGGACATCCAGCACAGTAACAATAGAGAGCAGCTCTGTATGATCCCAGGTATCACATCCATCTCTCCTCCTCAGTACAGGGAACAGAACTCTAACAGGCCATATTATAATACACATACTGCACCCAAGCAAGCCCTTCAGTTAGTTCAAGTGAAATACATTCATCTCCTCTCCCAAGGGGAACTGCATCTATGTAAAGGAGACCAACAAAAGCGGTCCCCTAGCACAGACTCCATCAGGCCACCACAGTCAAACAGTGCAATCAATTTGCCATCACAGACCAGAGGGCACTAGGCACTTTTGGGCACTAGTTCTGCTTAATTTCTCAGGTACAATTAAAAGCTACACTGATGTACCTGCTTTAAATTACACTGTAAGATGCACACAGTCAGCACCCTTCGGTTCAAGCAATGCCACAGCAAGGCAAGAATGTCATTGCCCAAACCTTAACATTGCAAAAGATGGAACCCCAGTATCCAGAAACCTATACACTGCCCCTGAATCTCCTGAGCCTGCATCTCTGGAGCCAGGGAGGAAGGCAAATAGAGCAGAGGCACATATAACTTGTCATTATCTCTTTGTTTTAACCTTGCAGCAAAGATGGTCTCCCCAGTAAGAGACATGTCAGAGATCTGCAGAGAGAATCCAGGACTCAGTGTTGGCAGGTCCACCAGGTAGCAGTGACAACAAATGGATTTTACAGCAAGTGGCTCAGCTGGTTCCTTGGAACCAAGGGAAAAGTCCAAGAAGACAGCAAAGTATAATTACAAATTGTTGTGTTTCCGAATTTAGTAATGGTGTTGAGGGGGACTGGAAAAGGCAATAAGCAGAATTTTCTAGGAAGCATGCTGAAAATAAGGTACTAAGAAAAGTCACTGAAAATGTCAGGCAAGCCAACAGGGAAAGGTCCAAGGAGCAAGCAAAAGCACAGCATATACTTTTTCATCTATTCAATCTGACCCTGGGCCCAGTGCCACAATCTTTTTAAGGTTAGTGGTGGGAAAGCTGCCTTTTGAATGTTTGCAGAGGCCTATTAACATCCTGTGCTGAGGAACCTTAAACCCCAGGTAGTATTTCAGAGGAAATGGACAGCACAAAACACAGACTGAAAATTAACCACAGCAGACCCCAGGCCTAAATAAGTTCCACTAGCCCTTTCTGAAATCACTTAAAGGCTTTCCTTCCAGTTGGACTCCTGCCCAACCACTTTAATAGGTGCAGCAGGCAAGGGGGAAAAGAGGGAGCAGGGCGAGGGGAGGGGGAGGACAGGGGAGAAAGGGGAGAAAAATAAAAGGGAAAAAGAAACCTATTTAGCTGCACAATTTAAACATCCTTTGCAAAACAATAGTAATTTTTTAAAAAAATTTAAAAATTTACAAAAAACAACGTTTTAACAAAAATTGCAACTGTAGCAGGATTGGGGGTTGTAACTTGGTGAAATACTCAGCGGATGGCTGCAAACCTCTAATGGAAAGTTGTGTAAGTGGCTGAGGCCAAAGTAGGCATTAATTACAATGAAAAATCAGTTTAGTGCAGTCCACAACTAAATTGGAAGCTGGTCCTCTAGGTAAAACAAAGAAAGTGAACAGAAGCTTTAGATTTGATTACATGGCAATACAAGAAAAATGTGCTGTATGTTGTCTATTATTAAAGCTGCTTTTGGGCCTTTTGTGTGTGCCTAAGGGATTTTAATAAAAAATTAGTAATAGCCCTGCTGCCCTAGCTCGCTGGGGCTTTTGATGCATTTGTGGGTACAATGCTAGTTCTGCAGTACAAATTAAGTCACTTTAGACAAGCAACCTTGAAAGCATTATGTGATAGCAAAGTTCAAGCGGCACACTTCTACTTTAAGAGGACACAGTCCCTTGCTGGAGGCCAGCTCTGGGTTTAGGAACTGCAATACAATTTCATCAGGAAAGAGACCCTGCAACTCTTATATTTGTCTTTGATTACTCTTGGCAACACTAGAAATACATATCCTGGTTCATAAATACTATACAAGTGTATAAAATAATGCAAAAGAGCAAGTTAATTGCAAAATGTCACCATTAACATAGGAAATATTTTATTTTTAAAAAAACCCAAATCCTAATTCTATAACTTCCTTTACCTTGTGGTAATTATATTAATAACATCCCCTTTATTGCTAATATCAGCACTGGATCTTTGACATGGCTGGATTCAACTAAGCCAGGAAAGTTCACCTAGATTAATTTCAATATACAAAACTCCCATCCCCCTCAATTTTGTAAAGCTAGCTTCTTTAATCCCTTAGCAAGAGGCATTTCTTTTAAGGTAAAAATATGTTCTTTATATTTCATGTTTCCATTCTGCCAGTAAATCCCCAGCTACAACTTCCTGTAAACTGAAGACAAAATATGGTGTATGCAGAGTTTTCTAAAATCCAGGGTAATAGGAAAAAAATCTCGTAAGGCTAAGGAGACAAGGAAATGTCTAGGAGGAGCTCACAGGCAGCTTTGACTCTCCTTGGCACTGGACTGCTGCCATTAGCTGCCTAAGTGGGTCCCTGTCCCTCTGACACTTCATGCTGGGGGGTTGTGCAGCTCCTGGATAGGTCACTATTTGTTTTGGGTTTTTTCAGGTTAGACACATTGATCATGTCCTAGGAACACTGCCCAGCCCCAAAAGCCTGCGTGGGTATGATTGCACTGTTCATCTCTACTCCTGTATTGCCAGTGTTTGCTATCTTACCATGAGCTGCATCAGGTTTCTCTGATCTGTACTAAACAGTCTCCTCTTGGCTTATTTTCATCCTTCCACACCCCCCCCCATCTCTCCTCCTTCCCACTCCAAATACCTGCTGCTGGTTTAACTCCAGAAATTTCAAACCCATCTCATAATTTTTCAACTCTTGACTTGCAACTGGGTGCATGAGGTTGACAATTTGGCAACTCTTCTCCTAAGCCCCAAGGCTTCCTGAGTTGTTCCCAAGGCAGGCAATGTTAACAGGTGCGTGCAGCCCTGGGCTCCTACTGCCAACAATGTGATGTGAACACTGATGTCCCCAAGTGCTGTGACAAGGAAAAGAGGCTCCTCTCTGTGGCATGACCTAGATGTGACCCAGGTGAGTTCTGTCAAGGGAACAACTTTGGCTCCTTATCACACAGATGAGTTGGGCTTCAAAATCTTTTTATCCCAGTCATATGTGGTTGCAAGCATGGATTCATGTCACCGTGTGCCACATGGTCCCGGCTTAGGCTGACACCTATCTTCTGTCTTGCTGCATGCTGCATGTTTTGCAGTGTCAGGCAAGGCTGTCACAAGAACAGACTATCCCATTTTACTGTTTCAGTGACTAGTAGAGCTGCTTTTTTTTTTTTGTATGTAAACCATGCAGGACCCAATTATGTACAAAAAAACCCAAAGTTGAGACAAAAACGTTATGCTCCGTTTTTAAAATAATTAATAAAGGCATTAAAACAAACAAACACGGAAAATGTGTAAGTTCCCCCAGAGCAGAGGAGCACTGGGGGTGGGTGGTTCACTGCTATTATGCACAGACTGTGCCTCCTCTGCCTCTCAGTAAGAAGATGAGGGAAAGCAGAAGGGATTTCCTTTGGAAAACCCAGCATACTCGGTGCAGCCAAGTCTGCCTCCTGCACCCTGGTGCTGAGGTTGCAGAGTGGCACACAAGGAGGGTGGGAAAACCAAACCACGGCGCCTACAGTTTCCCAGCAGCGTTCTTGAGCAGACTGTGAAGCCTTTTAATTCACTGCAAGCAATGGGCTCACTCAGTGATGGTTTGGAGTGGCAGCAGCTAATGCCAGACACCAGTTTATCAGATAAACTCTGTGGCTGGCACAGGGGTATATCTGCCAGTGGGCAACAGCTGTGAATAATCTTACGTAGCTAGATTATTAAAACCCAAAAAACTCCTTACATATAACATATATATCTACATATACACAAACATTCTGCAATACATCTGAGTTTAAAACATGTTAGTGGGTTGACCCTTGCAGACATTCCTGGAAGGTACATACCATCCCTTCTCTTTTTTCAAAACCTGTTTATTTTTCTAAGTGAAAAGCCACAGCCTTTGAGGCTGCCTGGCACCACATCTGTTCAGCAAGTGCAGAAGTGGCCTCCAGAATCAATTCTCTTTCTCCTGTATCTCTTATGCTAAGATCTGTGAAAAAAAAAACATGAAAAAAAAAAAAAAAAAGAGAAGAGAGTAGGGAAAAAAAGCCGAAACTTTTGTCTGTGGATTCAAAAGAGCCCTCTTTAAGCCAGATTCATCTACATTAAATTGGTCACGACCTTCCAGGTGTCTTTAAGGTTGAAGTGTTTGCTGGACCATTTAAAGCTCCTCTCGTGGGCTCCTGTGACCCTCCTGACATGGAGAGCTGGGCTTTTAAGAGTGTAGCCACCTTGTCAGTGCTCAGAGGTCACTAATAGCCTGCCTTGGGCCTTCCAGTGGGCCGCGTTCGGCTTGCTAGCCCGACACAAAGGAAAAGGAAAGGAAAGATGGGGAGGGGGGATAATTATCATTCTTCCTCTCTCCCCCCCCTCCCCTCCCGGCTCCAGGCTGAGAGTTATGCTCCATGTCACTGTGTTAATGCGCTTGCATCCAGGGAGACACATAATGCTCCTCTCAGCCCTGTTTATTAGCAAGATCCATTTGCGAAAGGCCCTTCTTTTGTACCACAATATGAATGTGCTTTGATGGCAAATAATTACGCTAGTCCTTTTGACATGAGGATCCACAGGCTGCCCTAGTTAAGCCAGTAATTAGCCTGTCCTCCTTTTTTTTTATTATTATTGAGAAACTACAAATTATCCTCATATGAGCACTGGCCATTCCTTTTTCTCTTTTCTATTCTGCCTCTCTATCTCTCCCTCTCCCTTGTATCTCTCAGCACTTTGGATAAGGGGAATGCAGCTGCACTAGAGCAAGATAAAGCTCCGCCATCAAGATGATGAACAATTTGGATGAAGAGGCTTCGAGATGAACACAAAAGCTGAAGAAGTGCGGCTGATGCAGCCCCGGACAGCTGAAGAATGCTGCAGTCTGCAGATGAATAGCCCTCATTTGTGAATATACAGATTTTCCATGATGAATAAAAACTGAGTGTAGGTCACAATAAATAAACTTTCTCCCCCCCCTCTTCTTCTTAAATAATAATTCAGGTTCCCGGCACCAAACAGCTGTAAATTGAAGGTTGTGCTTAGTTTTCTCAACTCTCAAAGGGGATAATTAAGCTAAGCTCATATTGTTTGATATATTAGTGTAATGATGAGCTACTATATTCTGGCTTGTTTCGAGTTATTTTAGGTTTTTTTCCATTATCTTTTTTCTTAAATTACATTTCAAATACATTTTAAATGTAGAAACAGCATTTCTGAAAAACAGTTGCCCTGTGTTTGGGTCTATCGGAAATGTATTCATATAACATTTAATTAAAGATGCAACATCCCCTTTTTGGGAAAAAGCATGGAGGTAAAAAATATCAACATTATTTGACTAGTCCTGAAATACTTGCCTTGCACTCAGCTGCTGAACCTTTATCCTTATTGGTGTAAGTTAATTAGACAGGGATGTATTCTTTCTCAATACAGACAGTCATTAACCTTCTGAAACTTCTGGACTGGTATTTCTCAGCAATCATAAAGCCCCTTCAGCCCCCATAATTTTTTTCATAATTTCTTCTGAAGATCAACAGAAGGCAAATATAATGTCTCAATTTCTGATTTACCTGTAAACTGGGGCTTATGCTCAGACTGGCAGATGTCATTTCTTTTAGCATAACCAACCAGATTCTGGGGTCTCTGAAGAGTTTAAAATACCTACAAGTCAAAGAGTCATTTTGGAAAGGAGAGTAAAAGCAAAAGCGGCCTGAGAGCAAGCGGAGAACAATGGTCCCAAACACTGTCATAAAAGTGGGATATGTTATTTTGACAGCAGAGATGCTGAAGTGGATGAAACATAGTTTTATTCTGCTTTCCAAATGCCTCAGATTGACACTGATCAATTAATCTGGCTGACGCCAGCTTTTACCTAAAGATACTGGAGAAGAAGTTAGATGTCATCCCAATGCATGGGGCAGTGCTACCGACATCTCCATCTACACTTAGTTAATCAACTGGTTGATAAAATCCAAAAGCACTAAGAGGAAGAGAAGTCAGTATGTTTGTGTTTTGGGGGACAAAATGGCAGGAAAAAAGCAGGCATTTTTCGTTTTCAGATTTACTAGGTTTCAACCTGAAACTGCCATCCACAGCAGGACTACTCATTAAAAGCGTTTATTATTTCATCTCTTCCCAGGCCAGAACCACACATGAAACCTTTTCTTCTCCATACTCACAACCCACAGAAGTTAAAATAACCTCCCCTCTTAAAGTTCCTAAATTTAAACTATGCTATAGCGTATATTAGAGAACATGAAAGTAAGGGAACAATGCAGCGATTTGACTTTTAATTGCAGGATTGAGTATAAAGTTCTGTTAGCCTAAGTCAAATAGACTGCCTTTTGCCCACATTTTGAGACTGAATCCCACAGCACACTGTTTATTTTCTAAGGCTATGGCACAGCTTCATGACATGGTAAGAAGAGATAGTTCAAATATTTCAGAAAAAAAAAAAAAAAAAAAGATTATTCTACATCTTGGCCTGTTTCTGGAACCAATGTCAAGCCACATGTTTTTTATGGTTCAAAACTGTGCATGAATTTTTCCTTTCATCTCTAGTTTGAGATCAAAGGGGGAAGAGCCCCTATGATATTCACAGCATGACTAGACTAAAACTCCAGAAATCTTCCACCAAAGCCTGTTTCTATGAGGTTGCCCAGTTGCTTTGCTCAGTGAAGACACGTGGTGTGAGTGAGCATTCAGGTGCTATGCAGCAGTGTGACAGTGACAAACTTTTTCAGCTCCCCCAGCCTCTGTGGTGATGCAACTTCCTAATTTCCCTATGAGGATTACAAGTTCCACAGTCACTTGCTTGGACTGTTCTCATATTGCAAGGAGACAGCCAAAGCATCACAGAATTAGAGAACAATCTGGGTTGGAAGGGACCTTAAAGATTACCTATTCCCTACTTCCCTGCATGGAAGGACACCTCCCACTAGACCAGGTTGCTCCATGCCCCATCCAACCTTGCCATGAACACTTCCAGGGATGGAACATCCACAGCTTTCCTGAGCAACCTGTGTTAGTGTCTCACCACTCTCAGCAAAGAATTTCTTTATAATGTCTAATCTAAATATATCCAAATATAGAGGATTTCAATGAGTTTAGGATCATGTTCCCCATCTTCATTACAAGATTGGAAGACGTTTTTTTAAAGATTTAGCCATAATCCACCACTGTCACACTTATCCCATCACACAGCAATCAGGCCACAGCTAAGGTGGGCCCCAAATTTCTCCTCCTAGGAATGCCCACAATACACTATTTACAACTGTGTTAGGATGACAAATTAATCAGAAACTGTGGGAAAGGGGGAAAAAAAAAGAAAGGAAACAAGAAGCGAAACAAGGGGGGGGGGGGGGGGGACAAGGAGGGGATGAGAACCGGGGGGGGGGAGGAGGAAGGGGGGGAGGAAGGAGGGAGGAAGGGGGGAGGAAGGGGGGAGGAAGGGGGGAGGAAGGGGGAAATTAAAAATAGTAAAAAAAAGAAAAAAGGAAAAAAAAGAAAAAAGGAAAAAAAAGAAAAAAGGGAAAAAAAGAAAAAAGGAAAAAAGAGAAAAAAGGAAAAAAGAGAAAAAAGGAAAAAAGAGAAAAAAGGAAAAAAGAGAAAAAAGAGAAAAAAGAGAAAAAAGAGAAAAAAGAGAAAAAAGGAAAGAAAGAAAAAGGAAAGAAAGAAAAAAGGAAAGAAAGAAAAAAGGAAAGAAAGAAAAAAGGAAAGAAAGAAAAAAGGAAAGAAAGAAAAAAGGAAAGAAAGAAAAAAGGAAAGAAAGAAAAAAGGAAAGAAAGAAAAAAGGAAAGAAAGAAAAAAGGAAAAAGAAGAAAAAAGGAAAAAGAAGAAAAAAGGAAAAAGAAAAAAAAAGGAAAAAGAAGAAAAAAGGAAAGAAAGAAAAAAGGAAAGAAAGAAAAAAGGAAAGAAAAAGGGGTGGGGTGAGAGGACAAAAAAAGGGGGGGGGAGGGAGAAGGGAAAAAAAAAGGAAAGAAAATAGGAAAAAAAAAAAAAAAAGGAAAAGGAAAAAGTTTTTTCCCACCTGGGAGGAAATTCCCATTGTCAGTTCACTCCAAGAAAGCACCACAAGAATCCTGATCCACAGACCATCAGAGACTGTGACTCTTTCTGCTAGCTTCAAGGGAGTTTCTAATGGGTCATTGCTAAACTTTGTAAAAAATAAGTCAGGGCTTTACAATGCTGTGTATCAGAGAGAAGCAGGGAACTGAGAGTCATCCCCAAGGATCACAGCCCCAGGGCCCTGTGGGTTTCTTCACGGTGGCACTGATCTCGGTCAGACAGGCTCAGATTATCATCTAGAGCCCATCCAGCACTTAAACTGATGATGGATTTCCATTCATGCTTTCGGTAACGGCTGAACATTTATTAACTCTTCTCTCACTCATTATCTACCTCCTTAAAAGGATGCTCACAGGAAAACCAGGACCAATAGTTAGGAAAACAGATTTTTCATTTGACAGCTATGTAAAAAACGCATCCTTAATTTTATATAGCCCGCTGTAGATACTGTTCACCAATTAAAGATTTTTATTTCTTTTTAACAGCCATTAAATTATTATTCATACTGTTGTTAGGACCCCCTAATTCATCATCAGAGCTGGACTGTACCAGAGCCTGTACATGTCTACAGCAAGTCAGAGATAGAAGGCAGCTTCTGCTCTAAAGAGGTTGCAATTTTAGCATTCTCTAAAAGACAAAGAAGTGCAGATAAACTGTCGAGAAGACAGGAGGGGTTGAGGACAAGGTTAAGGCAAGGAAAAAAAACCACACAACACTGTTGTGCTGCACTAAGTTCAGCCTCAGTTTATATTATTATAGGATTCCAATGTTTTTCAGATTACACAATCTGATTTATTAATCAGTCGTTCAATACAACTATTGTTCCTCATCTTTCTCTGAAGAGTTGACGGAGGGAAAAGGCAGTCGTGCCCTAGTGGGAAGCGCTGCTCTCACATTCAAAAGTTAAGCCTCGCCCACGGGATCATCAATCAGCAACTCACTTTAAAATTCTCTTTAAAATGCTTTACTATCTCACTTTACTTGGCATTTTTATCACTATTTATATCTCTAAAGCAGTGATATAATTAGTAAAGCTATTAATGTTTCTTATGTTTAGCTTTACAAAAGCTACAAATATCTATAAATCTGGCTTATAGCAAAATAAATAATGACAATAATTCTGTCAAGCATCAATATAATTTGCTGGACAGCATAGTGTAAACCAAGCAAATATCTGAACCATTAATGAGCTTAATCTGTGTCATTTAACTGCCCCTTCTGTAAATTGTTTTTGCAGGCCAGAGAAGAGCATTCAGATTAGTTACTCTGCAGACTCACCTTTTCTGCCAGCATTTGCTTTTCCACAATAGTGACTGGGCTAATTTTACCCAGTTCCCCCTTATGATCTTTTTATGACTTGAAAACCCCTTATCAAATACATGGGAAAGGATGTTTTTTCTCCATCCTTGTGAAACTTTGAATTTTCAGAGGTGCTCATGTTCTGTACAGACACAGGTTCTTCAGGAGAAAAAAGCAAAATGAAATAAAACAAAAAGCCAGTACCAGAAAAAACTCCCCTCTCTCTCCTTTTTCTTTTTTCCCCCCTTGCAATAGTCATGTTTTAGCAGTGAGGACATTCACTTAGGACACAACAAAGTCATTTATAAGTCTCTGCTCTGTATAGTTCAAACCACTAGTAGGAACCTGGGTCCCAGAACCTTTGTCTTAGGGTTAGCTTCTGTCATTCAAGCCAAAATTTATACCTCAGGCAGGAGAAACTTTTCATCTCTAAAACATCAAAACAGTATGTTACAGAGTCCTGCTTTGTGTCATATTGCTTTTTCCTGATACAGGGATTTTTGTCAAAACTCCTGGGCAGCTCAAGCCTTCAAGGCTTTGAACCATAGCATGGGTCACCTTTTATTCTGCTAGCACTAGATTTTCTTTAAAACTGAGTGGTTTTCCACATATTAACAAAAATAAAAAACCAAACCAAACAAACAAACAAAAAACCCCAGAAAGCATAGACCATGCCTTAGTAAAATAATGCAAGCTCCTGTTCTCCCTTGCTTCTTACTCATGGAAAGATTTCCCCCTCTTCAACAGGGTACACAGACATGACCCAAAATTCCATAGACCAAGTTGGGCTGACCTTCAGCAGCCCAGTGTAAAATTGTAAATGTCAACGTAAATACAAACCCACTATCCATGGCATTACTATTTTCAATAAGAAAATAAATGTCTATGCTCAAAACCACTGAGTAATAGGCTTTTTAAGTAAAAGTATTAGAAGAATATATCAGCTATAAGATATAATACCACCAACTACTACACAGGAAGAGTATTTTTTAACTTTCACTCTAAAATGACTGGATGATAAGAGAGTACAATATATATTTTGAATTCAGGGTGAGAAGATCTTTTTAATATAAGTGTTTCATGATGTAGTCATACATCATTTCTAACTAAAATGCTAAACAAAACACAATCCTTTTCTGAAACATAGATAATGATGGATTTTTTTATTCTATTTTATTCCTCAAGATAATTTTTCAATACAAAGTTTTATTTTATTGATGGCATAAGAAGGTCCCAGTACATCTTCTTTCATATCTGAGACAGTTCTATGAAAACTGAGCTAAAAATCAAGAGTCATTACAGAGAAAAAATTTTGGATACTTGATCATTTATTGGGATAGTCCCACATGATGGGATTAAAGGATATTAAAAGGAACAGGTATGTTTTGTTAATTCCCTTGGCACTTGAAAATCTCTCTGATCTCAGAGCAGACTTTTGTTGGTATTATTATAATAATGGGAATCTTGGAAGATGGGAGGTAGATAAGCAGAAGGGAACAAAATCCAATTATGTTTGTACTGTCACAAAGCCAGGAAGGTTTGGCATATCTGCAAAGTGAAATCCCTTGTCCTTCCCCAGGCAAAATATTTTTCCCTTCAACACCAAAGCTCACCAACAGTTTGACTCTGTGTTGAGTAAGAATCCCAACAAATTGCTGCCTTCTCCTCTTTATAGCCTTCATCTAGGGAACTACCTGTGATTTCTGTCTCTTTCCTTATTTGCTTTTGTATGTACTACCAAGGCTTACTGTGTCATTACCTATAAGGAGCCAAAATATTTTACGTATTGACTACTGCAAAAATATGAAACACCTTTTTTAGTACTTGGTTCAAACAGGGAGGAAAGCAGAAGGAAAAGGGTGTTTCCCACCACTCCAGCATTGAGGATGACTGTTCACAGCATCACTGATTTTCCAAATACCTTACTGTATCTACCACAAAACCCCCCATAGTCTCTTGTCCCAGAGGATCCCCGGATTGGCCTCCCATGGTATCGTGACAGCCACATCTATTTTCTTTGATCAGTTTACTAGCTTGAAGTCTCCACTTCTTATTCTCACCAGCAAGTTCTGTCATGTGTGTGAGCTAAGCCAGTCTCCAAGTTTATTGACCATCACATCACTCTGTAGGTTTGGGGGGGAGAGTGGGGTAACTATGCCCTCTGCTACAACCTCTCTGTCCTCACACTTCCAGCTGCTGAATTACACATCTGATGATGAAGAGAAGCTTTCTTACGCTCATGAATTCTGCCCAACATTTAACATATAACTAAAGCAAACAAACCAAATGGGCCAAACAAAATAAAATAGGACACCTTTTTTAAAGAGAGCATTGAAAAAAAAGAAGAAGAAAACATCAAACTTTTCCTGAAACAGTATATATTAAAATACTGGTGTGAGGTTGTACAGCTCTTATCAGCTTGGCAAAAAACAAGACTAAAGATCATCCTAAAGCAGCTCAAGGGCAAAGGTAAATCTCAATTTTAGTAAACCGCAATTTCAGTAAATTAATAGTTTGAGAAAATGCAACTGAAACTTGAGCAACATAGAAAGGCCAAGGAGGGAAGAGTTTCTTCCTGTCTCTACCATCAGCTTCCTACTCCTTTAGAGTAGCCCATGACTACAACATGGATCTGTACATGGAATACTTTCAAGTGAAGCCTACCATGTTGCAGACTTACACTTGAGAGAGAGATATATACCAAATAAAGCACATAATGAAAGTCGGGTGAACTTCACCATGACAGTCAAAGGTTCTTTCCACTCTTTAATAATGTTAAAAATAGTTGGATATGAAGCACTGGAGAAGGGGACTCTGACATATCTGCAGCAGAGACCCAGGGTCTGGCTTTATAGCAGTTTAAATAAATAAATAAACAAACAAACAAACAAAACCCAAAAAAACCCCCACCAAAACACAAACCAAAAAAACCTCCCTCAACCAAAAAAACAGGCACAATGAGGCCTGTAGTTGTTCTAGTTTTGATTTCTTACACTAATTACTTTGTCTATATGCCTCCTGATGCTTTTGGTTGTGAAGCATAATTGGAACAATAGCTCAGAAGCAGCCAGAAGTCCTGGCTACAGTTAGTTGGAACTATTTTAAATAAATGGTGGGTTTATGAAGGACAGGCTGGTGAGAGGAAGGTTCTGGCAAAAACATCTCTGGTGAGTTAGGGAAAGCTGTATTAGGAAACCAAGAGATACTCCTTCCCTCTACTGTTTTACATACTCTTTTATAACTCCTAGCTCCCCAAAGCAGTCCACATTCCTTATTCACACACAGTGACCAACATGACAGCATCCTGTCCCCAATTGGCCTTGGAGTTCAATCAGAACAGGAGTTAAAACGACCCAAAGAACAAATGAATCACAGACATTAGTATGAACTTCCCTTAAGTCCTGAATGAAAAACCCCCAGGAAATCCACACAGGAAATACTGAATGCATTAACAAAAAAAATTTCAAAAATTAAAAAATTAAACAGATATGCTAGCAAAGCTCCATTTAAAATAAAAGGCAGCATATTTAGAAATGTAAAAGTTCAGGTTTTGAATAAGCTTTCATTATTCATTGACCTAGGTTTCTTCTTTATGTTATGTAGAAAGCAAAACACTAAACTGAGTGGAGAGGGGAGGGTGGGTGCTGTGGACAAGCTGGCCCAGTGGAGGTGCTTTGACTGCACTCAGGAAGAGGCTGTGGCACACTCAGAAATTCATAGTACAAGGGTGCAGCAACTCAGCTAATTGAGGAAGATAAAAGGCAAGGTTTTATGAGACAGACACTGTCATTATCCAAAATGAAGGATAAAAACTTAAGCACCTTCATCTCACTTTATCGCTGGGAAGTCTCAGAAGGAAAAAAGAATTATCAAAGTTTTTGATAGTTCCATTTAACCACAAGAAAGCTATGTTAATGTAACCTTAAAAGTTTGACTAGAACCTAAGAAATCAAGGCAATTTAGAGTTCAGGCCTCAGCTTTTTCCGTGAGCCACACAGAGTACTTGAACCATGCAAGACACAAACACTGCCTGCCTGGGGACACCGTCTCATTTATACAGGCAGACCACACTGCTGATTTGTTACCCCAACAGCAATACTCAGTACAGCCCTGCACCTTTAGGAAAGAGGCAGCCCTTAGAGCTGCACAAAAAATAGTCTTATAATTTTTTTTTTGTTTTGTTTCTTATAAAGAAAATATTAAAACAAAAAAAACCCACAACACACTTTCACCTGTAAGCATCTCAACAAAGATTTTACCTCTCCAAAGCACAGATAAGGATGAGTTAAAGCAGCATGGACAAAGCACCCCAGACCAAAACTTTCTGAACTTCTCAGTTCCTCAAACTAAAACAGAGGCAGGACTGATTTCTTAAAATAGATTATTTTTAGAAGTGCCTACAAGAACTCTCTATCCACAAAACCTGCCCAGCTTTTCCAGAGCCCAAGCAGTCAGGGAGAAGCAGGCACTTTAATAATCAAGTTTAAAAGGCCCTGAGAGTCTGGATTTCTAGTGAAAATAGTGACAGACCCTTAACCTTACAGCAGAGTGAGCAGGCGCCACCATAATAACCATTTAAGCCCTCTTTTCTCAGAAAGACTTGGCCCAGCAGTGAGGGAGGAGTAAACAGGGCTGGTAACTTAATGACCTTTGAGCATTAGCAGATGGCCTTTTTACAAGCACAGATTAGCAGAACATGGGAGTTTTTAATGGCCACTAACAGGTGCCAAGACTGCTTTTCCCTCTCTGCCTACCCACAGGCGCCAACCAACGTCAAATGGCATCTCTGCTCCCACCTTGTCCTTTATTTCCCTTTATACACCAGCATCTCCAATAGCACAGTAAAGTATGTTGTGCGTCAACCTGACAACACTGTAGGTTACCAAAACCATACAAGAGGACCTCACCTTTGGGTTATAGTATCATCATTTGGGTTGCCATCACAGTATAGCATCTGAGGCGCAGCCAGTTCAAGAGTGATGACCAATATGGTTGCCCCCTTCTTTCTGGTATGAGGGAACAGTAGGAAACCCCAGCAACACGTTTCAAGCCTGTTTGAAAGAACGAGGGAGTCAAAGCAAAGCCAAAGCAGGAGTTACCCCGATCTTATTTTTAACATCATGTTCATCTGTAACAACATTCCTGAGCCCTTCAGAGCCCACCCCTCTCACCAGATCTCTTTCTAACACCCTTTTCCTTGGCTCTGCCCTGTTAAAGACACCCTGGTATCTTTTTTTATCAGCTAGAGCAGCAGTAAGTGCTCAGTCCACATCTCAGCAAATATTCCCTCACCAAGCATTATTCTGGCCCAGAAACAACTCAGAAGTGCACCAGGACTCAGGGAAATTACTAAATTGGCTTCTCTGCATTTATCTCTGTGGGTGGGTAGAGAAAAGCCCTTACAATTAATCTCAGATGCTGCCTGATTAAGCCCAACTTGGGGGTTATGAGCCTTTTGGAGATAAGTGAGCTGCAGCACCCAGGCTGAAACAGACCCTGTCCCCAGAGAAGGCATGGGGGCCACACACGTGTCCATGCCAGCAGGACACTGTGCAGGAAATTGAGTAGTTAGGGTAAAACCAGTCAGACCATAGCTGAGGAAACCACACAGTGCCCTCGGGAGATGGTATGACATTTACACCTGAGGAAAACACATCTGTCCTGGTCACTCTGCAGCTGCTCTCTGAGGTGCTGGCAGGGACCATGCTCTCGGGGCCTGTGCTTCTTGCCCTCCTGCCCCTTTGGCCGCCCTCCTCACAGGGCCACCACACCAGGCTCACTCCATGGGCCTCTCCTTGCCCCAGCTTGCTTTCTCCTCTCCTCTCCTCTCCTCTCCTCTCCTCTCCTCTCCTCTCCTCTCCTCTCCTCTCCTCTCCTCTCCTCTCCTCTCCTCTCCTCTCCTCTCCTCTCCTCTCCTCTCCTCTCCTCTCCTCTCCTCTCCTCTCCTCTCCTCTCCTCTCCTCTCCTCTCCTCTCCTCTCCTCTCCTCTCCTCTCCTCTCCTCTCCTCTCCTCTCCTCTCCTCTCCTCTCCTCTCCTCTCCTCTCCTCTCCTCTCCTCTCTTCTCCTCTCCTCCTTACAGTGGCACTCAACATCCATACTCTGGGCATCCACTCCCACTGTCAGAGCTCTCCTCCCTCAGGCTTCTGCTCTTTGGGCATTCCATTCTCTCCTGCTCAGGACCAGGGCAGGGATCATCCCACTGTGCTCAGCACTGGTGAAGCTACAGCTTGAATTCTGAGGTCAGTTTTGGGTCTCCCAGGACAAAAAGGACATTGAAGGGCTGAAGCGTACCCAGAGAACGTCAAAAGAACTGGGGAAGAGTCTGGACAACAAGTCTGACAAGGAGCAGCTGAGGCAACTGAAGCTAAACTGAGTTTAGCCTGGAGAAAAGGAGGCTGGGGGGAGACCTCACTCTCTACAGTTCCCTGAAAGGAGGTTGGATCGAGGAGGGTGTTGGTCTCGTCTCCCAAGTAACAAGCAACAGGATGAGAGGAAATGGCCTTAAGTTGTTCAAGGGGAGGTTTACATTGAATATCAGGAAAAATTTATTCCCCAAAAGCATAATCAGGTGCTGGCACAGGCTGTCCAGGGCTGTGATGGAGCCAGTGGCCCTGAAGGACTTTAAAAGCCATGTGGAACTAGTGCTTGGGGACATGGTTTTGTGGTGGTCTTGTCAGTGCTGGGTCAATGGCTGGACTTGATGATCTTAAAAGTTTTCTTCCAACCCAAATGATTCTATAATTCTACAAAAGTGCTTGTTAGTAACTCAAGGTTGCAGTGCCAATCTTGCAATTTTCAGGTTTGAGTCCCTTGTTAGAGCAAACATATTATGGCTGGGATTTGGGGCAAAACACCAGGGAAAGAGATTGGAAAACTCAGTAAAAAACCCTTGATAAAACAATTAAAATTTGCTGCACAAAGGAATTAATCCTGTCCAGAAGAGAGTTCCTGGAAAGCAGCATGGAAAAGCACTCCATAAAAAGCACAGCAAGAAAACAGTCCCAAGTCAAGAAGGCACAAAAATGGGAGGGTGGAAGTCTGCAGAAAAGGATGTGCTTACCTGTCCACTGCATGGGATATGACACAGGAGGTGGGGCAAAATGGTGTTGAGCACAGGCAAAGCAGAATGCCAACAGCAGCAGAATCAGAGTCTTCCTGGCACCAGCTGCTGCTGTTGTGTCTGGATGCAGATGGTCTCAGCCTAGAGAGGCAAAAGGGGGTCAATGGCTGTGAGTTGAGCAAGGGTGCAAAGTCAGCATGGGCTAACACCAGTTGTATCAGAAGAAAAAAAAAAAGCTAGGAGCAATAGGGAAATTAAAAAGTTACATCTCAAAAGATGGCAGCTATGGACTTCTGGTGAGTGTGCACAGGCCACATATTAGGGGTGAGGGAGAGAAAATCCTAAAGATGTGGGAACCTCCAAGGTGTGGGGAAATTATCAACAGAGCAGGGCTGAAGGAGCTGATGCAGCTCCTCATCCTTGTGTACAGGTGTTTATGTAGAGGTATAAAATACTTCTCATTACCTAAAGAGAGATATGTTTGGAATTCAGGCTGATGCTTATCAGGCATAACGCCTGGCCAGGCTAATGCTGGATGTGTCCACAGGGATCCTTTTGTTCACACTCAGAACTGGCTTTGTGGATCCTCTCCTATTTGGATCGTGCATCATTTAATGGGAAATGCAATTGCTCGACACTGTAGAGGTCCAGAGTCTGCAGAAGTGCTGGATAAACCTGAAAAAAAGGATAAAACTATAATCAGATGCTTCAAGAAACTTTGAGAAGAGGATGGTGTTGAGGAAAAGCTAAATGAAAAATTAATTTTAGATAAGAGAACAATGTGTAAAAAGCCTGACAGCCTGGTGACACCAAGCTTCAGAAGAAACAGGATTAACTGAAAAAGATGCTAGATCCAGGAGTCTATGGATTCCTCCAAAGAGAGGATTAAGTCATTTGCTTGAAACTATATTGTAAAATGGAGATCTGGGTTTTATGTGACAGAAGCAGAGACCTGCACTCCACAACCAGCCAGACAAGAGAGACCTCAGCTGGGTCTGGATGCCCAGGAAGGAGGCATGGGATGGCATCTTTCTGAGCCTGTCATTCACTGAGACTGTGATTCAGTCCTATGGAGGCAGCACCCTTGAATTCTGTTCCAGGAGAGGACAGAGCATTTCATTGACTTACAGCAGGAAAGGGGACAAGGACCTCAGAAGTGAGAGTTTTTCCTAGGTACACTGGGCTGGAGTAGGAACACGATGAGGCATCCAAGTCTGCGGACAAGACACAACCAGAACTCCTTCATTCACTGTTGTGGTGCTGGCGGTGCCTCCAGGGAGACCACACAGCAGCACAGAGCACCCTGGAGTCTAATTGAACATGGTTAATTATTGGGTGGTTTAAGATATATTTGAATTTCTTTATTGTGTTCATGTTGTTTGTTGTAGTTATTTTTGGCTGGGGAAAGAGAAACTTGTGGCAACTCTGAAAAGAGCCATTTGGAAGGAACTCTTGTGTCACCCAGGGATGGTTGGGGTGACATGTGGCTAAGCTACCTCATCCCTCCACTGCCTGCTACCAACACACACTAATCTGCCCCTGGTGCGTGCTCTTGCAAAAAGACATCGTCACAAAACAGATGAGACCTGTGCCTCAACCAGTGGAAGGTGAATTTCTGATGGGAAATTTGAAAATAATAATTTGAAAAATTATTTGAAAACATTTGAAAAATAATTTGTTTAGTTAATAAAAGCTGCCAGCAGCATCACAGCTCTCCCAAATGCCAGAATCCATCTATAGACTTAGAGGTCTAGGTTTTCGCTGGCCTAAGACTTTCTTAGGTGGAAATCTGCTCAGCAACATCACTGTCATAAATGTGGATCAATCTACATTTTTGCACCAAGATCTGGTTAATGTTGTGGGTTTCCATTCATGAGCCAAAGAGCAAGGAGAAATTTAGTATAATGGCATAACCAGTATAGCCACATCAAAGACAGTAGAGAGACACTCATTTCCAGTGACGGGTGCATTCATGTGACTGCTCTTTGCCTGAGAGTGTGAGATTATATGAACACTGAAATTTAAAGAGAAAGTGTGTATAAATTAAACGGACTGGAGGAAAGGCAAACACTTGCAGGAGTCTTCGAGAAGCCAACACATAGAGGAGTTTTGTTCCAAACTGCCTCAAATCTTCAAACCATTTCTCCTGCACATTTTACCCACGTTTCTGATCTGAACACTGAGACAGGGGATCCGCTCTGCAGAGAGTTAATTCCTAGCAGCTAAATTCATTTGCAGTGCAAGTCTCCAGACATTAGAGGTGATATCCCCAGGGACAAATTTGGCCACTAGTGTCTGTGCTCAGCCCCGGATGAGCAGGAATAGCTTCCTTGGCTTGAAGGGCTGATTTGTGCCAGCTCTGAATTTGGCCCTGTGTCTTTCTCTTTGTTCTGTGTATAGTTAAATAGACAAGATGAAAAAGCCATGACTAATTAGACTGTTAAATTAAACTGCTTTAAATTTATTTTATGTGATGCATAAAGTTCATAAAAAGAGGTACCCAGAGTAGTATCAGTGACCTTTCTCCAGGAGCTGCAGTCCACCCGGCTGCTTTTTTGAACCAATTGGCTGAAAACTCCTGGATTTCTTAACACCTTTTATTCCCTCCCTGCCACTTTCAAACCTGGAGGATTTATTTTTATCAGTCCCTCACCCACATAATGACTTTAAAATTCCTTAGGTTCATACCTTAAAATATAGCTGGGAATTAGAAGTAATGCCAATTAACAAGTCAAGGCTCAAAGGCACTGATGGAGTTAGCTTGCACTTCTCCCTAGAAAACTGTCATAAGTATATATAAGAATCTGCACACCTCAGGATTCCCGTTTGGAGTGCTCTGTCTCTTCAAAAGCACCTTTTCTCTGATATTTGCAACTTTACTGCCACTGCAGTAGATACAGACTAGCCATCCCTGAGCCAAAACAGGTAGTGGGAAACCTGTGCTGCCCACAAGTGCCTACCAGGGCAGCAAATCCCAGCACCTCTGTTTGGACAGGCTTGGCTGGCATGTCTGCATTTGGACCTGCAGGTCTGGCCTTACCACACCAAAGAGGCAGTTTAGATGCTTGAGGCATCAGCTGATTCCTGGATCTGAAAACCTTGAATTTCAAGATGGACAAAACCCCCTTATTTGATATGCAGACATTCCTCCCACTCCCATTTACCAGACAGGAAGATAAAAGGCGATTTGGTTAGACCTTGTGAGCCTCTGTTCCAGGATTTGGCACATTAAGGAGGCCAGAGTTAAGTTCCCAGGTCTGTTGGTGGCTTGAGGCAAGTTACTTCGCTTCCCCCAATTTTGCTTCCTCCTCAGTGGCAAAGTGGTGCTTGCAAGAGAAAATAGTATGTTTTCCCTCTAGCCAGTGAGCACTTTCCATTTTTCTGGAAATGCAACTTTCACCCTGCAGGATCCCTCATGGGGTGGGGTGAGGGTGACTGCAGAGACACGGACAGCATCCAGGAACCTGGGGAGAGAAGCAAGTGCTTTCGTTTGTTATCGCTCCTTGTTTCACTCCTTCCACCATACTACTATCATCAATTAGGGCGTAAAAATTACCACCTTTGTTTCACACTTTTTAGGACTGTTATCAGTTATTTACCTCCCAGTTGCAGGTTCAGGCTGTCTTCTCATACATTTCTCATATGTTGCCACATTCCTCTGAGAGACAGCAGTCAACCCAGTGGGGAGCAAATCCTGCCTGCACGTACCTCCTGCACGAGCTGCTGCTAGCAGAGTTTGGCCCCCTTTGATCCCAGCCTCATGGCCTGGGAAATGGCCATGAAACCTCCTCCATGTGCCAGGCAGGACGGGCTTGTGCCCTCATTGTGCTGGGATGAGGCACTTTATCTTCCCATTCCCAAGGAATACAACTGGGAAGGACAGATGGCTTTTCTGAAGCTTCAAATTATATATTGTGGCTACAGCATCCCCTGCTCCTGCTGATGCCGCACTTCCCTCCTTTGTATTCCTTTATTTGGGAAGGCTGTATTTGCAGCAAAGGTGTGAATATCGCTCCCTTCGCAGCTAATCCTGACATGCCAGCGGCCCATGAGCACACTATATTGCTAAGCAACACTTGGCAAAATCCATGCCAGGTTGTGTCGGTCCCTTTTGATGTTTCACAGAAGCATTGTCATTTCCATCTCTGGCATTGTTTCCAGCATTTTGGGTGTCAGTGTTCCTGAAAACCATCACAGAAAGGATGTTTATTGAACTGTCAGAGGGTGAATGATTGACACTAGGCACAAGTACTTTTCATGTTCAGGTTTTGGCATGCCACAATTGGATTATTTCCTGATAAATGCCATCCAATTCTACCAGATGGACCACTGAGAGATATGCCAACCTGTGTGAGAAATGGAGTAGATGCTCAGTGCCACTTATTGGTAGATGTGTGCTTCTCCCGTCTATCCTTTTGTGTAGCTGCAGGGTATTTCACTGAAGCATTGACTCTTGTGATGCTTGTAATTAGAAGAGCAAGGCAGTTTTCATTGTGGAGAAGGGTAGGTTTTAATGTCCAAATCTGATTTCATTCACCTTAGCATGGAAGTGTCATAGCTGTTCCTCTCCTCTCACATATAAGGTGAGCTCTGTGATTTGAGCATTAAAGAGCCATGCATTTTGAAAGTCAGGTATTTCTCATATATAAATATTCCCAATAAACCAGTCTTCTGCCTTACCATTCATCTTTTCCTAATCACTCATTTACAGATGTAAATGCAATCCAAGGGTTGTGGGGCAGGTAAAACAACTCAGGGTGAATGCATAGCATCTGAAGTTTATTAAATAGGTAAATTCATTGCATTGACACTGAGCTGGAGAGTGGGCAGTTATCTGTGGTTTCAAGATGAAGGAGGGGCAAGTGGCAGCACGAGGGGAGGATGTCAGGGTGGAGAAGTAGGTGGTGGCTCTCAAATTGCCCCTGGAGCTCTTGAAGGTATGTTGGAAGTATTAGGTAGGAAGAGCTTTTTTATTGGCACAGGTGCCTATGCTGAGCAGAGAGGAGAAGGCAGGAACCACATCACACACCCATACACAGGCAGTGGGTGAGGAATTGGTGTGGGGCACACGAGCTTTGCTTTAGTTTAGCTTGGCTTTGCTGGGGATTGCTTTTCTCTCGATGTTAGGGGTGGCATGGGAGGAAATTACTAATTCTGAAGCATGGAAAGTTGCAGGTCTGTGAAAACACAATTTTTCTGTCTGAACCAACCCACTAGCAGGACAAAAGAAACATTAAGTTATCTAATCCTGTAGTCGTCGGCACTTTAATACACACATAAAAAGCAGGGCCTTTGTACTATACCTAATGAGCAGAAGTGAATAATGTGATATAATTAGCTTCCCTTTCTCAGTCTGCTCCCTCAGATATCTCAACACACTTCTGACAACAGCAAGGTACAAGTGGTGACTGGTGCCTACATCTGAGATTTACCATCTCTTCACTGTTCTGTGCTAACACATTTTTCATCTTTGCTGTGATGAGGGCCCCTCTCCAGTGTACTTATTTCTGTGTTTTAGTCATTGGCTTATTCACTGCCAGCTAAAATGAAACATAGCTCAAACAGAGGCTTCAGGCTGAAGGGGCTGCTACTACACCACCCCCTTGCCAGAAGCCTGCAGTCAAGCCTTTGGGTGCACACATGCACAATGCCCCTAAAAATGTGTCTGATCAACAGCTCAGCCCAGCAATCACCAAAAAATAACAAGTAGAAAAACATACAGTCCTTTCTGGATGGCCTTGATTAACTAAGACCTTGATCCTGTGATGGTTTCTGTATCAGCTGAATGTGCCATCAGAACTTCAGAATCTCAAGAGCTGCTGATTTCCAAAGTTGACAGAAGACTGAGAAAAAGGAACATATGCGAAACAATGTGGCTTCATCCTACCTCCTACTAGTCCAGAGGAAAACTCAGAACAACCTTTTGTTGTTTTGTTGCCCTTACAAAAGGAAGTTGAGAGGCAAACTGATTATGCAGGACTTTAAAAAACAGACAAATCAAAAATCCTACTTCCCCCCCAAAAAACCCACCCTTCAAAATGATATTACTTCCAAGAAAGTAACTACAATTTCTATTGCAGGTTTGTTAATAAGCTTATAAATCAATTCAAAATCCACCCTGTTTAAAAACCTGTTATGCCAAGATGCAGCAAAATGAAATGCACACAGGTAATACCGCCAGTCTTGAGAACTTCAGAATTTCCGTAAAGTAATAACTTCAATTCAGTTCTTTCTGGCATAAACTTTTTCATCCCATTATGTCAAAAACTGTATTATCCATCCATTTGTCTGTCAGAATGATTCCCCCTGGGCCCATACACCACTGGTTCTTCTATTCTAAACCTCCCCATTACATCCTGCTATCAAGAGTCACAATTTTCAGCAAAAGTCTCTTGTGACTTTTGACAATGTTTTACAGTGAACTAGACCAGGAAGCTCAGAGTTAAAGGAAATCTTCCATCCTGGCAATGAATATGTAATAGGCATTACACTGTGCAGTATACCAAAAATGTAAGGTTCATTAAGTCTTTCAAAGGCTAGAACTTCCATGTAGCTTTGAATGAACCTGTCATCATGATGGCATTAGCAAATGATATTTGGGGGCAGGAGATATTAATTCTACACATTAAGGAACAAATTTGTTTAAATGCTCTATAGCTATGCGTGGATGCCAATGATCCAGGAATAAATAAAAAGTGAATAGTCATCCAACTTCATATGTAAATTGTCTTCAGCTTATATACATAAGAATTCTCTTTGCTACTAAATTCGTTCATATTAACAAGCAGTAGTGTAACTAATATATAAAATAAAGTCGTTCTCTTTAATGAGAATGCTAAATATTTTAAAGAAATGCACAGCTATGAAATATTGTCAAGGGCATTTTTATACTTAAGTTTAAGAACACTTATGACTTAACTGTTGAATAATTTAAGACATTCAGCCTTGAAGTACTATTTATGTATGTTTTTTAATGTTCATACTTATGTTGGCTTTTCTTTGCTCAGGATTTAGGACCTTTGATTTCTGTTTATAAAATTTACATCTTTAATCTCCCAGCTCTTTTCATTTCCCCATTCGACTCCTTGTAACAATACAGGCAAAAAATGCTGAGAGGAAAAAGAACTAAAAGCCTTGCACGGCTTGGAATGGAGACTGTGTGGATTTTAGCAAACATAAGGATAGATTTTAAGAAAATGAGCTTCAAGCAGAAAACCTTAATAAACATGAGCCACCTGTAAACCTTAAAGGGAAGATTTGCAAACAAATTTCTGAGGTTTCTCTGAGAGGCAAAGAAAGTCCCATAAGTGCCCCAACGTGCCGTGGGAACTCTGACTTCTTCCATATCAATCCTTTCAGGGAGCCCTGTGCCTGCACACACATGGGTTGGGGGCAAGGAGGAAATTCCCTGGGTGGCAACTGTGTGTGTGGTGGGACAGAGATGGGGCTTGGAGGGAAATGCCAGGTCTGCCCGAGCACAGACACATCACCATGTGTGCTGGGCAGTGGCAGTGCTGTCAGGACACTGAGACCTCCACACCCCTGGGGGTCATTCAGCTCATCACCACAGACAAAAGTTTTGCTGAGTGACAAAACAGAAGCCAAACTCTCCCTGCGATTGCGATATTCCACAAAATTTGCTCTGAGATAAACAAAAACATCAACCGAAACTGTTTACAGCGTATCTTGTCACCTTTCATTACAGCCTCTCGCAACACACCAATGTTTCATGACACAGCAGATTTAACTTGACATGTCATACACTGAGCAGCGACTTTCAGGAATTTCTAAGACACATTTCTTTCAAAAAGGGGTGCTGTGAGCAGACAGTTGGACCATGAGTGCATTTAAAACCAAGGCTAGAAGAGCTGGACTGAGATGCATAGAGCATTGCTCGTGGAATATTTGGTTTGACTCTTCATCTGTATTTTATGTGCTACAAGGCACAGGCAGAGAGATGGACAGATCATCTAGCACGATAGATGAGCTGCTGCCAAGCCGATGTTGCTGTTTAACTATGGGCCCCTCAGTACCCATCCTGCCTCTGATAGTCATCACTTGCCAGTGTCCAAATGGATTATATATATCTGGCATGTTTATGGTATAAAGGGAGGTGAATCTGAATATCTGTGAACCTTGGGCTCACAGGATGAGGCATTTGGAAGGGAAAGGAAGTTTTCCAAGGGGGGGGGGGGGGGGGGGGTGGGGGGGGGGGGGGGGGAAAAAAAGTTAGAAGGGTATTATCAAAGGGAATTTAGTTAACACCTCCTTGCATCAGGCTGCACTACCACATATTAAGAGATCATTTAGCTGGGGAGGCAGAAAGAGAGCGTTAGCATTAAGAGTAAGAACTGCCACATATTTTAGTGCTGGGAATGTCTTTCAAGCTGAAACAGTACAAGGCAGTCACTGACAAACCAAGCTGAGTAATTTCTCTAGTGTGGATGTTTATTCAGACAAGAAGATTGGCAGAAGTAGTCACAAGGATCTGGTGCTGTGGGGTTCATAAAGTCAGATTGTGGCGGAGCAGGAGACCCTGAAGGGAGAAGAGTTCCAGGTTGTCCTGCAAGGGACACCCTACTGGGTCTTCCCTCTGAGCAAAAGCATCTGCTGGGGGATACCAGCATTCCCTGGTGGGTGCTTTGGGGATTGGCTGCTTTCTGGGTCACGGGCACTATTTGCTCTGGAGAGGCAAAACAGAGAAGCATGAAAGACTAGAAGGACCGTGAGATGCAGAATGACGTAGGATGAAGACAAGAAAACTACTCTCTTGCTGCACTGGACCAGATCCTTTGGTAGTGGTGATGGGATCTTAGCACTGAGCCCATTTGCACCAATTCAGCATCACTGAAATATAAGTATTGCCCCCACTGGGGTCTTTAACTCAGCAGTGCTGTCAGCATGGTCTTTGTATTCCAGGAAGGAGATACCTAATTTGCTCAGAATAACCTCTTGCACTCTGCCTTTGCTTTCTAACAGAGCCAAAAAAAGAGAAAATTTTGTTCCACAAAAGCACTGTTAAATGAAAATATGTAAATAAACAAAGAGCTGGAGAGTGAAAACATTCATCATCTTTTTAATAAGTGATTCAGTGCATGTCCCTGGGATATTAGCAAAGGGATCCAGTAATCTCAATGGGAAGTCAAAGTTTACAACAGGGATTCAAGACCAAATGAACACCATAGCTGTAATACACAAACTCACAACCTTCCCAAGCCTCACTCCTTTAAAAAACTCCAAAACCTCTAGATCTTATAGCTTCAGAGACCTCTTTTCCTCGAATGCCTCCTGTAAAGCTTTATTTCCTTTTGAAGTCTGCTTTCTATTTTACTGTATTTTTTTGCAAAGAACAGATTTAGGTAGGAACTGGCCTTTACATCCACATACAGCTGTGGCTATCAGTCAATCTATCAGTAAACCACTCATGAAGTTCACTAGACAAAGGGTTAGTGCAGCTAGTACCACAATAATGTAGAAACAGAAATATTACAAAGTAAAGGCTTATAAAATAATAAAAATTCTACTTAGTTCAGATACCTCCCAGTGCCTTTGGCAAAATACCTTAAGCATTCCACATAAGGCGGGCATTGTCTTTATAAGATGGCACCTCATAAAATGGTATTAAATATCACCAACAGGGCTTCATATTTCATCCAGCAGGGTTTAGGCCAGACATGTTCTATATCACACATTATTAGAATGACATCTGCTTTGCAAGTTGTGTACCCAGGAGCATACCTTGATAACTCATTTCAGCACTCATTCTCGAGGCTTCTGTGGCTTCGTAATACCTAATATGTTTAACTCATTTTGAACAGAAGTCTAAAGCCTGTCGTGGCCCTCTGGCCAAAACTGTAGCTGTCAGGCAACGGAGCCAGCTATCAAACATTACTCATTTATCATTAGCGGTGATGCGGCTGTACAGAGAAATGTACCCACTGAAGTGAAGGGCTGTCAGTTGTTCCCTGTATAATACTCCTCTTCTCAACAGTGCATTTCTCCATGGATGTATAGCTGGCGCACTTTGCTCCTTCCCCATAGCGTAGAATTTATAAGAGCAAGGAAACGGGAAACATATTTCCATTTAAATGGGTCTGCCACAAGATGAATAAAGAAATCATCAATAGAATCTAATAAGCAGAGAGATATGCAACAAAATGTTTGTAAACATTACACATACACATCTATGTATAAGTGTGTGTGTGTGCATGTGCGCACATATACACATGCGGCGTTTATAAATAAACTCTCCAGATCTGTATCGGTATTTAAACATTGGTGCATGTTCAGTACTAAAGGCTCGGCTTCCTCCTTGCTCACCATTTCCATAAGAAGACTGGAATGTGCAATTTAGGCTTCACATTTGCATGTCTATTCTGCTTACAAAACTCAAACACACGCTACCTTGAACTTCGCTATCCTCAACTCTGCTCCCCAGGGAGGGAAACAGCCAGATTAAATCTATATGAGAGATCTCCTGACTGCAGACACTGCTGCCTTTATTCACAGAAGCAAAGCACAGCAATGGGCTGGGAAAGTACCACAGTTAAGATAGTATCTCCAGGCTCCTTTGAACCACTGCTGCATGCAAATATTTGTACACACGCATTATGAAGAAAGCGTGGCACAAGTCCCTGAATTTTTATTTGTCTCCATACAAGTAAGATACGGAGGAGAGAGATGGACGCCAGTGGCAAAGAGCAGAGCTCTGGCTTTTGCATCAGTCTTCCTACTTGCCCAGTGGAGTTTCTCCTCTGGAGCCCCCGAAAGCAAAAGGAAGTTTGTGCATCATTTTCAAGGCATTCATATGACAATAAAAAGATCATTTAAGTGAGTACTTAAAATCAGGAATCCAAACCCATCTCTAGGTAACAAATGGAATATACCTGTTGCTCACATTAGATTCTGACCTTGGTCCATCTATGTCCAAGTTTCTGGATAACAGAGATGGTTGTGGTCCTCTGTACTTGGAGGTCTGAGCAAGGAGCAGTTCCTACAATCAGCCCTGAATGGTCTGTGAAGGCAAAAGTGAATTTGAGCAGATGCTATGCAAAACCTGAATTTTCTAGTGAAATTGATAACCATCCCAGACTCACCAAAGAAACTCTGCTGAAAAATTATGCGAGCTTTCTCCATAGAACTTCAAGGAAGCTTTTCACCCATCATGGTGCATTCAGGGGACTGTAACAAAACCACAGTCAGAGGAACTTTTGTTCCTCCTTTTGGTCTTGCACAAAGTCACCATTAATTGTACTAGAGGCAATGCCACCTTGTTGACAGAACAGCAACTAAAAACCTTGATATGTATTATTACATATTTTTGGAATGCTTCCACTGTGGGTATAGAAACCCAGTGACCAAAACACAGCTGCACTTCATTGCTGTCCCATGTTTAAACACAGTTGCTAGCATCAACATGGTTCTCATCCATAACAGGATGACTAATAAGAAAAGGGAGGAAGAATGCAGCCCTGGAAGTTACAAACAACATGGGACTGCTTCTAGGGAAACACTCTGCTCCACCAGAACGTGCCAGCAGTAGACACAGGCAAATCTGGAGTTGCCTGGAGCAGCAGTCTCTTGAAAGGATGCCATTGAGATGGGAAGTGGAAGTCCCACAACCTACTTTGTGTATGCTGTGGATCTTCTTTTTCTTCCTCTTCTCACTTCTGAACACTGCTTACATGCCATGATGTAGGGACTATGCACCATCTATCCCTTCCATCCTGACCACTGAGTCAGGAGACTTCACATTACTTTAGAAGTACAAGGACATCTTGTGCCTAGATGAAAATTAATGTGACAGAAAGATGATGAAGTTTTCCTGGCAAAAGTAACTTATAAAAAAGATCATGATGTGGTAAAACAAGTCTCACCAATGAGGTTAGCCAGAAACAATAAAACAGGCTTCCAGTGTAAAAATGACACCACCAAAATTATAAAAGACAAAAAAAAACCCCCACCAAATCAAAACAAACAGAAAAACCATCACACTCTGAATCCTAGCAAGAAAGCAGCTTGGTGTACAGTGGAATGCTAAGGAAAGTGGAAACATCCTCTGTTTTTTTGCATCTGATTTCCCTCCTTTACAGCCTCTGGTCTACCAGGGAAAGGACTCAGCACCTCGTGGAAGGGTGCAGCACCACAGAGCACTGTGCAAGGAGCTGGGCAGTTGTACCTGATGCTGGGTCTCTGGGCTGGAGCTCACCATGCTCCACAGAGCAGGACCACAGCTGCCAAGGCTCCCTCTTTGACCTGATCTTATCTGCACTTTCATCTGCCTTTGGAGCCTCATGCTTTCATGTTACCATGGGTCTGCACCTACTGCTTTGGCCCACAATAAACTTAGATTTGTGTTTATTAGTTTCCTTATTTAATCTGGGTATGGGCAGAAGAGCCTTGCAAGGAGGTAGTAAGTGGTGATTTGTTTAGCTCCATTTTATTTCTGAAAGAGAGAAATTCATCCTTTGAACATGGCCACTCCTTTCTTGTTTTTAGCCAAATCCTGGACAGAATCCATCTTGCCAAGTCAGACGGGATATACATGATTTCTTAAAATCCCTAGAGCCTCTCCTCAAAATAGTCACAGGGGTTTCCAAACAAGTCACAAGAAATAACCTCTTTATCCATTCCCCCAGGGCTAACCCAACTCCCTTGGCAACACTCTTGGCTGCTTTGTGCTCAGAGGGTAGGAAGGCCTGAGCACAGGCTTTAAAAAACCTATTACTACTATACCACACAGGAAAACTCTTGACTTTTTAAATGTCCTTTTTGTAATATTACATGCTAGGAGAAATTATGGGTTCAGTTATGACTACCAAGTTAAGCAGGGGCTGGAGATGCAAGGTGTCAGCCCACACAGGAAACAGCTGCAGCTGAGCTCTGGACATTAAATTTGTATGCCATACTGCAGAGATCAGAGACTGCTCCTGGAAGAAGAATGTCTCTGTCATGGACATGGCCCCTAATTTATCCATCAGGTCCTGGAAGGTAAATTAGATATGGTTAAAATGCTTCCCCATGCAATGCTTTAGCATGCATGGCTGAAGGGGCAGGACTAGTCCCGTTTCCCTGTGTTAGGAAGACACCTGTGAACCTCCCCAAGAAAGGAGAAAGGAGCTCTGCTCAATGTCCCTCCACAGGTTGTTTGTGAGCATTACACTCACTCCTAATTCTCAAGGGTCTATTGCCCTTGCTGCTTACACCAGAGTGTCTGTGTCCCAGCACTATCTTTCTTCATTGCTTTCATTCAGGTACAATCAGAGCACCATGCTCTTCAGCATGAGGCCTTATGTTGTCCTCTTGGTCATTTTTTCCACCACACTGTAAGTGACAGTGTGCTACAAATCCACGTGAGCATGCAGCTATGCTCATCATCCATTTGTGTTCTGACTCATCTGTGATTGAAACAGTGCCTGGACAGGCAAGAGATGAATTCAGACTGCTATAGGTGAGTAAAATGAACATTATCTTATTATTGCAATGAGACTTTTTAGTGGTTTCCTGTGGAAGACCCATCAGTCCTTCCCACCTTCTTCTTGTAAACCCACTGCACCCCAAGCCCCACCTGCTTCCTAACCCAGGTGTCTTCCTCTCTCCACAAAGCATTCAGTATCCCCTCTTCCCATTCCTAGCTGTACCTCCACCGCTTTGCTTCATGAGGCCTCCTCAAAACCCCTGACATTCTGTAGGAGGGAAAGCAGAGGTGGTGGTGTCTTTGGGCAGAGGTGCTGGGAAAGAGTAGCTGTTTGGTAGCTGGCAGCTTTGAGGACCATCTGGGAAGTGGCGGAGAGGAAGAGGGGCAGAAGGAGTGCTGATGACCACGCTGTGCTCGCGCTGCCCCATCTCTGCAGAAACCACCTCCTGTGCCCAGTTTCTGTGTGAATCTGACTGTCTGCTGGGTGGGGTCAGCGTTCATTTAAAACATGCCTCAGTGCACCCGTGTTTCCCACAGCTCCTCGAGGTTTGCGTTATGATACAGCTGGTGAGTCATGCACAGATTAGTCATGGAGATTTATTCTTGTATACAGAAAGTCCAGCATGAGTAAGGATAATGTGAGTTTGGCACCACCTTGTTTCAGTTCTGGCCGGTACCAAAGGTGAGTTATGTCTCATATCCAGGTGTGCAGCTCAGGCTGGCAAGGCAGATAGGGCCACATGTCCAGTTCAGTGCCTTTCTGCTAAGAGCAAAATTTTAGCACAGTGGGTGCAGGCAGCACAGAATGGGAGCAACTCATCTCACAAGCTCCTCTACAGGCCATATGCTCTAGAGACTTCCACTTATTATTAACCTTCACCAGACCAAGCCTCTGGTGCGTGAAATGCTAAATCCTCCAAGTCTCTTACCAAATGTTACCAGTAAGTTGGATAGGATCTTGGCTTCATCAGCTCTGGTAGCAAAAAACTCACACAGGGCTTGGGTTTTACTCCATAGTGATCAAATTATGCAGAAGCCTAATTTCCCCCCTGTATTCACCAGTACCAGAGCACCAACTCTCTAAACAACTCCTGGAAAATTTTTGACTGCAAAACCTGCTTTTTTCATTTCACAGGGACAGTATGATGTCCAGCAGTAACAACACATTTCTGACCGGGAAGCTGTCTAGCATTCAGCTAATTTTTCCTTTACACAGTGCTAACTGAGATGGTAGTCATAGGTTTGCAGGACACTTAGTGAGAAGTTGGGTTTCTGAAATGAGAAAATGTTTTCATTCATATTTTAAAATTCCATTCATTAACAGGTGTATACGGTTTGACTTCTCCAAAGTATGCAGCAGACACAGCCTAATAAATCTCCATGACACCTCACTGCATCTCCATTTTATAGATGTGGTGATTCGAATATATCCAAGTGAAATGACTTGCCCAAGGCTAATGAAGGAATCAATGTCAGAGACAGGATTAAAAGTAGAAAAATTCCTGGCCCCCAGTCTCATAACCTAACTGTGGTCTGCATTTTACTCATATGAAAACAGGAAAGAGAAACACATCTATTTTGAATATTGTGAAAAGTAGTTCATAGCAGATAGGCAGCCTGATGTTTTAAAATTGCTTTACTTTGTCATAAAATATCAATAATACACAAGATGTGGTTCTTGTCCAAAAGTGCACCAAGGCATGAACAGCACAAACTGTGTCACTGGTAGCTTTTAGAGCAGCAGAAGTTGCACTAAAAGAATAAAATAAGCAGAGTTTTTGAAATGTCTCTCCTGCCCTGTTCCTCAAAACTGATTTCTTCCTGTGTGCTACACAGTTAGTAGAAGCTGCTCTGAAGCTGATGAATACTTGTTGGGTAATGAATCTGTAGCCAGACACCTATTGTCACATCTCAGAGGCAGAACAAGAGGTCTGCAATGCCCATTTCCCAAATACATGGCTACTGCCCACTGACATTTTTTGGTGGGTTTACCCACCTCCTTCTTAGATGTTAACACAGAGCTAGGCAGCATCTTCTCTGTCACCAAAACAGAACGGGAAGACAATGCACCTGTCTGGCTGTGTAGAAGAATAATTCTTTTAAAATGAAAAATAAAAAATGAAGGTACACTTGTGTCATTAAATATTGATGAGTAAGATTCATTGACTGAGCTGGAGACAGTAGGACATGGCTTGAAATAAAACCCCATGAGGGCCACACCCCCTAGTATGCCCAGGGCCATCCCTTTAAAGTTAGGACAATTATAATTAATTGAGCAATCTGACAGAAAGCATACATCCACATACTGGAGCAGAAAGTGACACTGTGCACAGGACACTTGAAGGGTTAATACTGGTTCACTAGACCAAGGACAGTAAATTCTGCCTGTGGCTACCACCAGTCTATTGTATTATTATTGCAGGCTTTAGAGACAGCTTTTAATTTTAACCCTTTCCAGCCCTCTCTACTATCTTCTCTTTAAATAACTGGCATTCAAAAGAATTGCATGAAATTTTCCCAGTCATACCTCTGAATAATTTGTTTTCACTTTCAGCATTTACAATATTGCACAGGTAAAAAAGGTAATAATAATGCAGAGAACCTGGGCCTTTACCTATCACTTTTAAAGACCAGAAACCTTGCCACAAAACTGGGGCCCTTTCATTCTCTTGTGATCAGTCCCCACTATTTGCTGCAAGGAGCACTGAAAAATCCCATCTACTACTTAGGGAAAGCATATAATGAGTATTCAGAGTTTTGATAAACACCTAGACCAAATACAGATAGTCCTGGAGCCCTTTCAGTCTTCCAGATACCTTCATTCATTCCCCTTACGACATTTTTAGGGGCTGGGGACGTACTGGGAATTGTTCATGCCTATAAGGCTGACAAATCAAACACAGAAACTGTTGGTTACCTGTAATGCAGAAATATAATTATTGACCACATTTTCAGGCATATGCTGAGCATATTGTCAGAAAATGGGCAGGCTAAGGAGAAACAACGGGTTGAGAAAGACTTATATAAAGGAGTGCAGAGGACTGACTCCATGACCCAGCAGGTCCCTTCCAGTACTGTTTTTCTGTGCTCATATGTTGGTTTTGAAACTGATGGGAGACTTCAATAGCCCCTAACCTCAAAGGGCTTTTATCCATCCACAGTTTCATTTCTTTTCAATTAATAGTTTCAAGAGTAATGTCACACATGATTTTCTTAAGAAATGCTAATATGCAATCAGTTCTGGGAGCAGCAGAATGAACCCAGGTTGGTAAAGTGTTCATCTCAAAATGCTAAACATGCTGTGATCTGGAAACAGTTCTCATGGCTAAAACACAGGTAAATCCAGCAACATCACAACTGGATTTCCAGTCATCATTAGCCATCATCAATTAAGTCAAATTAATTGTCCCATTACCTTTTTTAAACTTTTTGTGAGCTACAGGGACACAGTGAACAGATGTTTTTTAACTGGGGTTTCAGTCACCATGAGGCTGGTCTGCCTTTCCAGCAGCAGCAAAGAGTGCCCCAGTTTTAGAGTTGCAGCATGAAACCTGTAGCTTCATAGCTTCATATGGAAGGTTATCTGATGTACAAATGTTAGAGAGACAAGATACAAAATGCTCTGGGAAGAAGTGCAAAAGCCTAACATCAATGGTCATGGAAACAAGGAACAAGAAGGTAGAACTGGGCAACAGTATAATTGCATAGTGTTTTCTTTTCCTTTTTCTCTTTTCTCCTTTTTTTTTTTTTTTTTTTTTTTTTTTCTTTTTCTTTTTAATACAGAGCAGGCATTCAGCCTGCTCCACAGAGTTGCTCCAATATGTTATCTAGTGGCTTTGCCTTTACTTGTGAGATTCCCCATCTGTGGCCAGACTGTGTCACTGCCTTATTCAGCTGAGCAAGAGAACAACATTCATTTGCTCGCTCAGATCTTAGGAGACAGGTCTTGCTCTAGAGCAACAAAAAATGAGCTGCTCTTTAGTCGGGTCTGAACCTTTGCACTTCAGCCAGCTTTTGATGAAACTTTCCTCTGGATTTCAGTGCTGCTTTTTATAACTGCGCAATCTGCTTGTTCTCTCTGTCTCTTTTTCTTTTTTTTTTTTTCTTTTTCTTTTTTTTTTTTCTCTTTACATTGGTATCATGCTGATCTATGTGGTGGCCTCACATTTTCCTCATGAGATTTCTGCATCAGCCTTGTTTTCAAAGCCAAATAACACAAGCAATGATTTCCAGTCTGCGGAGTTGCTTGGGAAGGATGGATGTTCAGACACACTTAGTCCGCTTGGCTATTTTTTTACCTGTAATACTGTAACTGCTTCTGCTGTTTGGCTGCTTCTTTACCTACTTTTCTTTTCCATGTCTTTTCTCCTCATAATTCACTGTAAAACTTTAAGTGATTTATAAAACATGGAAAGCAAGTCCAGTGTAGCTCTAAACCAGAGTAATTTCCTCCTAATGGGTTCATGGTTCCTCTAATGAGGATGATCCCCAGAAGGATTTGGCCACACAGAGGCACTGGTACAGTAACTTACTTTGACTCCTCAGATGTGGCTGGTCTTTCTCAGGACCAGGGGAGAGAAATGACACCGTATCATGAGAAAAGATATGGTCAAGGTGCTGAAGATACCATGACATGAATTCAGAAGTCTGAGTGCTTCAGGGCTTTATCTGGTTACCCAAAAGTTGCATGATGCACCAAAACCTGTAATGTAGCCCAGCCTGTGGGTATCATTTCCATAGAAATGGTGGGGAAAGCATGGGGAAAGAGCAGGGAGAGAGCCTGGGGCCCATATCAGTTTCTGTCCATTAAGTAGGAGTAATGTATCTAGGAAGATCAGACTCAGAAATGGAGAAACATCACTGATTCAGTGTCTCATTGTAAGGCAATTGTAAGATGGTTTAATTGGTTATGTTCTACTCAATTCAACTGCCAGCTTCAAGTTAAAGGCTCATGGACAGAAGCAGAACCCTTGGGGTCTTGCCATGGCCTCACTCATGACATGTGGGGACACTGATGACAACCAGGGGAAATCACATCTGACAGGTTGGCAACTAAACACTAGTTTTGAGGCTAAGGGCTTAGTCCTTGCCCCACTGCCATGCTCTGCAGACACTTAAGAGCAATCCCAAGAGTCCCTTGTGTGTTTCAAAATGAGTGATGTGAAGACACTAGCAAGTGCATCAGACAACTTGTGTATGTTGCAACATTCAATACATCCAAAGCAGAAAGGCCCTGCATGAGGACTAGTGGAATGGCTGTATGTCTGAAGCATCTAACATTCCCACAGCAGCCTGGATCCACAAATGACATAATCAGATCAAAACACAGTTCCCAGGTAGCCTGCATTTGGGTGCCCAACAGTTCATACAGACCTTCAGAATTGCTCCAGTGACTTCCTGATTATCTCATCAGTGGCCACATATCACAGTGGAAACAGTCATGGTTTGCCTTAATTTACAAGTGTCAACTCCTACAAATGGAAAGCGAAGCAAAAGAATGGCAAAGCTGAACTGATTTGTTCTGGCACCAGTGTCCCAATGTGGCAAGATATACCTATGACTGTCACATACAAATTTAGTGGATAGCATGCTTGCTTTTTATTTGATTTTTAGCAGGTCTCTTCACAATAAATAAAAGAGCAGAATGCATAAACAAAGTGCCTGGCATTTACAGATTATCTTAGTGACGGATTTGATTGATGAATAATAAGTTCAGAAAGTGGCAAATGTTCAACATAGGGCTAAATAACCTTTCGCTGATGGTTTTAATTTTTTTTTTTTTTAGTTCAGTTTCTCTTAGCCTTCACATTTCCTGTATTGAAGTTGCTTTGTTCTAGTGCTTCATCAGCTGCTGGAAGGAAAAAAAATGCTGTCCTATTTTCTTCTTATAAATTTTCACTGATCAAGTTGCTTATCACCAGAGCAAGAATTAAATGGAGAACTTTTGCATGTCATGTTGCTTCTTGTTTTCTCTTTCACTTCACATGTACAGAGCCTGTGAGACAGACCTTCCTGCTTGGCAAAATGCTGATTTTCAACTTATGACTATTACTGCTATACCCAAAGAGCAGAGCAGTATATGCACAGAAGCAAAACAAGGTTGCTCGGAGCAGATATCAAAGTAGGCTACATTAATACAACAGAGAAGGAAAAAACTATTTTACAGAGGGGTAAACTGAGCCACAGAATTTGTGATTTGTTTCCAGAAGCTTACAGGAAATGTGTGGTAGAAGGGCGAACACAAGCATGACCCCATGGCTCCTCATCTTGTGCCTTAGCAACAAGCCTACTCTTCCTCTACGTGCAGGCTCAGTGAGAAGATGGAAGGGGCAACCTTCCAGGAGGGAAATCCGTGTTGGATTAAGCATTTTGCTTGCTTTCCTGTTCTCACCTCTTTCCTCCTTCAAAGCATGGAGGACGGGAAGGGGGCTAGGCAGTGAAGCAGTGCCTGTCCCCCCTCCCGCTCTTCAGCCCACCCCACATCCATCAGGGTCTTGGGGCTCCCCACTATCCCCCGTATGCCCACGCCCCTCGGCCAGGAAGGAGGGATATGATTTGTAATTGCAGTACTTTCATTACCGTCTCTTAGTTCTTTGCACACTAATGTCAAGAGCTTTGTCTTTGTAGTGTTATTGGCATTTTTCATCATATTCATGAAGTGTGGGTCAATTTTCTTCAAAAGGCTCACTTCGCCAACTTGCCACAAAGACAGACAGTAATAAATTCTACTAGTGCACAGCGAAGGCTTCGTAGCTGCAAGCAACAATAAAAAGCAATGAGCTGGGTGTCACTAAGTAACTCCAGTTTACACTGCATTCTCTTCTTTTATTGAAAACTCAGAATATGAATTTATTAATGAATACACAGGCCGACTTTGAAGGGGTGTGGGGGGGGTCCGAGTCAATTTATTTGTATTCACATAGTGTGTGCCTACATTGTATTGTTTCATCATTTTATGGCCAGGCACAGCTTGTTAGGCTGTGGCCCTCCAGAAAAAAGCCGGCTCATATAGCAACACCTTGACGTAGATGTACAGCTGCTTTCACTGTGGCTGTCTCACCTTTAGCCCCGTCTGTCTACTGCCGGCTTTCATTTTCCGCATTCATACATCAATAAGCTTTGCATGCTGACACCTAATTTTGCAGGCTACTTTGGTTATGGAGGCCGTGTTTTGCATATCACTACCCACCCCCTTCTGACATCTACTGCCTTTAAAGAGGGAGAGAATAGAGAGAGCACCAAAGAGGGATTCTTTTCTTCTCAGCCTAATCAGAGATTTCTTTATATTTGTCAAAAGCAGATCTGCCAAATCAACTTTAATTGATTCTTCCACAGTTCTCGTGTATGATTTTTGAAGGACTGGGCTTGTGTTCCAAGACACAGTGTTGTGTTTCAAACAAATATGAGGTTTCTACAGCAAATCAAATTTGGATGCCAATTAGTTAGCATTTTCCATTCCAATTAAATTTGAGACCTTTCTGATTTTGAAAGACTTGTGTGTCTATGCATGTGTGTATGTATATGTGTGCACCTATCCCTCTCCATTTTATAGAGACAAAAAGATATAGATGTATAAAATATTTAACATACCCTCAGTGGTCTAATAAGAAGGGAGGGGTTATAGTCACCCATTTAAATCTACATTTTGGAGGATTTTTTTTTACCTTGTTTATTTCACAAGGGCTTACCAGCCCATTCTAACCCGTTATGTGACACCACAAAGGTTTTTACTTCTCAGTCAGGTGGCTAATGTCATTATATCGCTGACAACTCATAAAATGTTATAATCTAATAGGGCTTTCCCTCCCTACACACACATAGTGAAAGCTCATTGTAGCAAAGAAAGGATTAGGGGCAAAAAGCAAGATTAATGGCTAAAAAAAATGGAAGCAGGCTGAGTCCAGATAGAATTCTGTAGTTTAAAAACAAATATAATTTGTATATTAAAATATGTCTTGATCTTACTAAATTTACTCTAAACAAATACAGTACATAATATCGGACATTCCTACTGGATATTGCACATTTCAGCAAAGTTTATGTATCTTTTTAAAATAATTTTTTAATAAATTCCACATTTTATGTCTAAAAATCAGGTTTTAGGCAGACTGCTAATACAAAGAATAAGATTGAATCCAACATTACAATGACGAGAAAGAAACAAAAGCTTGCTTGGATTTGCTGGAACTCACATGTGTTAGCAACTGCAAAACTATCCTAGACAACGTCTGTGCTGCAGAGAAGAAACCTTCCTGGCATCTGTGGGTCCAACCAATGCACAAGGTGCAAACTGCCTGCCAATAGGTTTTTCCCTCTTGGGTCCCCAGAATGACTGCAGGCCAGACAGACAACCCAGCTCCAGCAGACATCTGGAATCAGCAGACCCATTCCCCTTCTCTCCAAGGACTCAAAACCGTGCCAATAAGGAATTCACACCCAGCAAAATTCAGGTGGGAACAAGCACGCCTCTGCTTTTCTTTGGGAAAGGGATTAATTAATTTCTTCTTGCTATAAAATATAAATAGACACTGAAAAATAAAAACCCAAAGACTTGAGTGCAAAAAGGTGAGAAAATCCAAACACACTTCAGCACCAGGGGAAAACAACAATCTTCCAGTAATTTGGTGATAGTATGCTGTGTGTTTTATGTTCAGTCCTACTACATGTGACTACAAGCCTACATGACCAAAAACAGTAAAATGAAAAATTACAATGGATATTGAACTCTATTCACATATTCACTGTCACATCTGATGTCAGTTAGCATGTTTGTTTCTGTAATTGTTATAACAGGGAAAATCTACAGTGTTAAACATCCCATGGATACACATTTCTGGACAGGTTTTGTTTTGAGGAGTGTTTAGCACACGTAAAATAAAATCCATGGGAAATCTGCTCAGCATCCCAATCTTTGATGGATTCATGTTGGGAGAGTTTTGATATGCGGTCCAAAATGTGTAGTTTAGATTAAATTTTTGAAGCCAGCTTCTCTTCATACCTGGGTTGAAACACACTTTTTGGGTAAAAAATCTGCAGCTTTTTTCTATCTGAGATTTTAATTTAATTGAATGGACAGGTTGAAGAGAAAATTTTCAGAGAATAGTGCAAAAATTTTGCAACTCTCAAAACAAAAACAACTCAACCTTTTATATGAAATCTCTTTGACTTTGATATTCTTGAACGGTTGGCTTGCATAAAAACAAGAGGGTTCAACATCAAAATGAAAATCTGAAACCAATGTTGAATGTCGATGTGTTTGAGGTTTTTTTTAACCTTCTTTTTCTAATCAGAAAAAGTTTAAAATTTCATTTTTGGTTCAGCCGATGATCAATTTTTCCTCTACATTTCAGGATCTGCAATAACCCACCAAATCCTCTACTTATCTCCCATTGTGATGACTTCTGTAAAAAATGCAGCCCTCCAAGCTACAAAATGATAGAGGAAAATCAGAGAATACACAATAAAGTCTATAAAATTATGAATGGTATAGGGAAAGCAAATTGAAAAGAATTAGTCATTATTTCTCACAGCATAAGGACTAGGGTGCACCCAATTACAAGGCAGCAGGTTTAAAATAGCCCATACGAAACACTTTTACAAAGAATAACTAAATTATGCAACTTACTGCACAGCATGTTGCAGGGGCAAGGAACATAAATGGATTTGAAATGTGATTAGACAAATTCACAGCAGAGGTCTACAGAGGACTGCCAGGCACCACAATATGGAGCAGCCTTTGGTTTGGGAAGTCCCTAGCACACTACCTGGCCAGGGCTGGGGAGAATCTCAGAATCACAAAATGTTAGGGCTTGGAAGGAACCTCAAGAGATCATCACGCCTGGCCCCCCTGCCAGGATGGAGACCCCCCTCCATGTCCATCCATCCTGGCAGTACTATGGTGATGTAGAGTCACATCAAGACCATAATGTTAGCTTTGCAAAGGGAGGATGCCCGTGATACAGTATCACAGGCAGCTGTGGGTTGCTTATGGGATCTGCTTCCCTAGTTGGGTCTGGATGAAGGTGCTAAAGGAAGTGGCCAAGGGGGGCTCCTGGTCAGACAAGAACTTCCTGACCCCTGAGGAACTCATTCCACAACCAAATACATTCTGAGTCCTTAATCCAGGGTACATACGCAGCAAAAACAATAGCACTGCTGAGTGATTATGTTTGTCTCTAGAGTACTCGTACCAGGTGCACTTGTGTATCTGCTACACAACAGTGCTCTATATTAAGGTCTTTATGTATTTGTTCCTTTAGCGATATTTAATTGTAGGTTAAGTAGAGAAAGAGAAAATTAAAAGAGGGCCACATGCTGGCTTGACAACAGTGACTAGAAGTGCCCTGCTCAGCAGTAGGAACGGGCATGGGAAATGAAGACGGGCACATAAACATGGGAGTGAGCTGTCTTTAACTGCTGGCAAAGACCAGAGAAGTTTTCAACCATTTCTTGATTTATGGACCATTACACTTCCAACAGAGAGGTGATCACCTCTAATAGTGAATTAAAGCCTCCTGACAATAGGTTTTTTTCAGTTGCCTTTCAGGCACCCTTTAGAGAGGTAGCTATGAGACCCTCTGAGACATGTGGCCCAGATGGAAACCTACTGGCACAGGAATGATCAAGGGGACAGGAATAGGTAGCATGAGTTTGGGGTTTAGCTTTGCCATCCCATCTTTCCTTTTTCTACCTGCGGTAGAATAATTTTTAAAGCCTTCATTTTCCTTCATAGTTTTAAGGCTAAAAAGGACTACTAGATCATCTGTTCTGACCTTTTACATCCAGAGGCCATCACACTCCTTCCAGTTTATGAGTACCTCCATAAAATAACAGCTCACATTAATTTCAGTCAGCACTGTGAGAAATAAACCTGCTCCAGTCAGAAAAGTATTACTCCGAGGCTCACCATTCGCCCTCATTCACACTCTCACCATTCACATCCTTTCTAATTACTAGTATATTCTTCCTCTGTATATCCATGAACATGCTATTAAAATACTGGGAATAAGAGTTTCAATTACAGTGGCATCTCATTTTGGTCACACTTTACATAGTAAAAAGGATCCACAATGGGAAGACTTGGATAGTCACACCAGATAAGGCAAAAAAATCCACCAAAAAAAAAAAAGGAGACATTACTGTTCTCTATATCTCACATAAGCACAAGAAGATTTCAAAAATGGTCAAAAGTCAACTCAAAGTTGGTGGCAAAGATGGAAATGAAACATACATTCTCCAGTCAGTTCCAGAGTTTTAATCACCAGAACACCCTTCCTCTCCCATCACTGCTCTCATTTATCATTTCAGGCTAGGCAGACTACCTCGAAATGATGGCTTTGTGAAGCATAGAAACAGAGTTTTAGGGCAATAAACAATAAATATGAACCTCAGAGACACCTCTGGGGAACCTCCCTATCAAAAAAGAGTCCCTTTTTCTTTCACCTCCCTCCCTCAGAGATGGTAAAACCCTTTCCTTAGCCTGCCTACACCTCTTTGCTGGGCTCAGCCTGCTGCCAGCCTCGCTGCCCCGGCCGTGCCAGCTCCCCTGCACGGCACATTGGCTGCAGGATAGCAGTGAGAGCTCCTTCTCCTTGCCAAGATGACAAAGTTCTGGCTGGCTCAGCCACTGCCTCTGCCAGTGTACCAGAGAATCGGTTGTGCAATTTCATTTAAGCACTGCTAACTAATTATTAACTGTAGGCTCAGCATTCAGGGTGCAGACAATGGGATAAGCCAGGCACCGCTCCACGGGCAGGGTGGAGGGGCACCTCAGTCAGCATGGGTTTCTTTTTAATTATTGTGCAGTGGAATCATTCCTGGAGAAGTGACTTGAAACGTATACAAAATTCTGAGTAACAAGCATAACAGCTTTTTTTTTTTTTTAGTGTTTTTCTGAGTTCCCGTCCACAGGACCCCAACAGTCCTTTCATCTGTAACACCAAAAACTGCACTTTAAAAAAATAATTTTTTTTTTTTTTTTTTTTTTTTTTTTTACTGGACTGCTGTATGACAATTAATAATACAGATTGGAGCCCCAAGTCCATCTCCAGATCCAGACTCCTACATATTTTGGTTGAGGACCCAGATATAAATTTTAAGGATGATGGACAATCTTATTTTATGGCATCCCTGGGCAAGACATAAACATCTTAGGCTGGAAGGGCTCTCTTCTAGATTGAGGTCCAGACTGAAGTTTCAGGCCTTGGTACTAGGCTTTGCTGAGGCTGAATTTGCATGGTACCTGTGGTACCTTCTCTCCTGATGGATTTGTGCAGGGAAGATCTGACTTTATCTCCTCCAGCACTTGCATCTCACTGGCTCTGTTACTTTTCAGCTGCAGACCTACACACTGGATCAGATTCCCTTTGGAAGTGGCTCCATGCTCTTTCAGAAACTGAGTGCATCTTAGCTTCCTCAAGATGCTTCCTCATTCCAAGCAGCCTATTGATTAAGATGTTTCCATCTCAGAGAGATAACAAGTGACAATTTTGTTCTAAGTAATGAGGGGGAAAAAAATCTTTATTGTCATTTGAAAAAAAACCTTAATTCTGGAAAAACTTTGTTCCATGTGAGGGAATTAAGGAGCATGGTCTCTGATCGCTCCTATTAGAGGATGCATCTCAGACAGGAGATGGAGCCTCCCTTCTCATATTTTTCCCAGCAGTGGAAACACATAATTTGCATTATGGACAGGGGACAATATCCCACTGGCCTCACCTGAGGAGTTCAGTATTAGGCAACAAGCAGTCTCACCAGCCTCCTAGGAAGGCAGCAGCTCCCCCCTAGCACGGATCACATGAGCAAGGGCTAGCACACCCAGACATGAGGAAAAGCACATGCTTTAGTAAGTCTGAGGGCACAGATTAGAGAAAATGGGCTGCTGTGTCTCACAGAGCAAGTGAGTGTCACGGTCTGACAGTGAACTCAGCCCTTTGTGTGGGTGCCGAGAGCTATACCTGCAATGAAGCCTTTCCTGCAAATGGAGACATCAGAAGGAGATGACATTGCCCAGGGGATGGCAAAATTTGTATGAATCACACCCAGCTCCACTCAGGAAACATCTCTCTCAGGTCTGAGTGGAATTTCATATCAAAGGCATATTTTTAAATTAAGATTTCTTTTTCTTTTCACTTTCAATACCTTGGTAGTACACTTTCACCAAGCAGTTATTAAAAAAGAAGGAAGATACTTTTGTACTTGGATAATATTTGTTCCTTAATATTACTCAATTTACTCAATGCAATAGTCTCTCCCCTTCCTCCTCAGACCTTCTGATTTCAGGTCTTGACACATTTTAATCCTGTGTCCAGTGCTGCTAACACTCCACTTTGCTCCCACAGGCATCAGTGTGCATCAGGGACCCCCAGTTCTAGTAGGCTCTTTTCCCAAGGCTGCGGTGGGAGGAGGAAAGAGTCTTAATTGATCCCTTTTCAGGCTGTACCAGGCTCCTAGAAGCACGATATCACACATCCATCCATGGCGAGGCATTGTGGGATAGTGTTTGACTCCCTACAAACTGTGTTGCTAGGACGACGTTTATTATGATACATAATGTGAATAAAGTATGAAACTGTACACAGTGTGCTGATTTGCTATAACTGTCATCTGTGATGATAGTCTCTAGTTTATACCTCAAATGAATTTTGCATGGATGGTACCGAAAGTACCAAGTGCTGCAGAGGTGTATTTTACAAAGCTGCCTGGGCCTGGCATGAAGATCATGCCACTTTAAACAGCAAATCTGTTATTGTGATGTTTGTGAGAGAAGAACAAGTGGGAAAGTCACTTTCAAGTGCAGCTCAGTGCTCTTTTAATGAGGAATGGGGTCTTCTTCAGAGTCAGCCAACTACTGAGGAGGAGCTGACACCCTTAGTAGTCAACATCCTCAAAACAGCTGACAGCTCCAGATAAATCAGTTTGTGTACTTCCTCCCCTTCTCACATCACCTGCGGTGACAGGAAAGCAGTAATTTCCTTTGAGAGGGAGAGAGATGGATGCATGCGTGCATCCTGGGCATGTTGATCCTTCAGTGTAAAATTAACAAAAACAGAGGCCGGGGAGAACTGGGAATAGGCACAGCACTTTGTCAAGAGGAAGGGTTTGCTGAAGTACAGCCCTGTATTCATCATATGCTAATTTACAAATATGCATACGGTGGAGTCACATTGTATCATCCCCTGGAAGACGAACCCTGCACATTTGGTGAACAGTCTGTCCCAGCTCAGGGCTACGATTGTCCCCTGTGCAGCACAGGATTTCATGCCGAGGGGGCTGAGGTGTGGCCATTTAAGTGGCACTCGGGCGCATCGTGACATCCTGCAGCCAGCCACAGCCCGGCCATGGGTGTACAGCCACCCAGGAGAGGTGACACCCTCTCTTGACACCCTCACCTGGGAACAGGACTGTGCTGGCAAAGGCAAAATCAATTCCCAGGATAAAAGGCTACTGTTTCAAATTATAGTCCCAATCGCATACCTGAAGAAACACGTGCCCAAGCATGCCAGGGACGTGCATCACCTTTTCGGGCTGCTTGGAGGCACTTACTTGTTTATCAGCTGCTCACTGCAATCAATAGGGAGTTAAGTACTGCCTGTACCCTCTTGCACAGACAGTCCTGGTCACACACTTCCTGAATTCATTACTCTGACACTGTCACATGGCTAAACGATGTTATAAAAATTAGATACTGCAGGCCATTAAAAGCACTGAGCCCTCACCGAAAAGAAACCCACTGAAGAAACCACCAAGAAACCTCTCTTCCGTAGGTAATGTGGCTCACAACTTTCCCCTGGGCACAAAAAACACCCCAGTTAGAAACCTCCCATGGCAGTTCCAGCAGGGCTGGTGGCCATTTATTTTGTGTTGCTCCTATGAGTCGTCTCATCCCACCATCCTTGCTGAACTGCCACATCTGCTGAGACAGGCTCTGACATGAGGTGAGCTCAAACAAGGCAGAAATGAAAGCAAGACCTGTTTAAACAGGAAAGTGAACTGCTCACTGTGACCCTATTTCAGGGAGGATCTCACCCAAAACCAGACACACGGTGTCCAGGGTTGAAGAAAGATATTCTCCCCTGCCAGTGTTTGATGCACAGTGTATTTCAGTTGCATTGAAGAGTCCCTCTCCTGTACGAGAACATTTTAATCAAAAGGGAAGAAAAAAAAGGAAAAAGTAAAAAATAATAATAAAAAAAACCCACCTTCTAAAAATACAGATGGAAATTTGAGTTTTTAAGGTCTCTCAACTGCTCAATTCCTAAGCTGACTGTAACCACAATGTTTCCGTGATGCATCAAGTTATGTTAGTTAAACCACTGATGATTTCATCATTTATGTAATGGTACATGATTGGCATGATCAGATGAGACAAGTTGCAGTGCTGACATGTCGCAGCAAAAATATCTAGGAGGTAGTTGCCTGACAACCACTTAAAAGCATTTATACATTTACATTTTACAATAGATGTGTATAATTCTATATGTAAACATAAATTATAAATGTATGTGTACATGCATGTATGTATAATCACATACACATGCTATTATGGTTTCCCAGCTAACCTATGGCCATGTGTGGTATGTTACCCCAGGGCAAGGAGAGAAAGGCTCAAACCCACCTCCAGATGCAGGGGATTTTTAAACTAGTGTCTCCTGGATCAGATATCCTGAGAGATGCTACATACCCTGACTTCCACGCCACGATGAGCTCCAGCACAGCTCAAACATGGGAAAGCTCAGCAGCACTGAGCCCTACAAAAAGAACGAGGATGTTTCAAGGGGAGGTGAGGACTTAACTTTTCATGCCAAGTTCTCATGATCCTGCAGACTTTCAAGACCCCCCAGGTTGCACAGCTCACAAAAGCCATAGAATCATGGAATAGTAAGGTTTGGAAAAGACCTTTAAGAACATCAAGTCCAAGTGTTACTGCCCCTGCACAGCTACATTGCTCTGCAAGTGGCCATGCCTGCTTGGGTGACACAGAATTACAGACCTCTGAGCAGAACCATTCACTCTCATTCCAGTTCCACAGCAGGCTGGGTTGTTTTTTTCTTGCACTGTTGAGTGTTTCAGTGGCAAAGCTCTTCTGTGTGTAAATAAATATTAGGTGTGTTGTGTTGTTTCTTTTAAAAGCAAAGAAAATTCCTAACATGAACCAGGCAGGATTCATTTATATGAAAAATAGAGGGATTAAACATATCAAATAAATTACAATAAACTGTCCACAGTGAACAATGCCACCAGATGACCATAATGGAGATCCACTGCTCTTGTGCTTTTATTCAAAGAACAAAGCATTGCAATTAAATGTAAAATCCGGTAATATGTCATCGTACCTTAAGCATCCTTTTCTCATTCATTGAACACTGTCCTCTGATTTAATTGAAGCCTCTGGTCCCTTTGAGACAGCAATAGTCCTTACTCTAGGCCAAGCTTAGCATTTCATTATTTAGTAATCTGAGATGGAGTCATGCTATTGACTCTCAAGAAATACTCTTTGCTTCTTATAACAAAAAGGATGCCCACAGAAATAATTGATACCACATTCTGCTCTCTAGTAAATCGTCCCTTAGTGGATTGTGAAAAGAGGTTTTTGATTTAGACTTAAGAATAACAAAAGTTGGGTATATTTTTCACTGATGACCCCCATATGACATGTCCATAACCCCTTTCACAGCAGAAATGTTGGCCTAAAGGCATTTTAGTAGCTAAAATGAGTGACTAGAGGCTTTCCAGGTTATGTTATATATATTCACTATATAAGTGATGGCTTCGTACAGGAAAGTCATTTTTTTCTATAGAACAACTCACTATAGACCTGATCCAGCCAAGAGCTGACACTCTCCTCCCTGGTATCAGGCACCTCATAAAGACAATCAGCAACTTGTGGAATCATTACAGCTTTGCAGACTGGAAGTGGGCTGAAGCCATATGGGAGGTTCTCTTTTTTACACAAAAAAACACCAGATCCCAGACTGAGTCCCCCACAAACCCCTTGGGTAGGAATGGGTTTAACCAGCTTCACAGTGCCAAAACACCCATGTTTGGGGAGAGTCTCTGTTATGCTTCAGCCTTTGGGATATTCACCCTTACCTGCTGGAAATCAGAACTCTGCCATCTGCAAATTTCCTATGAGCAGGTAGTTCTGTAGCTAGAGCCCCAGTTCCTTTGCTGGCTGCCCAGTTCCAATGCAGAAGGCTGCCCAGGGATGTTCTAAGCAGCCATCTCTCCCACAGGGTTCCCAGCAGGCTGGGCAGGGCTGAACCTACTCTCCTTTTCCATTGACACCACCACACTGCACTTAGACAACTGCACAGGGCAACAGTCACCTCTCCCCTACTTTTTTCCCCTTGCAGGGATACCAGAGCATCTTTCCTTTCCCTCCCTAAGTCCCTCAAGCACTCTGTAGGCCTGAAAGGACTTAGTGCATAGACCCTCACTGCCAACCTCCTCTTTGCCATCATCCAAATGTCCTCCTCAGATTACACAGAGCAAAAAGAAACTCAGGTGCCTTGGCAAATCTTGCTGTACTCACAAAAAAGCACATATCCATCTGTCCTGAAGTGAACAGCAGCATGCTCAGCATGAATGTACCAGGAGCAGCTTGCACCAGGGCACAGCAGCCACCAGCAATGGTGCAGCAAACAAACTAAAAACACAGGATCAGTGAAGCGACTCACTCGTTTCAGGAGGGGGAGTTTGGCCAGTGGAGGCCACATGCTGGTTTGTAGGATGTCTTCAACATCCCAGAGAGTAAACTCATTCCTCTTGCCGAGCACGTACGAGAGAACAGGAGTTCTCAGTTGTGTGTAAACACAGTTTATAAGACGTGACTTGTTGTGAGCTCATCACCATGCACATTAAATGACCAGTGCTAACAATGAATGTGGTCGAGAAGTCTGCCCTGACCCCTCACTTGGGTTCAACTCATTGGTCCATGCCTGGGGAAAACTTAAATTGGTCAGCACAGAGAGGAATTGTAGATAGGTAGGGGTATGCCCAGGATTAGGACATCAGTCCCCGCGTAGGCCAATCACACACATGACAAAAGTAAAACAGAAAAGATTACCCCAGTGCCTCCCTGCTCTGGGACTCTCTGGCATCTCTCTCTCTCCTCAGAAAAAGTGAATATTTAGTGACTTTGTAATACCAGTGCCTGATGCTCAAAGGTGGCTCTTTCCTCTGCAAATCTGAGTCATTACTCCCAGGCAATGCAAGCACAAACTAAGATGGGGATACCAAGTTCCCCCAATAAACTCACACTGTTCCATTAATGTTAATGAGAATTACACAGGTGTATTGGGAAATGGCCCCCTCACAGGGCTGCAAATCTCATAGCCCTGACCTACACCCAGAAGCCTGCACTCAAACTCATCTGTATATAATTCTGTAATCTATTTGGCATGTTAAGTATTTCCAATTAAAAAGTGTCAGGGTCAGAGCCAAAACAATGCATTATATGGGATAAGATTTTAATTCAGCTGGTCCTGGGAGAGACATGGGGAAGGAGGAGAAATCCATGCCAATTATTTTGCGTTTTGGGAGAGTTATTCGACTGTAGGACCAACCCATACCAGGGCACTTTTCAGTGAGTTTTGTTTTATTTGTTTGCTTCTCTTCTCCCAGTACTCAAATTATCTCCAGATCCTTAGATCCATTAGACTAATTAATATTAAGAACATATGCATATGCAAATTAGGCCATGGTGCCCGTATATTTCACTTTACCTGACAGCTTGAAGTGTAGTTGTGTGAGTCAATCAAATGCCGCAAATTTGCTATGCACAAGAGATCATTAATATTAATTGGGGCATGGGCACTGTGCAGTAGCCCATGCCACCATTAGAAATGGATCCCTCACTTTAATCGTTCAGTAAATAATCCTTTTTTTTTTTTTTTTTTTTTTTTTTCAGATCGGTGCCTATGGCCTGATTAAAATATGTATTTTTGCCCAGATAGTCTTCAGAGCAGCATCAGAACTGTATTAAAAAATACAGAGCAGACCTTTTCTAAGACAGATGGCACACAATGAGGTTAAAAAAAGTATCTTGAGATCCAACCAGCAAGAACAAAAAAAAAAATTGCTTGCATTGTTGTTTTCATTATCTTGCTTCTGTCATTTCATGAGCTTTGTATCTTGCAAGGAAAGAAAGAAGGGAGAAAAACTGTGAAATTAATCTTTTGTGCATGGCCTGATAAAGAAGAGACATGCTCAGACAAAAGATAGACTGAGAGAAGGTACCGTGATTGATGACTAAAGTAAAGGTGTCAGAAGAGTATTATGTAAATTACTGGAGGCACAGACCATTTCAGAGAGAATGAGAGGGAGAGGGGAAGCCAGGGAGAGAGAGAAAAAAAGGACTGCAGAGTCGATGTCACCAAGACACTGGTCCCCAAGCGCCAATTTCTTGCCATCTTTCATCTGCTCAGACATGCTCACCTCACTTTCTATTTGGTTTGCACAATGTAACAAAGGAGGGGAAAAAAAACCTGTCAACACTACCATGAATCCAGCCCAAAAGCAAGCTTTGAGCATGCAGCATCTGAAGTGAAGCAGTGAGACCGGAACTTTAAGGCAGCCTCAGTGCTCAAACGTGTGCTGGTGCCAGGCAGCAGCTTGTAGCCGATTCACTCTTTTAATTTGTGCCAGAATCAGGGATTCCGATAAAACAGGTCCAGGGTCTTTCTCTGTGGTTACCATCCAGCTTGGTACCTCCCTGCCTTTGCACATACCTGGGCACATGTTCTCAATCCTCACACAGACCTGCCGGCAGCCACCTCCAGGACAGCCCAGACCTGCCCCTACTGCTGTTCTGCAAACGCATCTTTTTAATCAAATTCACCTCCACACACTGGACCGAAAGAGAAAAGCAGGACAGAGAGCTCACACCTACTAAACTCTTCCCAGAAAACCTTTTCTTGCCTCCAACACAACAGCTTCTGGGCACGCTCCAGCTGAGCCCCTGGCACAGCCCAGCTCCACTGTTCCCTTTTCCTTGGTGCACCCAGGAGTGGGGCTGAGTACAGCTTACACGGCATCTGCCACAAACTTCCAGAATAATTCAAGGAAAGTACAGTCCAAAACAATTTACACTAAACAAAAATACATTTGGTCTCTCCTTCTTTGTCCTTCAGGCATGAACATGCTCCAGGATTTCACATACCAAGAAGAAGATGTAGTTAAATGCAGGGAAAGTAAAAAAATATTTGTGTACATTTAACTTTTTGGAATAAAACTCCAAGGGAAAACGCAACAGGCTTTCAGGAATTCTTTCCCATTGTTCCTGACTGTATGATTAACCTGGCTTCTGCTTTAAAACCAATTATTACGTATTGTCTTTTGAATTTCACCTCTGCCATATCTTTGCCCCCATTTAATTCGATCCCTGGCTTTTATTCAAAAACTTCATTTTCCAAAGAAAAAAACAACTACAAATGGTCACCTATCACCTCCATGGTAACAAGTGAAAGGAGCATTCAAGGGGAAGAAAATGCTAAATTGGCGTTTGATGAAACGTGCTATTCCACTCCACGTGTGCTCCTGATATGCATGGCTTCAGGTACATGGTGGCCTCTATACATTAACTAATTACCCTGACCTCTACCCTAGAGAGTGAATCCCTGTTTTTAAGATGAGACAGAAAAGGAAAGCATCAGCTGAGGGGCTGGCACGCTCACCTCCTCCTTCCATGCACTGCTCTCCCTGCTGTACTATCAAGCACTGGGAAACCCAGGGCAGGGGCAAGATTTGGGGCAGAGACAGCAAACCTGGCACAGCTCCTGTCAGAAACCACTTCAGAACAGGGATCAAGTGTGCAAATAAAGCTGCGTTCCAACTTCCTTTCTGCAGATTCAGTCAGCTATCAGATGGCTTTCATTTTGAGTGTTGAGAGACTTTATAATGAGATTTAATAACAAATTGTTTCAATTTTGCAACCCCTGTAAGTTATGCTGGCCAGGCAGGATAGTCCATGGAAAAAACCATTCATTTCTTCCCATCAAATTTTTCATTTTTCAACTCTTTTTTGCATCATGAATGCAACAGTTGGAAAAAATTTAAAAACCAAAGAGGCAGCTATTTTTATACCATCAATTTGCCCCTTAAAGAGTGAAATGATAAAATGAGCAAAAAAAAAATTAGATGTCCTGGGCACCAAGCTCTGTGCAAATTAGTTTTTAAAGTATCAGTGAATTCACATTTTAAAGAATACTTTAGTTTGCAAGATTGAAATTCTTTTTAAGAAGAAACTCTCAAAGGAAGTTGTCATTTTAGGCTGCACAAACCAAAACCCTTCCAAAATCAGGTGCTTAGGAAAAAAATTGAAGCACTTTAATAATTTAAATTGCTCCCCTTTGCACATGCCCAGAACCCAAATCCCTTTTCTAACTGAAGTGCTTATATAAAAATTTGACAGCTCTTATAATTTTAAATTGCTCTACACTGAGTATGCCCAGAACCTTGATCACTTCCAAATTCAAGGGCTTATAAAAATTTGAAGCACTCCAATAATTTTAAATTGCAATGCACAGTGCAGAGTGATTTAAAATTATTGGACTGCTTCAATTTTTTTTAAAAGGTCTTCAATTTGGAAGTGAGTCAAGCAGCATTCTAATACAGCAGCTTAAGACGCGCTGTACTGATCTAAAATTTAACATTTAAAAATAATGAAAATTAAAGCAAATACACTATTTTAAAAGTGCGAATGGTTTTTTCCAAACACACCTAGAAAAACCAGAAGTTCTGACTGCTCTGTCTTTCCTCACAAAATAATCAAGAGCAAAGAGTAAAGTTGGAGATGCTTGAAACAAAACCATAGATGTAAGGTCAGCTCCAACCCACAGGCTGGACAGAAAAGCCTTTCTGGAAGTGCTTGGAAAAAGGTGGGTTGGGGCAGAGGAGGGTGGGTAGGTACTCACACTGTGAGAACCCATGGGAATACATGAGGTGACATTTGCCCCCCCAAATCATTTCCTTCTGCTCCAAGAGATGCAGAGGAATCCTCTCAGCAGGCTCATACCCCCCCGCTGGGGGCAGGCACAGCAAAGACTCAACAGGGCCCTGTGGTCCCCTCTTGCAAGGGAAGTGAGGGATGGATTTAGACTATTTACAGATCTGCTGGTTATAGACCATGGCTTTTTTGGATGGTTTTTCTGTTTCCTCTCAAACCATATGTGTTCTAGTGGGGACTCCCAGCAAGTGTCCCATGTCTGGTTCAAAGCACTGGCTCCCCACTGATTTGTATCATGAGGAGTGGAAGTACAAAATTTCTACTAGGTTTAGTGTCAGACACTGGCTGTCTGTGAGTCTTTTTGGCAGCTATTCACTTCCCTTTAAAATCTTTCCCTTTTTTGGAGGTGATTTATATTAATAAACTGTTTCATATCAGAGTTGGCATGATATGTAAAACCCAGGCCTGTTTGGTATTTCTGTTGTGTATGCCTAATTTGAATGGTGGGAGGGAAGAAGATCGCTGCTTAGCTGGCTGGAATTCTTTTTGTTCCACACATGCAAGTCTCTTCTCAGGAGTAAACTGTAACTATTACAGAGTTTCTTTAAAAAAAATCAGTTTTGACATCCTGAAGATAGGGAACAAAAAGAGACTTGAAGCCACCATATTTTCCATGCATTCATGAACATCTGCAATGTAAAATTATTTCACAACAGGGGCTAGGCTCTATTTCATCTTATAACAAGTTGGGAATCTTGTCTATTTGCAGCTTATTCAGTCTGTTTGATACTAGGGACATGGTGTCTCTGGCTGCAAGCTTCATCTTGAAGTTGGGGTCTTGTGGATGTCTCTGTTGTCTTTTGTTTCTTGTTAAGTTAAAACTCACAGGAGATGACAGAGAGAGTCCTATGCCTAGCTCCAGGCTAATAAAGGAGGCTTGTTAAATTTTGATTATTCTCTATTCAAAATTATCATCCTTGGATGAAGAGAGAGGTGGCATTGAGGGCAATGTAGTTTCTAATGTGAATTACTGGAAGAGAAAAACTATTCAAGTATTGATCAGCTAGAGTGAGTCAAACAAACAGAGGAAGTTTGGGCAGGAAAGCAAGACAGAGAGGTCTGCAGAATAGAGAGGTCCCTTTTAGAGCCGGGATCAGCTAAAGAAGAAGAAAAAGGGCTCTACAGAAAAGACGAAAGGGCCTAGGACTGGGAAGAAAAAAAACAGTATAGGAGAACTCCTTAAATAGCTGGGATGCTCCCAGGTCCTTGGAGATGCCAGATATCAATGAGAGTCCTGAAAGGCAGTGGCAGACAGAGAGCACTTTGCTCAGACTGCTGGTAGTTTCAAATCTCATAGATGTGTACAGCAGGACGTGTCAGAGCAGCACCAAGGGTTTTGCTGTGGATTTCCACTTGAGCTGTGTCATTTATTGCGACTTCTCATGTTCACAATGCTTTTTTTTTTTGTTTTTTTTTTTTTTTTTTTTTTTATGTCTCTGGGTCAGAATAATTCATTTTACAGAGCAGGGTCAGAACAGGAAATTCCCATTGCAGTGGGTTAAAGATAAATGCGGTCTGCCTATGGTCCTACATGACAAACTTCAACTTTTATGTTACAGATTCACAATTTAGCACATAAAAAGTATCTGCTTTGAAAAAAATGGTGCAAAGAGGTTTTATTCAACAGGCTGTAATGCTGAGCTGTTATGGTCTATCAGGTGGATAATGTGCATCTTAAAATACTGTGTAAATACGTATTTCCGTAATAGCCTGTTACATTTCCAAAGGAGCCATTGCAGCCTGAATTTGAAGTGAGAAGCAGCTCATAGGAGATGGGCTCTGGAACATTTTTCCCTCAGCAGGAGGTGGGCAATGACAATTTTTCTTGAATTAGAGGGGAAAAATATTATATTCTGATTCAAATGAATAATAAAAAACAATGGAAAGCAGCAGCTCAGGAAGGAAGGAAAGGAAGGAAAGGAAGGAAAGGAAGGAAAGGAAGGAAAGGAAGGAAGGAAGGAAGGAAGGAAGGAAGGAAGGAAGGAAGGAAGGAAGGAAGGAAGGAAGGAAGGAAGGAAGGAAGGAAGGAAGGAAGGAAGGAAGGAAGGAAGGAAGGAAGGAAGGAAGGAAGGAAGGAAGGAAGGAAGGAAGGAAGGAAGGAAGGAAGGAAGGAAGGAAGGGTGTTAATGTAATGAGAGTGCCAAGAGAGTTTTGCTGTCTCCTGCAGTCAACATATGTCCTTGCTCTCCAACTGAGATGTCAGCATGAATGTTCTCCCTATTTACTTTCCAAAAACTGTTAGAATTATTTGTTGTGAATAACATTCATAGAAACTTTGATCCTTAAAATGCCTATGTATGAAAGCTGTGAGACACCTGAGAGCATGGATTTTTTTCACATTGCACAAGCATGCAAGTCCTACCTATATAGTCATTATTGAAAAGGGATTATTACCGTGACACCAAATTAGACAGTTTTGCTAGCTTGTGGATAGGTGGTTTAGATTATTGGCCACTTGTGAAGTGTGACTCATGATTTAAGTCAGACAGAAAGCCTTGCTTTCTGCTTTTTGGGTGGACAACTGCGAATTTCAGAGCAATGTATGAATATGGAAAACTAAAACAATTCACAGGAAAAGTGGGCTGGAATTCCTGGAACTGGCAAAGTTTCTCCTTACTGAACAGAAAGAAGCCACGGCTATTGTGGCTAGATAAATAAAAGCAAGACAGATCAGATGTTTCTGCTTAAAAAGTCCAATCCGCTCAGTTTGACTCATATAACACTTTCTACCCTAAAAGACTAAAAGACCCCCTCACAGTTTTTCCCCAGTGACCAGGAGTCCTGCAGGGACTTGCATGAGCTGAACTGCAACACCAGTTCTTACTTTTCGCTTCCTCCTCTGCAAGCCACGGCACGTGACGCACCTCTGCCATGGGCTGACACAAAAAAAGACCTCTGAGACAGGAGGAAATGCAGAGCAAGAGCCTACCAGAGTATTTAATTTCTCTGCCTGTTTGCTTGTATTTTTTGTATTTACACTCTGTGCCATCCCGCTCGCACAGCACATATATAATTCTTTATTGTAGTGCTGGAAAGCGATTCTCTACTATTTGCAATTATTTCCTAATTTGGCCAATATGAGAGGTTATTGCTGCTGAAAAGAATGAATAAAAGCATATCTGAGGGGGAAAAAAAGAGCTAGTAGTAAAGTTTAAAAAGAGCACAGATGAAGATTAATAACCTCAAGAAGTCAGGGCCTGGAGTACTTAAAACAAGTTTAAAAACATTATGGAGAAAGAGAATGAAGCCAGAAGGAACTTTTTTTTATGACCCAACACCATGTGCAACTCCTCAGGTCATTTGGATCTAACTGCGTGAGCACTGCCACAGAACCTACCCCAACGTCAAGGAAACGTGGTTGATTTATAACTTTTTTTTCCCTGCAAAGCTTCAGGTGAACATGTTTTCTGATTTATCTGAAAGTCACAGGGAAATTTGGGGAATACAAGTTAACAAATACTGGAAATTTGCAGGGAAAAAAACAAGGTGGAAAAAAGCTGTTTGGATGCAGATCACATTCATGAGCAAAGGACCAGAAAGTTGATGGGAGGCTTGAAGGTAAGTTCAATCTTTGGCTTGTGCCCCAAGCCAGCGAACAGGAGCTACACCATCAAAAGCTGGCAGGAAGTCTGGACAAAAGGAAGTCAGGAGAAGAGGAATCTCTACAACTACCTGAAAGGAGGTTGGGCCAAGGAATTCAGTCTCTTCTCTCTGCTAACAAGTGATAGGATGAGAAGAAATGTCCTTCAGTTTCCCCAGGGGAGGTTTAGGTTGGATATTAGAAGAATCTTCTTCAGTGAAAGGGTTATCAAACACTGGAAGAGGCTGTCAAGGGAGGTGGTTGAATCATCATCCCTGAAGGTGTTTAAAAGACCTGTAGATGTGTTTCTTAAGGTCACAGTTTAGCACTGGACTTGGTAGAGTTAGCTTAATGGATGGACACAATGATCTTTAAGGTCTTTTCCAATCAAAATTACCTATGATTCTCTAAAAACCAAACAAGGACTGTCCATGCAGACAACTATGGAAATGAGAGGTCATGTTCACAGAAACCAGAGATCTGCATGTGATCAGTGATCACTGTGGCCAACCAATTTCACCCTGATCCAGTAAAACTGCAGGAGGATGTTCTGAGGGAGGTCAGCAGATGTATGCACAGCTACAGTACCTGCTCACCTGCCTACCAGACAGGGCACAAGCCTCAGATATTAATCACAGATCCAGGGCTTGTAAGAGGAGTCAGCAGAAATATTCACACGCCCTAGAACGGCAGCTGATACTGCAGCAGAAAGCAGTTAGGGCTCAGAAGAACATGGTTAGTAAAGGCAATGGAGAGATGATTAAAAATACTTTGCTAAGAAGAAAACAGTTTTAGTCACATGCATACGGAGATGTCACCATTTAATAAAATGACAAAAACTATCTATCACGTATGCATGAACACAGAACAATATAAAGAGGTTAACAGAAATTGATGGCATCCCAGCTTTAATTTTACACTGAATTGGAGTCTTTGGTGATTGAAATAGACAAAGATGTATAGGGTTATCTTGTTGAAGAGGCTTTGCTAATTACTGGCACTTGTCATTTCTCCATAGCTTTATCTAAGTCAGGAAGGCTAACTAGCTCTTTTTCCCCAGCGTGCATTGTTTGTTCAGTAGGCTTTGTGCTGAGAAAGCCTTTTTCCTAACTGCACCTCATTATTAACGGGTTCATAAATAAATGAGTCCTAATATTTTCCTCGGTTAGCATTTATGATAGGGACATTTGGACTACAAAAGATTACACTTGTCTTTAATAAAAATAGGCACTTATACATGAAGCCTATTAGGGTCCTTCTTACACTGAAGAGGAGGAGGCAGAAAAGGGGAGGAGCAGGATTATAAAAACAGGCTTTATAGCCCTATCATATTTTTCCTGTGATTTTAGTAGCTATTTATTATCTTACATTAGCTAATTATGGCTCTAACCTGAAATGGATTTCTGGATTACATGCTCTATCCCGCGGTTTGCCATACTGTGCACTCTCAAACCAATCTAGCAAACGCTATGAAACAGGCAAATACTTTCAGACCTGAAAACTTCTGGAAAAATAAGCAAGGCAAGCGGCAAAGATGAGCACTGCCACACAGTCAATACTCAGGTGAGGATGCTTCCTCTCCCAGATTTGGCAAACAGTTTCTGTAGATGTAGCTCAATTCACTACAGAGATTAGAGTCCAGAAAACCTGAAAACCAGCAAGGATGGGGACTGTCACCTTTGAGGAAGCTCAAGACAGCTGTAAAGTTGCATGAGATAGCAGAGTGATATCTTAAGGACCATGAGATCTTTTCCTCCATGTGCTCTCTCACCCTCTCCTGCCATTCTGCTTCTGCTCCCTTACCAGAAGACTCACTGTAAAAGCACCCAGCCTCCCAGGACCCGACAAATGACAAGAGAGAGCTGCTCGCTCTCCCCACTCTTCTTTCTTGCAGAGGGGACAAGGTGGCAAACACCAGGATTGGACCCAAATCTCCCACAGCCAAGGCCAGCATTTTAGCATTAATACCATCTTTTCTTTGTGCTTTCAGCTCTGGGAATGGTGCCTTCTGCACAGACCAGCGGTGCACACTGGAGCCCACACATCACACCACAACACACATGGATGAAGCCAGAAGAGTAAGTAAATATTTGCTGAGAGACTGTATTAAGTGGAATAGGTTTTGTAACATCCTGTGGCCAAATCTGACTCTTCCCTTAAAACACAGACACCCAAATGTTGCCATGTCTCCATGTTTTTTACAAAGGGCTCTGCTAGGATCAAGATTGCTGTTAAATTTCAGAGATTTTTTTTCACTAGGGCAACAAAAAAAAACCCACCTTAAAATAATTGTATCAGTCCTTTTCAGAAGACATCCACAACACTGTCAGACAGGTTTAGAGTATTTCAGGACTCAAACAATACAAAACTCTTTTATAGTTACTGTAATGCATCTTTGGCCATCTGTTTATAGAATGCTCTATAGTCTTCTTTAAACTTCATCTTTTCAATCATAACTTCAGTCCAAAGAAGCTGTAGTGGACAATTTAAGATGTTAGAAATGCATCTGCCTGATACCACAAAACTTTTTCTGCTTTCTCTTAGGAAGTAATAATCTGAAAGCAAACACATCAGAAATCTTGTGCTGCAGTTTACTAAAAAGTCCACTAATTTGTCTCTGTGAGATAAGTTTAAGACCCAAAAGCATTTAAAACCTTTGTTTCTGTTTTTCTAATTAGATGTGGCTCTATTTTGTTTGTTTGTTTGCTTTTTTCTTCACTTGATGATAATTTAAATAAAAAAATAATTTAAGTATACCTAGCATGGTTTTTTTTTCATAAATCAAAATGAAATACACAAAACCAATTTAATCACAGAAGTACTACTTCCTCCAGGATGTCAGTAATTCTCAAAATTGCTTCAGATAGTTGCTAGATATCAGAAATGGGTAATGCAGCATTTTAAGTGGCAGGAATGCATTAGTATTATGTAAGTACATGATCCTTAATGTACTAATCTCAGCAATATGTGTAATGAGAACTTTCAGTAACACTTTATTTTAAGTGTCCTCTGAGAAATGCTAATTTACAATGAAACACCTATGGAAGTACATGTGACATCTACATGAATACCAAATGAATTCATTTTGATCAATGCTATTACAATGAATATGATATGAATTCACAATGATAGGGTGTTTAAGGAATTGCCACATCTTCTTTTAATATTACGTATGTTTTGAAAATTAACATACGTTAAAAAAGCATCTTATATGTTCATTAGGGGGCACATATGTTAGGATGTGCAAGAGATAGGACTGTTAACAGCATGTTTGTACTATTTAAAAACTAACAAGGAATACCTGGGAGTGGTGGCACAGGATCTCATTTGAGTTTGAGTAGAGATCTGCTGCGTACAATCAACTCCTTGCCTTGCATTTGGGGACAGTGGGACTGGACTTTGGGGACTAAGGGACTGGACTTTGTATCCATTGCTCACCTTTGTATATAGCTCTTCACTCACCATAAAAACAATAGCCCAATCAAGAAAACTAAATGCTGAGCCCTTCTAAAATCTGACCATTAGCGTCATAAATGGATCCTCTGAGTTTTGTAAAGATGACTCTTAGATCAAGTGCCAGAACAGCGACTGAAGGTTCAAAAATTTGAGCCTGTTGCTGTCGTCTTCAACTGAGAAGCCTTGGAGCAACCCCAAGACAGAAACATTTTGAAAGACCTTAACAAGTTAACTGGTGGAGAAAAGAATACTATCAAAAGCCATCAACAAAATAAAACAGCTTATTGCACCTCTGTAGGTTTCCTTTTACCTCTCCCAAACTCATGAGTGCTGGTTGCCCTGGTTGTGGTGCCTTTCGAATCTGTGACATTTCAGAGTATATGCTGGTGACAATACAGAAATGTTTCTTGTGGGCCACAGCTCTCCCCAGTCAGGAAGAGCAGTCCATGTCCATGAGCAAGCCCAGCAACTTCTGAAAGTCGATGTGCAAACTCTCACCTTTCTATGGCAGAGGCCGCAGCCAATTAAAGCTGCATTAAAATGGGCAGTGTTTGAGAAATGAATACATGGAAGAGAAACAGATAACAAGGCAATAAGAGAGCTGGTCTGAGATGCAACACAACTTTACATTCCCTAGAAAGAGTGACAAGGAATGATGGCCCAGACCTCAGCAACTAATGCTAATAAAAAGCAATGACCCTGATGCACTAGCTCTAGTTTTATTTATCTTGGAAACCTTTAAATGAACTTTTTTTAAAATACATTTTTAATATACATATATACATGGCAATGGTGGCTTTCTCTCTTTCTCTAAATGTAACTCTGTTTACTAAAGGTCAAAAACAATCAAAATGCCATCATTTTCCTTAAAGCATAAGACCATTTTCTATCATTGCATACCAACCCTGTCTACATTTATTTAGGGTTGTTTCTTTTTACGTCTAGCAGGAATCATGTTTAGTGGCTGATGCCAATAAGCAATTGCACTAATCAAGGTGTGACACCCGCCAGAGCTGAGGCTGAACCAGCAGTATGTGTTGGCTGAGTGCTGAAAAATCGCATTAATTGCCAGCGTCTGGCCTTTGGTTGGACTATCAGGTGTCGGGAGCTTTGGGCAGCAATTTGCAAGGCTTGGAAAGGATACAGAAATCCTGTTATAGCTCTGAAGGTCCCTTCTTAGACAGTGCCAAATACCTCCTGTGATAGGCTACCTGCACTTTTCACTCACATCCCAAATACCAACCAGTGCTCAGCACCTCACTGGCAGTCCCATGGCATGAGCTTCAAGGGTCATGCAGCCCCGACACTGCACAGCAGAAATTGCTGTCTGCCATTAACAAGTCCACTAAAGTGCTCCAAGCTCTATGCAGAATTATTACCAGAAATATATATATCAGAATATATATATATACACATACCAGAATATATTATCATAAATTACTGGAATCACCCAGAAAGTTACAGTTAAGGGCTGATGTGTCCATATAGACAAATGTCTATATACTTATACAAGCATAGACATGAATGTATAATTACTTATAAATAAGAAATTGTAAATGGTTTGATGTTTCCATTTAATTCATTATTTTAATTTAGCCAGGAAAACAGAGACTGCATCTCAGAAGAGTGGTATAAGGAAGCATAGCTTTTGTTTGTCTGTATTTAGTCAACTAAATAAAGAACGAATTTTAGAAAACAAGTTTAAAATACAATTTGTAATAATAAAAATACTATCGACATAACTTCTCACTCTGTGTTTGCTCACTGGGCTACATATGTTTTGATACGAAGTTGGTGCTATGAGATACCCTTAAAAATAGGTTTTCCTTAATTATTAGAAACCCAGAATTCAGATACCAAAAAAAATAAAAAAATGAAAAAGGGTTAGAAAAAAAGAGAGGGAAGAAAAATTGTAAAATTTTCTTAGAAAACTGCCGCAGAATGAAATTCTGCCCTTTTCTTCTACTCCAAAAAGTCATTACCATCTGACAGCTGTTTAGTGGCATATGTGTGTTGGTGGTACCAGTCCAATTCCTAGTGGGCAGGTGTCTGCATCACAAAAGCCACCATCACAATTGGCACTAATTGGCACCCTTGCTGGCAGCCTCCATAAAGAAAATAAGGATTAGATGGCACAGAGATCAAATTATCCTGTCACTATAAAGGTGATCCCCCTTTTAGGTCGGGAAGGCCTCTTGGCAAGGTAGTTTGGGGAAGTTTGCACTTCCTGGGCTCGTATGTCACCAGAGATATGTGAAATGTCGGGTGTCTGATGCTGGCAAGGAAGCACATTTCACAGGCGCTTTCACTTCACATTTTTAGCTGCATTTCTGAAAAAAACAACCACAACACCCAAACTTCAAACTCAAACAACAAACTGGAAAATTCCCTCTTAATTTGGACAGTTTCTGATCAATACAAGCTTGCTATTTTATGCAGATAGCCACCACAGTGCACTGCTGGGCTATCAGTATATTTGATATTTTTCTATGTAGGGAGGTTTTTTGCCTTTTTTTTTTTTTTTTTTTTTTTTTTTTTGTAACAACATGCAAATTCTGCGATTTTTCTAAGTATAGGGTGCAAAATACCCTGGAAAGTGGGGGAGGGAATGTCTTACAGCTCAGCAAGCTTTATGAGGATATTCTCTTAGTTATTGAGATGAGTTGAATAATTCTCCACTAATTTATACACCAGTGAAACTGGCCTGTTGGCAAGTCCACAATTAATGCGAATGCCAAGTGGGATTGCAGCTTTGTTTCATCTAGGAAAACACTTAGCTGAACAGCAGCTTTCCCAGCTGAAAATGTGTGTCTGTCTTTAAACTTGCAACAGAAGCTGGCATTTCTTCATTTCCATTCACTCTATCATTATGATGCATTATACAATGTAATGATGTAATATGCTGGAAAGCTGAAATGCTATCTCTTTGCCAAAAATAATAATACAAAAAGTGTACAATTATTTTCATCTATGAAAGCCACTCTCACTAACATCTCCATCTCCCTAGTCAAAAAGAAAGCATTCCTAATAGCAGATCATCTCTTTCTGTTTGCTAATCCAACAATGTGAAAGGAGGGGACATCAGCACATCCACGCTGAGTTACAACTTTTAAAAGATGAAAACATATATCTCACTTCAGCACAGCAGTTAACCATCACACATTCCTCGCACATTTTGATAGTCTTCTCCCTCACAGGATGAAGCCCTTTAAGCCTATTCCTTAAATGGGATAGGCCATTTCATTCTGCAAGTGGCTGCACTGGCCCTAAGCATGAAGGAACCTACTGGAGGCAAAAAAAAAGGTACCAGGATGGAGAACTCAGTCAGAGGATCAAAATGGCAAGGGTTTTTCAAGCCTTTATCACTCCTTAATCACCACAGTCACGAAAATATCAGGCTCATATATGCACGATGCTGCAGCTTCAACTGTGATGTAACCTGCCCCAGATGACAAAAAAAAAAATGCAGCAAGGAAGCAGAAACAAAATGCTGATTGCTTCAGGTTATGAAACGCTAACTAAAATTCTACTCATCTATAATAAATCTTATCACACATTTTGGTAATTTTACTACTAACGTACCAAAGTTTTCAAGCAATTTTTTAAACTTTAGGTTATGGTCTGCTCCACTCCTTTATCTCCTGTTAACTGACACGGAGTCCACACAGCCCTAACGCCACAGCACGCATCCATCTGCAAAGCCATGGAATCAGGACAGGGTCACCTCAGCTTGAGAGGCATTTTGCATCAGCATACATGCCACGACAACCAATGTTCGGGGGGAACAGTGGCTCACCTCAGCTCCATGCAGACAGTGCAATGGGCAGATGGCAAAGGTGAAGCTACAAATATTTTGGTTTTGGTTTGGTTTCCAAGGGCAGAACCAGCCCCAACCAAAGCTTGCACTTGCTGTGACTGAGCAGGGAAACCTGGGGTGCAGTTCAGTACAGAGCTAAAGACAGTTTTTGGAGGAGAAAACTGAGAATAAAACAGAATAAAAGCAATGGGGAGCAGTACACTACCAAGTGGTGGGGCTGGGGTGCAGGAGGCAGATGCCATGCCTCAAGCAGGCACTGGTTTGCCAGGCAGAGAGAAAACTCTGCTCATACAGTGATATATAATTGCACAGTAAGTGTATCCTAATAATACAATAAAATGTTAGCTCTGATTAGAAAAGAAAGATGAATTCTTCTGTTAAACCAGGGTAACCCTAAAAGCGTGTTAACATGAAATACTAAATAAAATGCTACTCATCTATAATAAATCTTATTACACATTTTGGCAATTTTACTACTAACATACCGAAGGTTTCAAGCAATGTTTGAAAATAGAAATCTTAAATTGAATCATTGTTGCATGAATATATGCAAAATATTCATTTCTAGCACTGTGAGGGTTGAGTGCTTTTAAATTGGAGAAATCACTCATGACTTCACCTTTTCATGCAAGATAAAGTTGTATGTGGTAACATCATTACAATGTCATGAAAGGAGTGGAAATCATACAACAGTTCTGCCTAAAGCTAATATACAAAAAAGTACTTCTATATTTTTCAATATTGTTCAATATTTAAAGGTGCAGTACAAGGCTTTAAATATATAAAAAAAATCATTAGACTTTAGATGTCAGTGCAGCCTTCACTGAGTACTGAGACTAATAAAATCATTGATGAGACCTCTTTAATATTTAACAGAATTCATGTCTTAGGTACTAGCCTATTTTCAACTCCAGTCTCTGTGGAAGGGACTAAATATAGAAATAAAAAAGCAAACGATTCATGTGGTGGTCATTATAGATTTTTTTTAACTAAGGCACTAAAATTAAACTATTTACTCAATAATGCTGTCATAACAACAGAGAAAATACTACAACATTTAAATAGTATTTCCTATAAATCCTTTAGCAGGAGATTACTTCAAAAGTACATAACACTTTTATACACATTAACAATCAGTAAATTCAATCAGTGAAAATGAACGAGCATATTTTGCAACGAGTTGATGCACCATGAATTGCCAATATAGAGTTCATAAGACTTCCACAATCTTAAAGGTGTTTTAAAAGAGTGGGAAAGGAATAATTTGAGCTTATATGCTTCTTTGCCTTTTCTTTACTCTGATTAGAAAAAGAATTGGACCTGAAAGTTCAGCCTCAGAAGTAAAAGTTACATAAAAAAACCCTTCACCCTACAATCTCACTGTATTATTTTTGATAGCATGTATGGGGGGGGGGGGGGCATGTGTGTGCAAGAAAATGAGAAAATGGGGTAAGGCAATGGCACAATGTCAGGATCAACTTTAAACCCTGGTATTCACTCTATCTCAGTGAGGCAGCCACCACTCCAACACTTGGAGTCACGGGGATGCTAAGCAAAAATGTCTCTGGTGTTGAATTTCAACCGAAGCACCAAAATATTCCCATTTATTAAAACAAAAATGCAAATTTCTAAATTCTTGACTTACTTTTATGTTTAGAGCAAAAAAACACAAGACCACAAAGTCCTGCCTGACGTGGCCAGGCTGTTGCTAGGTGACAATGCCGCGGCATGGCCCATCACCAGTGATGAATGGCACACTGAGGCTGGCTGGCAGCCATCCCTGCTCCAGTGCCACAGCCATTCTGCATGGCCCTTTTGCCCTCCAAGGGCTCTGCCATGAAGATGCACAAAGAGCAAGCAGTGGGGCAAGATTTCAGCCATGGAAGGGTCAGTGTGTCCCCTTGGGCCATCTGGGAGGACACTGGCATGAGACCAGTGGGATTCATCACGTTTTTGGGCTTTAGCAGTGATGCTAAAGCCAACAGAAACATGAAACTTTCCCAAGGAGTGAATAAAGTCAAGTTAAAAAGATATCAACAGCACTGTGGTTCAGATGATGCACCACAAGCAGTGCAGATGCTCAGACCTGATGCTTGTGGACCATCTCCATAGTCTGCTGCAGCTTACCCTTAGGTGGGGTGACAAGAAGCCACATAACAATGTTCATTTCTCCCATCCTGACCATCAGCAGTAATCAGCAACATCCAAACTGTAACCATCACAAGATCCCCAGCAGGCAGGCACCAATAAGAAGTTCTCATTTTCCCTGCTCACACCAGTGTAAACCCAGACCTTATCAGACCTCACCTTCCTGGGGTTTCCACACATTCATTTGCTTAAAAAATATACAGTGGAGGTATGCCAAAGAAACAAACAATTTGGTGGCATTAATCCATAGATTATTGACAAGACGAATGAGATTCCTTGGGTCTAATGCTCTCTGCTACTCAAGGGCTAGCTAAGCTCTCTTTTTTCAAATATGTGGATTTTGAAATGATGGATCATAATAACAGAGCTGGTGCCTATGAATGGGGATTGCAAACACTTAATATTTCAAAAGAAGTGTGTGCAACATGATCCAATCACTCTGAAAAATGTACAAAATGGAAATACATAAAGAAAGCAGCTGGCATGAAAAAGAATAAACAAAGAAATATTGATAAAACTCTGTGTGGATTAGGCAAAATATATTCAAGCTGCATTTGAATAATCTCATATATATTTATATGTGTGTACATATACATATATATGCAAAATACAGCAAGATTTCTTACCTCATCATTTCCCTGCTTTGAAGGACAGAGCTCTGAATTAACACCCTCCTCCCCGCAAATGGCAAGGCTGGGCTCGTGCAGGAGAACCTCACTGCCCAGATGCTGCTCATGTTGTGGGAATGTGCTCAGGCAGGGGGTTGGCTTTGCCAAGAGCTCTGCACCCTTGCCCCAATTCAAGGAAAATACGTTTTGTGTTGAACTTATCAGGGACCCCTTGAAAGCCCTGTCTTGTTATTCATTAGAGTAATTTTTCACACGTTCTTATATGGCCCACCCCAGTGATTTCAAGATCAGGAACAGATCAAAAATCATTTGCATTGCACTTAGACAAGAGCATTTACTTCCTTATGGTAAAACCAATCTGACCACTGAGAGCTAACGTTGTATAAGGACCAAGTGAATTTTACGGCTGAAAATGTACCATCTACATATGCAGCTCCCTGACCCACAGCACATCCTTGAGACCCAGCTGGGGTAACTGCAGGGACTGTGCAAACTCTCTCAACCCACACCATCTTGAATGATGAGGGAAACCAGAGAACTGTCCATTATCCATCAGTACCAACTTAAGCCAGTGGGTTGGTGGTTCAGGGTTTTCTCCTTTTTAATTACAGCTGCTTTAAAAGCCACCTTCCTTCCCCCACCACAGCAGTCACACAATCATAAAATCATTCTGGTTGGAAAAGACCTTTAAGATCCTCGAGTCCAAACACTAACCTAACTTTACCAAGTCCAGTGATAAACTATGTCCCTAATAACCACATCTACAGGTCTTCTAAACACCTCCAGGGATGGTGATTCAACCACCTCCCTGGACAGGTTATCTAGTGTTTGATAACCCTTTCTGTGAAGAAGTTTCTTCTAATATCCAATTTTAAACCTCCTCTGGTGAAAATTGAGACAATTTCCTCTTGTCCTGTTGCTTGTTACTAGAGAGAAGAGACAAACTCCCACCTCACTCCAACCTCCCTTCTGGTACTTATAGAGAATGAGAAGGTCTCCCCTCACCCTCCATTTCTTCAGATTAAACAACCTCAGTTCCCTCAGCCACTCCTCATAAGACTTGTTCTGCAGGCCTTTCACCAGCTTCATTGCACTTCCGCCTACCCTCTGCCAAGGTGTTCATGGCAGCAAGCTTTGATAGTTTATTTTTTGCCATATGGTTATTCTATACACCATCACAATGTCAGGGATAAGCTCCACTGGCCGTGCTGCCCATGAACAAGAACCACCAGGGCTTCACTGGAACACCACGTTTTCCCAGACAATAGCATCCCAGGCTGTTGTATCTTCTGTTGGCACACTGTGTGTTAGCTGACTGGTTTCCAGTGTTGTTCACTGCTCTCCCTGGTTTCATTAAAGTATCAGCTATTTTTGGAGGGGAAAACAAAGCAAAAACTGAGCCTCTTGAAGTTACTGAGTCTGTGTAACTGCACATGATGCCTGGGAATAATTCTGCCAGAAAAACCCTTGGTAACAGCCAGACTGTCAGACACACACTATCTAAAAAGTCTCAGTCACTTTAAAAGCAAAATGATTAATCCAATCAAACTTCATGGCTTCTCAACAATTCACTGTTGCAGTGGGTTTACTAGTAGGTCAGTAGCTCTGTTTGCACATTCCCTCAGCACAATAGGAGCTACTCAGCTGTGTGATCTGGCAGACCTTTAGATGAACAGATCACCTTGCAGGATCACCTTGCCTGAAAGCATTCATCCCCATCATAGCATCTAAATCCAGAAGGATGGAAGAGATTCAGACATTACCCATCAAGATGCTTCCATTTCCAGCTGAGCCCTCAGAAAGACAGTAAGGAGGGGGTTTGGACCTGCTGTGAGTTTACAAGGACATCATGGATGAGGCGACGATGCTTGAGAGCTAACCCAGCTACAATCAGAAGTTGTATTCTGGCTTTTTTAATACCTGGTCTACTCCTCTCTTACTTTGCCAGCCTATCTCTGATCACAGTTAAAAATTCCAAATTACACTCTGCAGGCTGAATTTCTTCCAGATTTATGTGCGACTATGATCAAAATCTGTTGCTTAATACCAGACCTCTATAATGAGCCTGAGATATTCTACCTCATGCCGAATTTCTGACTCACATGAAACGAAGAAGTGCAATGAGACACACACACACACGCACACACACACATCCCAGAGCAGAGGTTTGATACAAAGCAGCAGCTTTTCTCTTGGCACAGGGCAGGGGCACTTTGGTTTCTTGAACAGGTGGACTACCTGACAAGCAGCAGGTAGCCTTGCTTTTGACTACTAGGTTTTAAATCAGGGTTGTTTGGCAATTCATTAGTGTCTGCTAACTGTTAAACACAGGAAAGTTCAAAAACATGCATATGTTTTCCTCCCTGCCTCCCAGGTGGTATCTGTTTCAAGCAGCAACCTTTTCACTTCGTGCATCAAGACTTGTAAACTTCCCGTGGCTACACCAGCGGTTCCTAGGCAGGTGCCTGAGCTGGAGCCACAGTCTCTGAAGAGCAGCAAACTCCATATGCTGATCTCTGGCTATGTAGATGCCATTGGTTTCTCCTTGAAAGTTTATTGTCAGAATTACTGAAATGTACACAAATGTCTGTATTTGAAGGTGAAATTTGGTGGAAAAATAAAGATATAATAGGATCCTTTCTTATATAATTTCCTGGTGTGATGTCTGTCTGAAAAATGAAGTGAAATTATATGATGTCAAAAAATCATGTTTCAAAATGATTGACAACATGTGACTGTTTTGCATTGTGAAATGAGGTGGAAAATTTTAATTGCATGATGGAAGGACATAATATTTATTAGAACCTTGTAACCACACTGGATTTCAGTGAGGAGGACACAATTTTAAATTTTTTATTAACACTTCAGGCTAAATCTTAAATGAACACACAGAAGCAAAATTCCACCTCAGAATCTGTAAGTTTTTAATCTCTAATAGTAAAACAGCGTCTATATGGTTGGCACGTCACCATAGTGACAAAAAGATTCTCTCATACATGTGCTGCTATTCCATTCTGAACAATTTATACTGCCCAGCCCCCAGGTCACTGAAGAATCTGCTGCTCTGTAAGCACAACACTTTCATAAAAGGCTGCTGAGGAACTGGGTAGGCTGAAATTCTAGGAAAGTCAAAACTAACCACTATTCATAAGACCCCTTCCCAATGACAATAAAAGTTGGGCTCACATTCACACCCAAATGCTAAGAGACCCATGTCCTCACCAAGGGGAGAGGGGAATAAATCCCAGATTTGAAGTCGTATCAGAGAAAATCTGAAGTAAACCGCAATAAGTCCAGGGAGAGTCCTGGACAACTGTGTATCAGAATTATCACTGGGGCTGGCCAGTGCAGGCAGTAGTACTTTTCAAAGAAAGTGGTCTAGCAAAAGAAAAAAAGTGAGATAACATTTAAAAAGAGGAAAACAGAGATATATGCACATGGAGGCAACTCGAAACAATCAATCTTAGCTTTAGGACATGACCTGAATATGTCTTATGTCAGTAAGAAATCTGGATGGGACAATCTATTTAAGATTCAGCACTATCAGTTAAATTTCCTTGCCCTTTTTTTTTCCTGGCATGAAAAGAGCTTGAGGCACTGAAACATGGCAAGCAAATGCTACCCCCTTCCCCTCCTCAAACTCTGCCCACCTTTCTGAGCCTGATGACAGCATCACAGACACAGGAGGAAGGCAAAGGAAATAGGAAATCCTGTGTTTGATCAGAGCTTTCATGAAGCAGCAGCCTGTGACTAGCCCAGAGAGGTGTAGGAGGGCAGCTGCTTCACCAGCAGTACATTGAGCAACTGGCTGAATTCAGCAAGGAGGGATTTCTTTCACCAATTATCTTTTCATGAGAGCTTTTCTGACCCAGGAAATTCTGACCATATGTCTGTTCAGAAATCACCACACCTGATGCTTTTACACATCCCCTTCTATCCATTTGCACAGTGTCTGGTTTGGTTTTGGAGATTTGGGGGTAGTTTGGAGATACAAGATCAAGCAAAGTCCATATTCAGCTTGCCTGGCCAGGACACTGAACCACCCATGGCAAGGCAAATAAAATAAGTAATCCTCCCATACCAAAGTGATTTACAAAGACCAGAAAAAATGTAATTCTCTGTGTAGACAGAGTAACTCGTGAGGAATGTAAAAAGACAATTTGTCAATACTTTGTAAATATTTAAGTACACTTAAAAATTAAAAAACAACTACATAACAAAAATTAAAAGCGTGGACAATCTAGAAGTCCATAAAGAAATTTTGAGAGGACAGAAACAAACTCAATAGTTCAGTCCTATTCTGTTCCTCTAAGACACAGGGGATTGTATTATAAGTGCCTGTGTGGAGATGAAGAGAATGGCTGAAATTACATCCACTGAGCCTAAATGAAGCACCAGGAAGGGAGAAGTATGGAAAGCTACATAGGGGAAACAAAAAGGCCAGCTTCAAATTCTGTCAGAGGCTCAGTGTGCCAGTAATTCACAGAAATTTGGACTGGGACATAAATCACAGCATTGGAATCCTAAAGGGTCACTGAATGGGTCTGCAGCTAGTCAAGCAGAAGAGGTCAGAAATTAAAATGGTTAGCAATGAGCAATCAGAAACCTTAGATCCTTAAAGAATTGTTTGAAATAGATATTTATGTTCCTCACTGAGGAAGAGAGAGATTTTTCACTCTTCCATCAAATTAGCTTTGACTGAGTACTGGGAACAAAATATGCTCCTGAATATTCTCAGCAGCTTTCAAATAGGGTTTTCTTTTATCTGTGCACGTCTACTGAGCAAACCATCATTGCAGAAAAGTTTAGCTCAAAAGCCATGTATTTTCCCAGAGAGAGGGATTTACACTTCTTTGCATGAGAAGAGCTTGTACCTTTCTCTGGACTAGGGAAACCATAAGGGTATAAACCACTGACTGCACCAAGTAACGCATTTTCCAGAACCCCAGTCCTGGGAAGGTTTTGAAAACCCCATGTCTAATCCATGACAGATTAACCAGATCTACCTGACAAGTGTGCAGAAGGTACTGTCCCACCATCAACAGCCCTGCTGCTGTCCCAGGGATGAAGAGACCCTGTGCTCTGCCAGGGGAGTGACAGCCCTGACCTCTTAACACTTGAATTGTGCTCTTGTCCTGATATGCTACCCAAGCCCAGAGTGTCAGAGACAAACTCAGATGCCTGGGAAATCTAATCAATGGAGTGGGGAAAAAAATTGTGAAAACGTATTAGACATTTCTGAATAACAAATAAATCTGAGGAAATAACAATCTCCTCACAGCTATTCCACAAGAAGGAGAAAAAAATCCAGATCAATTATTCATTTCAAGTTACTCGGTCAGCACTCCATCAGTCTCTTTTATAAGTCAAAAATGTTACAGGATAAACATGGTTCTGAAACAAATGTCTGCCCTAGCCTCAAACAAGGACTAAGTACAGATGGACCTAGGAAGCCCCACACAGGAAAGTAAAACCCTCACAGCACACACCCAGCTGCTTGCACTGTTCCATTCCACCCTCCCGCATCTGATGAGTGCTAGAGCTTCACTAATTCATGGGTCAGATCCTTCCTCTCCCCTTCACATACATACACTCACACAATGTTTTGTAACCTGGGATTCCCATTGCAACAATAAAGCATAAGCCCCCTTTTATTCAGACTGAGACTTATTTGAAAGGAACCTGTATGTGCTATGAACTGATTCAGCAATAAGGACTCCATTTCCATTCAGCAATAAACTCAATTTTGGGGAGTTTACTACTCCCCAAATTACTTTGCTCCAATCAATAGGAAGTGTTTATGAAACGTTTGCCTCCCATATCTGAATATTAATGAAACATTTTGTAATAACACTACATAAAACACCTATGTCCTTGCCTACACCAGTGAAAATTATTGCAACAGTGTCAAATAAAGATGTTGGGGTCCTTCAAAACTTATACCACCAAAGATCAATTGATTCCTTCCACCTCTTTGTACTGTTCTGTATTTCTGTTAGAAAATAACCATCTCTGAACAAGCAACTGCAGAGTACATAAGAGCATCACAAAGTAATTATGAGTTTATGACATCATCTTAATATTACAAGGGAGAGACTGAAAGACCCAGGAGAAACTCCAGATTTCTCTTTTGGGAAAATGTTAATGGATGCTTACAATCTGTTTTCCTTTGTTTGGATGTTACAACCAATAATACACTTTTATGTCTATAAATAAAGACTAAAGTTGAATAAATCCAACAAGCTCCTGAGCCTGCGGCTCTGAAACTTGATTCACATTCATGGTAAAGATTTATGAGTCACTTGCAGAGAATAAGTTGAAGCTGCAAGATTTGGGGTGAAATTATTCAAAAGGGTGATTATTTTTGGAATGATTATGCATGCACACCTGATCAGGGTGTCACCTGGGCCTCCTTGTCCTACATGATGAAATGTGGCAATTTTGCTGCATTTCCCTTTGCTTGCACAAAAGAAGAGCATGTAAGAGCAATCACACTGTTTATTTTTACACACACTGGCTCATCTTGTGGATATATTTTCCCTTCTACTTCAATCACAGAACAAGTTCTTTAAACTATTCACATGAATATACTAAATTTACCAATGACTGCAAAGTGAAGGAATAAAACTGATCACTGTTCTTGGTGTGGGGGTGTGTCTATATATATATTTTTTTTATATCTATGCATGTATGCACATATGTATATGCAAACCAAAATACTTCTGGATTTGGGATGCAAAGTTAAGCACTCAAACTTTGGGAGAAGCAGGCAGCAGTATCTGTTCTTGCTGTGGGAAGACTTACTGCTTTCCTCTTTCTTTCACTATGTTACTCTTTTGCTCATTTCTTACAACCATTTGGCCTTTACCTTCACACTCACGAGTCCTCACCACAAATACCATCTGATGAGGCCACAGGCTGTGAAGAAGATAGAAGGCATCTAAGGCCTTTGGTTTGAATCTTTTTCTTGTGTTGTGGGTTTTGACACTTAGATAATTTGAGGGGCTTGACATTAATTTGTCCAAATGAAATAAGCATTGCAAAGTATATATAAAAAAAAAAAAAAAAAGTTGGAAAATAAACCCTGATTTGTATACTGTCTTTGTCTGAGAATGAGATCACTCTACAGCCATCTGAAATGTTTTCAGAAGCCTCATTTTACAAAATGTTTGTGGCAAAGTCTCAGAAACCTCATCGTTAGTTACTTCACTCTCTCCATGTTCTTCCTGAGATGTTTTTCTCCTGTGTAACATATGTTTCACTCTTTTAGTCCTAAAAAGTTTTTGCTTTGTTCAGGCAATTAAAAATCAATATAAACTTCTTTCTTGATCTATACTGATTTGGACTGAAACAAACCCCTTGAAGGCCTCCAAAAAGTGAGCAGGTTCAGGTCAAGCTCCAGATTTTGTTCTGGATGCTTTTATCTGGAACTAGCTAAATACACATCTGGGAAGTTTCTCTCCTTCCTTCTTTCTTCACAGACTCCCAGACTGAAAGGGACATCTCTCCTCCCAACTCTTTCTCTCCGTTCCAGAGAGTCATTAAGTTGGGACATGGACATATACTGGAACACAGGAAGTTCCACCTCAATATAAGGGAAAACATCTTTACTATTAGGGTGATGGAGCAGTGGAACAGGCTGCCCAGAGAGATCTGCCAGGTCTTTCCATTAAATTATCACTCATACATTCATTTCTATTAATCCAGTATGAATTCATCCTTACGAGAAGTCAGATCAAAATGAATCCAAACCTTGTGTCACAACTGCCTCAAACCCAAAATTTGTGTGAGATGAAGACACAAGTGCAAGTGTAAATTTTTCAAATGACCTCTCTTTATTACTGTCCTGAATCTTAATGTTTCCCAGCCCCAGGATCTGTCATGAAAAAGCCCTCTCTGCTCATCAGTGACTGCAAAGCTCAGGTGAAAGGCACTGAAAGGCTCACCAACTACGTGTAATGGGCTGCATCTTAGTACTTCTTAAAATCATTATTCTTTCATTCAGCAAAAAATGATAGTTCGAGGAACCAAAAATAACTGTAATTTCAGGTAAAGTTAATTAAGTTACTCTAAAAACAACTTTAAAACATTCTGAAAGCAAAAACGTTTCCTGAAAACACTTTCAAAAAGCAGCATATTTTCATTTTAAAGTAATTTTTGTGCTTAGTAATTTTCCAATATTAAATAATAATAGAATATTTTTAAATTAAAGCAAAACTTTTTATTCAGCTAAATAAAAAACTCTCATATGTTCTTGCTTCTCTGAGAAAGCAGAGGCTTTGTTATGGGTTTTCCCATGATGGTTATTCTAAGCATGATTTTTGCGCTTTTTTTCCAGTTTGGCCAGTGAAGAAAACCCATTAGCTATTTGCCCTTGGCTGTGTAGAGTGGCGTTTCCCTTTCCTGTCTGGACGTGTTCCTGTGTAATCTGCTTTAGGGGATACTACTCTAGCAGAGAGGCTGGACTAGATGATCTCCAAGGGTCTCTTCCAATCCCTGTGATTCTGTGTGTGTGATTTCTGTGAAAGCAGCTCCAGAAGGAAGAGAGGTGTCCCACTGATCTTTCCTTACACCACCGCTTCCCCCAGCACCATCGCTAACTAAGCGTCAAGTCTTACTCACAGCAAATTAAAACCAAGTACAAAACCTAAAATCATCTCTTCTGATCCCTGTGTTGCCTTTGCACCCCTGCACCCTGCTCATAACTCACCTTCCAGCTCTTCCTGTGTCCTTGAGGTGGCTTCTCTTTGCTTCTATATGATGTCTTGAGAAGCAGAGGAAAGCTGGCTCCTTGGGTCCTGTCTTCTTTATGGTGCAGAAATGCAGGGACAGTTATAATTTAGCCCTAGGGTACACCATGCAGTAAACCACACTAAAGTAATTATTAGCTTCTGCAATGTTATTTAGGGGACTACAATCCTGGGTGCAGATTAATAGTGATACTGCTGCCTTCAGCGTGCAGGGTTTGCTGTGGGTTAAGGCCCTCAGTGGCCTGAACTGTTCAAGAGAGCCACGCAATAAAAATAAAAGAATCATTTCTAGTAAGTTCTGACTCTGATTAAAAAACAATCTTTATGAAATAGATGCTAATAAAATTGCTTTCCTAATTACCCAGAGCTAGTTCATTTCCCAGCAAATATAATAAAACAGAGTTACTTGGCTCTGATTCACAAAATCTGAACCCAAGCTCATTATTAAGGCATTTAGCAGTGAAAAAGCATGTGTGCATAAGATGCTGTCCCATCAAGCAGAATGCAAGAAATCTTTTGAAGTTAGACCTTTGAAGTCTCAAGTTATTGCTGCATTTTTTTTAACACAGGTACTCCAGCAAGAGAAAATCTCTCTGTGTTATTTACACAGATGGAACAGGGCACCCTATTATACCATCGTATTCAGTGGAGACTTCAGTTAGAAGCAGAAAGTCTTAAGTTAAAGAAATATTTAGAGCTAGTAACATAGCACTTCTTAATCTGTGGAACCATTACAAGGCTGTGAGACTTTTACATAATAGAATAGGCCAGACAATATCCCAAGGCTATTATTGCTATGACTTGTAACACGTTGAAATCTCTTTCATCTGCCTAACCTGGGATTTTGATGATTGTAAATGCATGAATATGTTTCAGTTTAGGGGGTTATGTTTATGTTTTATTTATCTTTGTTTGTGTTTCTGCTCTCTTCAAAACTTCCTCTAATTTCTAAATGCACAAATGGTCTACCAGACTCTCCAGTTCTTCCTCTGCTAGGTGTCCCCTTGACAGTTAGAATCTGACTCCCACAGAGACTACAGGCTGTAGCTTCTTATTTTTAAGGATCAAACACAGTGGGAGAGGACAGAAGGGGACATGGGCTTCTCCACTGCATGAAACACATGGAAAAGAGACAACTAACACACATACACTATGCAGACAGGTGCAGACACAAGATCAGAACTCCTAAATCACACACAAGCTGAAGCTAATACCTGAGCAAATCCATCCCATCATCTTGCGCTCCAAGGCAACAATGCCTTTATTTGATAATTACTTTTTTACCCATTTAAAAATACCCGCTTTCTTTTCCACATAAAATATGTATGATGTACCCAGCTAGGACAGGTATATTCCAGGTTAAAACCTGGATAAAACTGAACACTAGTGAAACATTTTAAAAGTGTGAAGAGATCTTAGGAAGTCACCATATGCTTCTCTGCTTCATAGCAGAAACAATGACACTTAAACTCCTTCCAGCAGCAGTTTCATGAAGGCACTTTTCTATTTCCCAAGTTGCAGCAACCATTTTGAGCTCGCTGGGTAAGGTGGCCCATGCAGTTAAGGATACCAAATAACCCACAATCTCATTACACCTGACTCCAGTGACTTGGTTTCCTCAGGAAAAAATGGAAATAAAATTTCCCTCAAGTGTAAGCCAGCTGGGAGGCTCAAGAAGCGAGCATATGTAACTCTGATAAGCAGCATTCCTCTGGAATGAAAAATGCTTGGGGAAGGACTTCCATGAGAAGCCAATAGGACCACAGGGATATCAGTAGGAGCAGAGAAAACCCAACATGAAGATTAGCTGCTGCTGTTCCCACATATGTTGCACAGTGTGATGCTCTGCCAAAGCCAGGGCACCTTCATCCCCCCCTGGATTTGGAGACTGACTTTGAACTCCCTGGGCTGTAACTCTGAGCGCTAACTCAGATAAATGCATCATAAATGTGCCACAAAGTATTTGGGGTTTTCACATGTGTCGGAGTACCCACTCCCATGTCAGCGGATGCACAAAAGAAGAGCCTTGATGGCACCCTTGCACTCTGTCTGCCAATTAAGTAGATAAACCCATGACAGACCAGTTGGCCATTCTGGCAGAAGGACATATTCCCTCAAGGATGGGAAAGAAGAGAGAAATAATTTTCTGTAGTCCAGACCATCAGTGCTGTCGTTCTCCAGCTAACTTTGGTTCTATAGCTCGTACTTCAACAGAATACACAAGAACCTGCCCAGCACTCACCTACAGTCACATCTGCATAAAATTAGCCATAATGCCATAAAAGTATCAAATTAACATGTATTTTGGTTTCATTATGATTTTAGCAATATTTAACTTTAAACAACAAAATCCTTTTGGAAAAAGCTCTCAGCCTAATCCCTATGGGCAAGAAGTTCCACTGTTGAACTAAATTGCTTGTCCTTAAAATCAAAGTGTCTCCACACCTTTGGAAGTGACTGCAAGAGCAGGGCCTTCCTTACCCAATTTCTTGGTGTTGTGTGAGCCACCATCCAGCTCTCTCTCTATAGCTGTGCAGGTTCTCTTAAGTCATACAGAAGTAAAAAAACACTAAAAACTTCTTTCACTCAGTGGATTAAGTAGCTGCGATTCAAAATCCACATCAGAGACAATCTGGGAAGCGAGAAGGTACAATTCTTACATAGTCTTTTTCTTAAGCTTTATCATCCTTCAGCATGGCTCACCACAGCTTGTGCACACCTCCTGAACCCTCCCACTGCTTCTGGTGGCATCTGTGGTACTTTGACCCAGGAGGATGCACTAAGGATAAAGTTTGTATCTTAGCTTCAGATTGCTTTGTTTTTTTGTGATGGTAAGTTAGATCCTTAACATTATCTTAATGCACTTTTTATGGTTTAATTTCCCCTTTTGTGGTGCTGTTTTCCTCAATAAGACTCTTAAATTGAAATCAGATTTCCTCTAAAGGAGCCAGCCTGATTTTCTTCGAAAGCCCAGTACAATACAGTCATTCCGCTTAAACTAACAATTTTATTATGGCTGCATTTCCTTTTTGCCTACAAAATGTTTGTTTCATAAATAGGCCTTTTTAATTTAATGTAATTTTTTGTACAAAAGAAGAAACAGTTAAAAAACACACAACACAGCCACAAAATTTTTAGTTTTGTTATATACAGCTTCCTTAATTTACTTTCCATTGGCTGAGGAGGGAAAATCAACTTTTTACTTAAGGCAAAATGTATGTAAAATTTCAATCTAAAGTAAAACTTGGCTGCTTGTTCTTCAAGCTATATCACTGATGATGTGGTCTTGTAATTAAAAATAGAGGGGAAAAAAACCAAAATGAAACCAAGAAACAAAAAAACTACATTGCACTTTAATGAATGAGACAACTACAAGCAGAAACATGATGAGGACTGTGGAAACTAATCAACTAGCAATTACTTTTACAATTTTTACACCACTCACAATCTAACAAGGAGGCTTTTTTCATCACATGCTTACTCTTAAGCATGTGAGAAGTTGTGTTGGCTTCGGTGTCTTTTTTCTTTTCTTTTTTTTTTTAACATACTCAAGATTTTATTAAGTGCTGAAGCATCTCCTGAAATGGCAGTCTCCTTTTGGACTGTGAAATTAAAGCTCTATCTCTTTGCTCTGGGAGGACACAGAGCCTACTACTGAGACCACTGGTCTCCTTATGGCCTCACCACTCACATTTACATCATCTGGCATGAGTTTCTGCAGTGTCCCCATGCCCACCTTGACCATAAGCTGCTGATCCCACATGCCCAGATCTTCTTCCCCCATAACCCAGGGTGTAAAGGGAAGGGAGGAGAGGGAAAGGTTTTTATCCCAGGCTCAGGCCAAACCAGCATTGGGATGCAATTGAGTATGGCCTTGGCCTCAGGTGCTAAAAGTGTTGGTTAACTTTGGAGCAGCCTTCACCACTCAGCTGGAAAACTCACCTGTTGGGATCTGCAGAACAGACCACACCTCTGCCAGAATTTCTATTTCCCCTCTAACTCTAGAAAAATGAATGGCACCATAAATCTCTACAGCCCTTGAACAGGAAACAAGGGGAAAAAAAGACCTAGTGACGCACAGGATTACTTTTATAGATTATTGTTACTGTGGATTACTTTTGATATTTTTGTAGTTGCCAGTGACTGGCCTGAACAATCGTTTAAATTCTGGTAACAGGTTTCATATGGTCCCTACATCATCTCTGTGTATTAATTAGTTTTCAAGACCCCCAAGCAATAAAAATGTAGCTATTCAAGGTCACAGTTTGACTTATTTACAATTGATGTATAACTTGGCAAAGTCTGCATTCAGCTACTTCATACAATAGAAAATATATTGTCATTCAGGTTAACAAAAGACTCTTTTCTTTGCCACCTCACTACAATGGCCCTGCAAATGAACATCGCCTGAATAAAATCCTAACCACATTTTCACTCTCATTAACCACAGTAGGGTATCACACAATTTGCCTGGCTCCTACTTAGGCCACTGTGCACCATTTTACTAGCAGCAGTTTGATGGGTTTTATGGCAGGTGATATATGGAGTGGGAGTTTCGGGAGTCGTAAACAGAAGCCACAGTGTATCACAATGTGGTTTAGGGATATAATGACTGTGTTGTAAAGCAAAGGATGACAATACTGCACTAGGCTTGAGGTAGTGAACCAATAGACCAAACAGCTCAACATAATTCATGCTACAAACAGAGGAACCTAGGTGTGTGCTGGCCTTCCTATGTCTTTCATTAATTACCCTTGATGAATTTGAATAAGAACTACTAAAACCTAAATAAATCTGCAGCCAAGAGAAAAATTATGGAGTCTCTCCTTGTGTTTCTTGGAAGAAACTCCTCTCCCCCAGTGCATATATACACACCCCATATTACCAGTTTTTAACCAGCCTTTTGTATTTCCAGATAGACGGTCCCCTTTGCTGCTGGGGCTGCCATTGCTTATTAACACACCAGAACAAATAGTGGCTTGGAGACCTTTTGCACACATGCAGGGGGGCAGGTGATGCTCTCAGCAACGTCTGCAAAAGCTGGGCTGGATGCCACACTGAACAGAAAGACCCCCTAAATACTGTGTTCATTTATTCATGCTCTGAAGTCAGACAATGCTCTGCTTTTTCCACGGGGCTCTACAGTGTTCTTTCAGCCCTACAGATACTCTTATTTCTCATCTCAGATGGGCAATTTTTGAGGATGATCTGTTTACTACTGGCTGATCCCATTGTGAGGTATTTGAATTGGGATTTCTGCAGTGATCCCATAGTGGTCAATCCATGCAGTTCTTGCAGTGGGTTTTTTTGGTTATTGATATATGTTAATTATGGCACAGAATAAGGAAATTGTCTGCCTAGTTCCCGAAGCTGTGTCATTAGCTACATTGTGATAGATTGTTGTCAGTGACAGAGCTCTCTCCCAGCTTTCAAAACCTGTTCAGCTGCATTTAAACTAAATAATAATACTTAGCACATATAGTGGTTTGCGTATTCAACGCACTGTACAAACATCAATTAATTAATCCTCATAACATCCCTGGGAGGTAGGTAAGTATTATCTCAGTTTTACAGATGGGAAAACAGACACAGAGAGGTTAAGTAAAATGAAAAATTAAGGTGGAAGTGTGCTGGTTAATTTGGAATTGCACTTTGTGCTGTTTGAAAAATTAGAAGGTGCTATACCAGATCTCCATTATTCTGCCAGAGAAAGCAACATTTTGATGTGCTGACTCCAGCAAGAGTCATTGCCTCAGTCAGGCACCTTGAAGCTGAACCTTCATGTTCTCTGGCTGGGGAGTGCACTCAAAAAATACCCCCTAAAGATTTCCTTCTGCTTACAGACAGATACAGGTAGGTGTATCTCCTACTTCGAAGCATACTCCATAACTATCAGAGAAGACTTTGAAATAAATAACTTATTTTGGTAAAATTTCTCAGAAGGAGCTAAGGAATGACCCGTTTGGAGGGCATGTAATGATTTATGCTAGAGCCTCCAGATAGTTGTTCTTTTCTCCCATTGTCTGTAATGTCCAGTCATGGACCAGCACCAAGGAGGAACAGACCTCCTCTTCTCACACAGAAAACAGCCTTCAGCCCAAAGAAACAGTGAGCATGTCTTACATCTGAAAACAAAACAAAAAAAAAAAAAAAAAAAAGAAAAGCAAATTGCAAGAGACACACTAGCTTGAGGGAATCACCCAGAACTGCAAAAGAAATGACTGGGAGTTTGTATTTATTTTGCTGTAGCTTAAGTGTTTTTGATTTTCAAAGGAAGAAACATTAACAAGAGCAAAGTCCAATGTTTTACTATCTAAACCCAAATACTACTGCCTGCTTCTACCCGACACGTTATTCTATTCTTGTTATTTTAATAAAGACCTCTTCCCATCCATCTGATATTCAACAGGCCCTCAATGGGCGGACTCTGTTTTAAGTAGGATAAGCATAAAATTGACTTTAAATGGATTTGGAGGCAGGGGAGATGAAGCAGGTGTTTGGTCCATCTGCCCCATGCATTAACCTACACGAGCAGTGAAGAGGGAACAATTTCTGGGATAGCAGCTCTACAGAAAAGAAACCAGAGGGTGGGGAGCTATGGATCACAGGCTGAATGTACATTAACAATAGTGCGCAGCTGAGAAAAAGGCAAATACCACACCACAAGAGTTACACAGAGGTAGTCTGCAAGACTCCTGAAGCAAAGCTTGCCCTTTGCTGAGTGCCAGAGAGGCCTCACCTGAGGCCTTGTGTCCTGCTGCAGCCATCGTGCTTCACGAAAGATATGGCCCAAGTGGAGAGAGTTCAGAGGAAAAGGAGGAGAACAATCAAAGGTCTAAATGACTTGAGAGGAAAGCTTGAACACAGTGGGATTGTTTGCTCTAACAAGAAGAATGAGAGGAGACGTGATAACAGTCTCCCAGTGCATAAAAGGTTGCAACAAAGAGGAAAGGAAAAATCTGTTTTCCATGCCCATAACCAAAAGGACAAAAAAAAGCTGGCAGCAAACAAGATTCAACTCACATACTAGGAAAAGTCTTTTCAATAGCAAGAACAGTGAAATTTGGGAAAAGATTGGCAAGAGTCATGTGGAGTTTCACTTGCTAGAGGCCCAGGAGATATTTATCATGAAGGGTTATGTATAATGACCTTCCTGAAGGTCTCTTCCATCTCAGTGTCCAATGTTGGGTGTTAGAAAGAGGAGGTGCTCTAAAGATAGCGATTTCTGCTACCATCCTACTCAGTGAGTACTCAGTGTAAAGCCAGGCCATGACCTCCTTAATTATTATTGGAGCAGCTTGGAAAGAGCTGAGCTGATGTTTTAACTAGATAATGTCATTGGTTGTGTAACACTCTCAAAATCAACACTACACCCTTCCTCTTAAACTTGTACTCTCATAATCACTAGGTGCCAGAATTTGAGGATTTTGGTAGCCACCACAATCTCAGGTAGGTTCAATCTGAGGCCAGTAGAGTGGCTAGAAGGGAACCCCAAAGGCTGACAAAGGAGTTTAGAGATCACCTTTCCCACCCAAGAAGTTCCAGACAGTACCTGTGCATCTCTCTTTGTTAAAAATGTTTGCTCTTTTCAAAATATTCCTCCTTGTGTATTGACTTTCCTCCTCTCTCCACCTTCCTTCAGCAGTTCCTTTGATTACATCTCTTCCCTCTCCTTCACCCTGTTGGCTCCTTTTCGTAATCTCTTTTAAACAAAAAGCATATCCAGTGCACTCTGAGTCAAAGTCACAAACATGGAATATTTAACTGGGAACAAAACAGTAGAAAGCAATATGCCAACCTTAGCAAGTGTGGAATGCTTTATCTGCTTTATATTTAATATGCTGCTCTGAACATCCCCTCTAGCCTCTTCTGACACAAAATGGTGATTTGTCTGAAATTATTTGGAGGTTGATGACCCTTTGGTTCCTGTAGAGACCCCCAGCTTTTGGAAGCAGATGCCTAATCCTAAGAGAAAAAAACCTAAAGGAACTCCCTTTTCTGCTGGCTACGATCTCACGCGAGGCAACCACAGCACTGGAAATTTTCTAAGATCATGACAGTTGACCAGTAAAAACAAAATTCACTTTAAAATATTAAGGCAAGATTACTCTTTTAGAATTTTCAGTACTTGTAAAGATAAAAAGTATCTGATGCACACACTAATTTTTTTTCTGCATAAAAGTTGCACAGTTCTGTGTACAGCAACTCGTTCCACACATTACCTGCAAGAAATATTTGACATCTAGAATTCTTCCTCTCACAGTGTTATTTTGGGCGTTTCATCTCTCTCATTCTCTTTGAACAGCCTTATTGCCTCACCTGTATGATAAAAGATTCTACTTTCTTTTCAGATGCATGTAATTTTAGGAGATTGTAATTGTTCAAAATAGAATGCCCTTTACTCTGTTTTGAACAAAAGGCAAGTTGTTGGTGTTTTGCAACAAGAACATGGACCTCGCTCCTGGAAACCTATCATACATAAGGGCCTGTGGTTCCCTTACATGTGATATCCTACACAGCTCCATCAGATCTTGACTCTTAGAAAAAGAGGCCCTTTACATGTGAAGCCTACATCCTGGGAGACAAGAGGCAAGATTTGTTGTGGATGATTTCACCCATAAGCATGCTGAGTTAGTCCTAGAGTTGGGAGTCTTATAAGGGTGCCCTTCCCTTCTGTCTTCCACAGAAATCCAGGACAGCCTGCCCTCTGATTTAAATGAACAAAAAATGAGCAAGAGTTAATTAATTTGCTGCAATATGGATATGACAAAATTAAAAAAGCCTGTGAATAACAAACTCGCTGTCATTCATACGCTAAACAAGAGACTGAGTAGTTAATAAAGGCTTATACAGTAAACCCTTATATTTCCCTGATCTTAGGAAGCCAGCACAAAACCTGCTCAAAAGACAAAGATTGCATGTGATGGTAATATTTGCAACAAACCAATCTGGGGGTGATAAAAGTGAGCAGGAAACTCCTTTATAGCAAAAATTAGTATAAGTGTAAAAAAACATTAAAAAGTCTATGAGAGTAACTACAGATAGATACCAGGTACAAGTGTAATGTCCCACAGACTGAAGGGAAAGACTATTTCCTTGAAACTTCTAGTTTAATAGACCTGAGAACTTCAGATAAGCAGTGGAAAATTTAAAACAAGTCTCAGTTATTTTGGCTTGTTTATCTCTAATATTAATGTGGTTCACCCGAGATTTTTTTTCACTTCTTATTGTTGATTTTATTTATAGCACCTACAGGGTGTTCCTATCCATGACTCTCTTTTGAAACAGCCATTACCAAAACTAGTATTGTTCTGTAATAGCACCAGGGAAACGCAGTTATTGTTAAATTAACTTACACCCATGAAATGTTATAAACACATTTTAAGAGAAGACATGCTGCAATTTTTTTTTTACTGAATTCATTAGGAAACAAAAGCCAAACAAAAAACCTCTGAAGAGAAATAAAAATTTGCCATAGGTTCACCACACCTTGTTTCTGTGAAAGGAAGAGCCATTTGCTCAGGAGAGAGAGAGAACAAGGCTCTCCATGGGGTGTGTTTCTTGGTTGACAAACAGACAGCTAAAAGAGTTCCAGCATTTATAGTTGCAGAAAACACTCTAACCAGGACAGTGGGGGAAACAGCTGAAATCTGGAGAGACAACATAATGATCTGACATTTCCCTCGGGAGGTGTGGATTCAACAGTGCTGGGCTGACCTAAGATTTTGGGTGACATTTGTCTTTTCTCGATCAGATGGAAACCAGAGAGTAGAGAAGGGAAGAAGACAGGTGACAGTGCTTTTTGGGACACCAAACCAAATGCAAATCTCACTATAAACATAAGCCAGCAGAGCAGTTTGCACACGCATTAAAATGGTGTGTTTTACTGAGCACTTAAAAAAAAAATGTCAGACATAATATTGCAGATGTTTTCAAACCTAGAAGGTATGTTTAGGTTGAAACACAAATTCCCACTCACCATATACATCAAGGCAGAATAGAAGAAGAATTCTCTTTATCTTGTAGCTTTTGGGAGCCAGGGCTAGACAGGAGCAAAGATGAGATGGTAGTTAAGGTTTCTTCAAGCTCTGCAACTTAGGGACACTTGGGAGGGATGAGTTCAGAAGTTCATGCGGTACTGCATGAGAGAGATCAAATGCATCTCATTAGAAACTGGCCTCTCTTTCCCCGTGCTTGTTCAGCATGCTTGTTCATATCCCCACTAAGACACTTATTTTGCATCCCTTCTTCAACTCCCGTATTTTATACTGCTTGTTTTCGTTTCTTTCTGCAGATATTTTTACAATGACTTGTAGAACCACTTCCTGGAAGAAGAGCCTTTGCCATCCTTCACAAATGGGAAATTGCCCAGGATCCCACAATTAGAGACCAGCAATAAACACTGTCAGGAAGGAGAGGAGCCTGTGAGGTGCAAACACTTTCAAACCTGCAGCAGGGTCCAGGCAATGCACAGAAACAAGCACTCAGCCCTGCAAAGCACTGAGCCCTGACTTGGCACCTCCTGAAAACAGCAGCAAAATTATCATCAGCTTGAACAGGGGTGAGATCTCAGCCATCCAGATATCCACTGACTAATTTGTAATGTGTTCTGATAATGATCATTTAAATAAAGGAGAGCAATAATTTGAATCTCATACAAAACCACAAATGGACTGTTACATCAGGAATCTCATGCAGCACTATCTGCAAAAGAGGTACTTGGTCCCTCACACAGCAGGAATATGTGAGTATCATCACCACAATCACCACAGACTTTGTGGGAGTGACTCCCCTTGTTCTTTGAAGACCTTCTCTTTGTATCTAGTGCCTGGCTATTATTAGCATTAATAATGTTTTTATGTAGCATTCACATGAGGAAAGATCCTCCAGGGACAGCATTACTTGTTTTACCCTCTGAAAAAAATGGAAGTTTCCTGGGTGGATATCTGTTGTTTCCAGTTTTACAGCTCCTGCTTCAATCCAAAGAAAATGATGATGCCTTTGCCACTTTTTGACATGGACCTGAACTCAGTATTCTAAACAGGACTATGCAGAGTTGAATTACATTTCATCTTCTTCAGCAATCCATCTTTTCCATTTCTGTTCATCTGCTGTAGCTGCAGAAGTATTGAGTGCTGCAAGATATACTTAGTTTTCCAAACCATGCAAGTCATTATGAATGGCCTTGTGTCCAGGTAAAGGTTAAGGAGGTCCTTTGTTGTTCTAGTTTAACTTGTCCCTGACACTGCAGCCTAATCATTCCACATAATAACAGTCCTGATACACAGGCCTGAGTCAAAGTCACAAGTCAATAAATCCATTCCTTCCTCCCTTTCAGGCAAAGTGTTGAATAGCACTGAGTGTGCAGTGTCACAAAACCTTGCAGTCTATCACATCAAGGTCGTCTGGTATACAGTGTGAAAAACTTTCTTTCTTTAAGTGCCTCACATGCTTAGAAGGAGACGATATGTTGTACAGACCTACGAGTACACTTCAGATCCTTTGGAGGAGATTAAAATAGGGACCTGACATAAGTATAGTTTTAGATACACTTGCTTAATCTTCTGGCTGTTGTTGCTCTGGATTTGTCTGGCATGGGGGAGGGGAGCTGCGCTGCTGCTCAGAAGAGGCTGAGCCACTTGCAAAGAGCACAGCAGCCCCGTGCTACTTTCTCTACTGAGACTCCTCATACATGCAAAGGCAAGTCATAGCTGAAGGCTGGTGGATTTTATTTGCTGAGGTTCACTGTGCATTTGAAGTCTATTCTAATAGTCTAATTCCAGTAATGTGAATTGTTTGCCCCTGAGAAAAGAGACATAGCGCTACATACTGAATCATCTCTTCACCTTTAGTAAAAAAAAAAAACAAAAAAACCAAAAAACCCACACAGACCCTTAGGTGGTGGGTCTCTGGAACAACACAAGACTGAGTTACAGTTTGTTTACTTTGTTAAGGGACTTATAGCTCTTCCAGGTTCATAAATTCTTATGGTGGACTAGGAGAGTGAGTGTAAATTAACTTGAATAATAGGACTGTGTACTTTCCAATTGTCTAATGCATTTTCCAGACAAAAGTAGTCAGGCTTCTCAACTATCTCTTTTCCTTCGTATTCTTTAATTAGTGGGGGCACTTGGTGTATAACAAGTGGGCTTATTAGAAATACCTAGATGAAGGTGTTTTGCATGTTTCTCCATGCCTCTCTGCCTTCTACCTCAGCAACAGGTTTCCCATTCCAGAGTGTTGGGCTTTTTCTTTCCCAAATTGTACAGTAGTTTTATGATATTGCCAAATGTCCACTGAGGGTTTAGAAAGAAACTCTTAAACCCATTTTCACATTTGCTTAAAGAAAGCTTCTGAACCCTGGACTCCAGCAGTGAAAGACTAATGCGCTAACTCACAGCTCCATCCCACTCCCCTTTCATCTATCATTTCAACCTGTTTGCAGTGTCAGGGAAAATAGGGAATGCCATATCACAGCTGATTCAGGGAAGCAAAAGGCTGCCAGAAGGCAGTCATAGATACTAGGATTTGTGAATGTCTCTGTGCTTGAAAACCGACTGCTCCCATACCATTCCAGGGAGCAGAGATGGCTGAGAGGGCACTGCCCAAGGAAGAGCATGATGTCCTCCCTGAGCTGCAACACAGGTCCATTAATGCTATCCACAAAAAGTCAAGCTAGGCTCCACCCATGAAATAATTGAGATGCCAGAAACCCAGCTAATTCCCACCTCCCTGCAGACTGCCTACTTTTGCCAGAAAATTTTACTTTTTCATGTAACTTATTTCCCAACATGTCTATTGACTGCCTGGCATATAGCACAAAGGTGCAGAAAATTAGCACGTGTACACCCCTTTTGGCTATTTATCCAAGCAGCTTGTGAGTTAGCAGAAAGGTGCCATAGGCTCCCATCAGGAGCCTTGTTGTGGCAGTTTCAGATGGGTTTTACAAAATATGCTGTAAAATGTGCATGCCCTGCCCTGGAATCCAGAAACTGTGTGTGTTTATAGTAACATTGAACACGGTAGAATAAAAGCATTGAATTATGATCTACTAAGTAGAATCACCATCCCATGCCTTTTTGTAAGTCTTCAGGCTTTGAACTAAGTTGCAATTGTCTTCACCTTGACGCAGTCTGCAGCGCTAAAAGCAGAGCAAAGATCCAGAGTTTAAACCTGTACTTATTACAATCGGTCATAATTATCCCAATGAAAGCAAAGTAAATACTTTCCAACAAACACTAGAGATGAGCTCTCACATTATTGAATTATTATGGATCTTGTATATTATACCTGAGAGTACACAAGTATAACATACTCAACTGTCTCTCCCCTCAGCAGAGGAAGTTCACTAGAGCAACAAAAAGTTGGAGATATGGAGTTGCCATCCTACCTCAGAAAAGAAACAGTATAAATGAAGCCTATATCGTGCTTGCAAGGCCGTTTGTCATGCTCTTGGAACTGGTGCAGTATACACTCATTATATATTGCGTTCTCTTGGATGTGACACTTTGTGCCATTGCAAAACTTTCAGGATTCAACCCTCACTTTTTGCTTTACACCAGCCTATCTGTGTTTGTACAAATTTCTCTCACATGGTTGGATGACTGTGCTGGCTGCACTGTTTGTAACTGGAAAAGCATCTGAAATGTATTTCCTCAAGAGCATTGAAGCCTTCTACCGTACGCAGATTGCAAACAAGGCATGGCAGATAGCCTGTTTGTTGTGTTGGATGGAAATGAAGTAGCAAACTAAATGAGGTGTCATTATACCCCTCAATCCTGCTGCCCCAGCACGAAGACTTGTCTGTGCACACATTTAATCATGTTCTGTTGTGGCCTTTGGGGAAGGAAGCATACTGAAGATCAAAAAGTAAACATTAAGACCACCTATTTTAATGGCTCTGGAGAGAACATCTGGAGAAAAAAAGTTTTACGACTCTGTTGGCTCGTGTCCTTTTGAAATGTTTTCAGTACAAAATGATGTACTTTTCTCACATTTTACTTCCCCCGAGACAAGCTGCTAAGTGGCATACTGGGATGCCATGCCACAAATATACTCGTTCTCCTGTCACCCAAATATCACTTCCCAACGATGCTTACACCTGACTTCAGAAAATTCATGGAGTCAACTTTTAGAACAGGAAAGTTTTGCCAACGTCATCTCCTGCTGCTGCTTTGTACAGCTGCTACCACGGCACACTTCCCTGTTATTGTTTCTGCTTCCATGTCCTGATCAGCCCCCAGCTTGGACAATCTCATTCTGCCCCAGTTCTTCACTGTTATGCAGTATGGAGACAACCTTCATATTTCTGTCCCTTCTCTCTTCACCTCTGAACCCTTGGCGGTTAAGGATTCCACAGAGGTTCAGCCCTCTGAAAACGACTTTTGCTATGGGAGCCTGGCCAACATAAAGAGCAATTCCCATGGATGGACCAATATCATTCGTCACCATAAGTTGCCCACAGACAGAGAAAAGTCACAGTGAGATGATGATTAATACTGGAGGTGCCTGTGATCTTTGTCAAATACTAAGATATACTCTAGTACCCTTTTAGTCACCTGTTGCCCTCCCACCAGGACCTGTGTCCTCATGGTTGCATTGCTCATTCACAAAATTAAAACTCAAATACACTGAATATAAGCTATCAACATGCAACACCATCTCCTAGCTGCTTACCACATGGCAGCCTGCAAATGAGCACCAGTACCAGAGCAGGTGTAGTATCACCTGTACATGAGGACACTTGGATTTTGTGAGACCATGCTGTGACCCGAAGTGACAGAGAGGACACTGGCACTTAGCATTTTGTTTCAGAAAGGTCATGCAACTTTGAAGCAAATCCACAGATTTTCCTCACTGACAGCAAAAGACAGTTTTGGTGTGTATCCCCTGCTGTTCATTAACCAATTTCCTCTCAGAAAAACAGAACCAGAAGTTCTCCAGGTACAGACCAAATTGCTCTAACTGCTAGTACTTGGTGGGAACACATTGACAATCCTGCCCATCACATACATATAGCTACAACAGAGAAACCTGTTGCAATCCAACTGGCACCCAGCTGTTTCTTCAAAAAGACGTAATCTCTAGAGATTTTCTTTAATAATACCTCTTCACTGAGTAGATAAGAAGTCCAGGGATGTCAAGGCTCATAACACAGGTGGTAATCCCTAAAATTAAGTGGTCAGCCCCACTGAAGTAAAAAAGAGCATCCCATTGACAGCAAGAAGGAACAGACTGCAGGCACTGTGGAGCAAGCCCCAGTTCTGTTGGCCCAAAAAGGGACTCCAGAGCCAGTTCTTCTATGTAGCAGCACAGAATATTAGCTTCAGGGTCATCAGGGCAACTGTGAGTTTATCTTTAAAAAAAAAACTCTCAGAATTTCCTTCAGCAGAATATTTGATCGCAACTGTAAGTTTGTCAAATGCCATCTCTGACCTCCAAAGCTTTTATTGATTACCTACAAGACCATTGTGTTGCATTACACTCACTCAGGCTACAAGACAGTGAAGTCAAGAATAAGCTAAAAAGTCAGATTTTAAAAAGAGATAAGAAATAGTCCAATTCCCAAGTTAACAAATGGTGCTACAATTAGCTTTGCAATAGAGGGGCAAGGAATATTGAATTATAGTGTACCCAGTGCAAGAACATTTCACCAAAAGAGTCTTTGAAATCCCAAACTCCACACAAAACTGAAGGAGACAACAGCCTTTTCCAAATGAATAAATAATGTCTGTGGAGACTGGTGGGTATGACTGCAATTGCATGTCAACTAATGTTTCCCACAGTAAAAAAATAATAGCGGTGAGATTTAGACGATAGGATTCTGCTAGCTGCTCTCTCATAATCAGCTGTAACCCACTGAAGAGAGAGGGAAATGGGAATTGTGACATGGAAATCCTTTCATGAAATCTTCCTCAGAGAGGAGGTTATTTAGTTATTGTCCCAATTGCAGCTCATTTGTGCACAAATCCCTGGATGCTATAGCCCCAGTAGTACAATGATACACTGAAGAAAAAAAAAAAAAAAATTAGAAACTCAATTGCCCAGTTGCAAGAACTAGCAAAACATTTTATTTTCCAAACTCAATGTGGATGAATTAATTTTGCCTGGTTATCACTCTCTGGTTCCCAAGGATTTCCAGGAGATAGAGTCACCTAGAAAAATTCCTCACACTGACCTGCAGAGGAGGTTTTTCCTTCCTCTGCAGCTGATAACTGCAACACATTTGCATACTCTGGTGAAAACAAGAAAGTAATGCAAATGGGTGAGAAAACTAAGCCAGGGCTTCAAACAGCAAAAAACAGCATTTTGTTGCTGGGGGGAGGAAGCAGAGACTGGAGCTAAGAGGTTGGCAGGATTTACCTGTGAGGATCCTAAAGGTGAGAATGAGAAGCCTGAACTCCCTTTGTCCCTCCTCTCCCTTTGAATGGCAAGTAATTTGACTTATTTTGGCTGAAAACTGTGCGGACAGGTATCAAACAGGAAAGGCCTAAACACTCTTTCTCTTCAAATGGACTTGCAAGGAGAACTTGAGACTTTTTACCTCAATTCTTGTGAAAAGACGCATGGTACCACCTCCTCTTTGCTAGGCTGCAAGTGCTACCGCTCCATGGGACAGGGGGACAGGGGGAAGACCATGGTGTGTGCCTCACAAATTTGTGTTGTGATAGAGTCAGTGGGTGAACTACTGGTGGGAACCCAAGTCCAACTTGTCTTTCCTTGCTTGTTGCAGACTGGCAGCAAGAGCATATGAATTGGCATAGGAGAAAAGCTGAGCAAAATGCCCCTGAAACAGCAGAAGAGCCCAGCTGAGGTCAAGGCTCCACTCTCCTGGTTATTAGCCAACCACAGGAATAAGGGAAAGAAAGCAAGGATAGCTCTGCTTTACAAGGGAAGGAGCTGTGGCACAGGCTACAATAAATGAATCTCCCAAGGTCACAGAACAAGCCTGGGCCAAAAGCAGAGAAGTCACAGTCCTGGTGCATGGCTACGGCCAACTTCAAGCTGAGGCAGCTGCAGCTCCGCGTAAACTAACAATCTTGTGCTCTGCCTCTGCTCCCCCTTCTCATTTCCCACCCCACTAAATCTATCACTCCGATTTAGCAAAAACCTGGACATTTTTTTCCACTTTTATTAAAAAAAGAAAGAAAGAAAAAAAAATGAAATTAGGTTCTCATTAAAGGGAATGGAAGTGATACAGCTGTGGTTGTGATTAACGTAGTTCAGGGTTGAACTGAATATTGCTTCTCTTCCCTGCAGTATTTTTAATTACGCTCCTGATTTTATATTTGGAGACCATCATAGACCTGTTCTGGTAAATTGTCAAGCAACCACAAGTCAAATATGTGTTAAATATGAGAATATACTGCCATTTTTATCTGATTTGTGGTTCATTCACACTATGTTATCTACTTTTAATTAAATATCATAAAATGCACATGGTCAGCAGTTTGACTTTTCATTTCCTTACAATGTCAGTAATTCAGCTTGATTGTTGCCACCTACCATAGAACTGCATTTTAAAGATGTTACCCCTGCACGGTGCAGATTCAATATCGGAACAATTTAAACTAGTTGCTAAAAATAACTACCACCTACTTAGTAGCAGCTCTGCCTTCAACAGTCACATGCAGATTCATGACTCTTTGCCTGCCTGACAAAGACAGGCAGCCTTGGGAGGCATTGCAGTGGCCTTGCTTTTTTTGGAGGGGGTTGTCAGGTTTTGTTTTTGTATGAAATGCTTGTGTCATCTCCATGTTGATTGATAGTCTACCTTGTTCATTAAGGATATGGCTTGGATTTTGCTAGATTACCCCAGGCATTGGAAATAAGAACCTTCCTACTGGAGGGATGTTATGCATGGACTTAAAGTTCACCACTTCATTAATAACACTCCTCAGCTGGACATTTTACATGCCACTCTGATATATGACTGTTTAGGTGCATTTTTTCCCCCTCCTACTACTCCTTTAAAGGGAACTGAGTCTTTTTCAGCATTATTTTAGTCTTTTACTTCTAGGTTATATTGCTACCATCCTGAAATTGCCAGATCTCATTATCATGGTTGGATTTCTTTGAGAGTAACCGGACAATTTGCTTTGACCACTGAAAACAATCCACTAAAACTAATAAGAGCCTCAGTGGCTGAACATCTGTAAGAATGAGAGAGTGAATATAACAGCAGCAGCATTGTGCCAGACCAAAGGCAAACCCAGCGACTTGTCTCCAACGGCCCCAAACAGCAGATCCCTAGGGAGAAGGGGGACAAAATCAGCCCAATAATACTTCCTGAACACCCTCCTACCCTCTAGCAGTTTGCAGCAAATGGATTTTCTGAGCCACAGATAGTGTCTTTGCATATAACAGACCTTGATAATTTACTTTTTTTTTTCCACGAATTTGAGCATCTACTTTAAACATCTGAGAACCCTCAACATCCACAACATCCTGCAGAAAGTAGTTCCCCCTGTTTGCTGCATGTACAACGAAGCAGCAATACTTTTTGTTTGCTCTGAAGCCTTATTCAAGAGTTTTATTTGATGTTCTTTCATTTTGTGTTAGAAAAAACAATGAACCATCATTCCTGTTCTTCATTTCAATGCTAGTATTTATCAGTTTACAACCCTCTGTCTTATCCTCTCATCTCTTTTCTAAGCTAAAGAATTCTAGACAATTTTACAATTCATCATACAGCCAGTCTCTGACTCTAATCACACCTTTTTCATGCTTTTTCTACTCTTGCTGCACCAGAACGGTTGGATCTGAACTAAATACTCAAGATGTGGGTAAAGCATGGATGTCTAAGTGCTGAAGAATGTCTCCTCTTTTGTGTCCCCTCTTTTGTTTTTTGTATTATTTTTCCTATAGCTCCTAGCAGTAAGTCTGCTTTTCATTTTAATAAATACTAAGCACTGAGGTGATACCTTCAAAGAGCAATGCTAAAACCACATTATTTTTTTTCCCCCAGTGATAGTATTCTATTCCATGCTTATCATCATCATCGATGCAGTGCTGGGACTTTCACCTCACCTCTCTTCCTCTCGTATACCCACACTGAATTTCATCTCTCACTCTGTTGCTCAGGAACACGGTATGAAAAAACACTTCTCCAGTTCTTTGCCATCAGCCCTTGTCTTTATTATCTTCAAAAGTTGGCATCACCTCCAAACTTGTCTTATTGTTCACCATGGGTTTTAGAGCATTTATGAAAATATTAAACAATATGGGCTGTAGCACACATCTCTGCAAGGCTCTGCAGTGAAAATGACCTCTCTATTTCTCTCAGTTGTCTCCCATCTTTTGAACAATTATTTACCCATGAGAGAAACTTATGGAGGTTATTTCCTGTAAGACCCTTGGGTGAAGCACTTTTTCAAATGACTTTGTGAATTCCCTGAGGACTATATCACCCAGATCTCTTTGTTCATTTGCCTGAGGACTCCTTCAAAGGGTTCCTACAGATTTGTGAGCCTTTTCCTCCCTTTTCTTTCTTGAACATACAACTTGAGCATTTTGAAGGATGCCTTCTTGCTTCTAATAATCTATTTCACCCTACTATTCGTCATGTCAGCTCCCCTTTGGTCTTTCTGAAGTCATTTGAAGAAAAACAGGTGATGAACATTCCCTCAGAAGTGCTTAAGGGATAGCACTAAGATATTTGCAAGCTATCAACAACTAACTTACAGAAAATACATTGGGGGAGGAGGCATTTTATGCTCCACCAGTGAAAGATCTAATCAGCAGGTTCCCAGGTGTCAGAAGCCCTATAGCATCTCCCTTGGCCAACACTCTAAAGCACGTGGCTAAGTTTCCCACACACATGCAGACTCTGGCTTCTGGAATATTTTAACATGACAGATTGCTTCTAGGATAATTTAGAGAAGCCTTAACCTGCAGCAGCAGCTATGGGTAGACCACAAAGAAAAGCCCCAAGTCTCCTATGGTGTGCTGGCTGGTTGCTGAGCAGAGGTTGGGCAGGTTCTGTCCAAGAGCTCTGGCCCTTTGTGTGATTTTCCCAAGAAGCAGGACCTCTCTCTATAGTCAGGTGGACTTCTGTATCCACTTTTGAGTGCTAGGAGTCAAAAAACAGCTAGAACTCTCATGAGGAAACATAAACTATGTGGGACACTGGAATAAACACTGGAGGTGTTGATCCTCAAGAAGAGAAATTGAGGGAGGTGTACAGAAGACTCCTTCCAAGAAAGGAACTCCTTTGTTTTCTACATCCAGAGTGGACAGGACCAGAAATAACAGATAGAAAGGGAAAATCAGTTGGGTGCTAGGAAATTCTTTTAAGAGTGAAAATGGTGCCTGGAGGTCTTTAAGAGTAGATTAAAGAAGTATCTGTCAGAAACTAGATACAAGTCTTGTTGGGATCCGCTGATCTCTTGGTATCCCATCCAGCCCTGTTTTCTATAATTTGTAATCCAAATTCAATAGACTTTTATAGCCTTTGAATCAAACCCTTAGAAAATAGTTACTGTCAGTACATACAAATGAGAAAAAAAACACCTATTCTTAATTCAATGTATTTCATTGAGAATACAAAACAAGAGTTTCCAGGGGCAGGAGAGCAAGCTAAGGAGTTGGAAATGTATTATAGAAAAGGAAGACATTTAAAGCAAGTTCATAACCCATGAAAAAGCATCTTTCATAAACCAGACAGTTGTATGATCTGAACAAGAAGGTTGTTTAGTTTAATGAAGTGGGTAGAGGTGGGGCAAAAAACCCTCTCAGATACATAAAATAGGAAAAGCATACTTTTGTTTTAACTGTAAGATTATCATGGTATACATTCAAAAGCCAGAGATGGAATATCTAAGTAAAACTGAACATTTTCACTTTCTCCACAGAGCTGGTTAAAATACTCTTCTTTCATTTTGAGTGAAGTAGGAGCCCTTGTTCTACAAAGAAAACAAATGAGCAAAGGAAAAAAATGTCACATTAGCTAACTTCTCGATAGCTTCATAAGCTGGAAGACCTCATCTGTAGTACCCTGAGGTGACATTTTCCAAGTGCTCATTTATGATTATGAATAATTTTCTCTAAGGGGAAAAAAATTAAGATTCTTCCAAAAAAAAGGCAATCCTAAAAGATTGTGACAAGTCAACCTAGCTTGCTGGTATGTGATTCTACATAGAATCTTTTATCTAAATAGTTGAAACCAGATCTCTAAGTAAGAGTTTACCACCCAAGAACAGTGAGTAACATCTAAAAAGGGAAAGAGAAGTTCGTTTCACTTGGTGGCTATAACAACAGATTTCACTGTGAGGTAATAAGGATAAGATGCAGCAGCTTTGGTATCAATATTGAGAATCTCAGCGCTGCATGACACTGGCATCATGGGCAAGAAGAGACAGGTTTATTCCCCCTCAATGTGTCACAGGAGCATAGAGGCAGCAGGACCTTTGCAGGTTTGCATACCCTGTATTCCTGCAAACCCAGTGGAGGCAACTGCTGGCATTGTCTTCCCCCTTTTACAGCTCACATCTCAACTCAGCTGGGGTTAAAAATCTAGATTAGTGGAAAGCACTCAAAAGCTAGGATAGCTAAGTCCTTCCCCAGTCCTAATCTTGCATTTTTAAAGATATTTTCAAAGAAAAGGAATGTAATAGCTGTGTGGTTTGGTGGATTCACTTGAGGGCAGGGATGCCATCCAGAGGCACCCTGACAGACTTGAGAAATGAGCCAGTGAAAACTACATGAGGTTCATCAAGTGTAAGACCCTGCATCTAGGTTGGGCCAGGCCCAGGCAAAACTACAAGCTGGGTACAGAGTGGGTTGAGAGAATCCCTGAAAAGAAAGACTTGGGGGTGTTGATTGTCAATAAGCTCAGGTCAACCATATCCTAGGATGCATCAAGAGGAGCATAGCCAGCAGACCAAAAGAGGTGATTCTTCCCCTCTACTCTGCTCTTGAATACTGCATCCAGTTCTGGTGTCCCCACCATAAGGAGGACATAGATCTGTTGGAACAAGTAAAGAGGAGGACCACAGAGATGATCCAGGGGCTGGAGAACCTCTGCTACGAGGAGATGCTGAAGGAGCTGTGATTGTTCAGCCTAAAGAAGAGAGGACTCTGGGGGGGACCTTATATATACCTTCCTATACCAGCCTTCCTATACCCGAAGGGAACATACAAGATGGAGAGGGACTTTCCATAAGAGTGTCCAATGACAGGACAAGGGGAAATGGTTTCAAACTGAAAGAGAATAAGTTTAGACTAGATCTTAGGGAAAAGTTCTTCAGTACGAGGGTGGTGAGACTCTGGAATAGATTTACCAGAGAAGTTGTGGATGCCCCATCCCTGAAGGTGTTCGAAGAGAAATTGGATGAGACTTTGAGCAACCCTGTATAGTTGAGGTTGGAGTAGATGATCTCTAAGGTCCCTTCCAACCTAAGCCATCCTATGATTCTATAAAAATTTCACCTCATCAGAATCAGGTGGACGTAGGGACTTCCTTTGCTGGAGAGGACCTCTCTGAACATAGATATTTTAGACATACTAATGTGTTTCCTCAGAGTGCTCACACTTCCCCAGCAGCTGAGGCAATGGCTAAGATTTTCTTCCATTCTCAGAATTTGGCAGGACAGTAAAGACAAATGCTTTGGAATATTTAAGGCCAAAGATTAATGGAAGACAAACACAGGAAAGACAATTGGGATATACTAGTGGAGAGCAGGAATGTCATCAAGGAAAGCATCTGGATAATACCTGTGCCAGGGCAGAGGTCTTGGAAATACGGCAGAAGTCTAAAAGCTAGGACAGCTTAGTGTCACAGTTTAACACTGCGCCAGCAATTAAACAACTGACAGATGCTTTCTATTAATCACCCTGCCCTATGGAGAAAGGAGAGAGATTAAGAGAGAGAGACTTACAGGTTGGAAACTAAACTCCACAGCTTTAATGAAACAGTAATGAGGAAAAAAAATAATTATTAAATATATACAAATATATACAAAAGTGGTATCACATTCCTCCTCCCTTTTCCCCCAGGAACACTCATGTCACCACTGAGGCTGCAGGGCAGGACCTGGAAAAGTCCCAGGCTGAGCTTCTGGAGTCAGTGGCAGATGGGAGATGGAGGCAGGAATGTATGGATTCAAGAGGGCACAGATCAGGTTCAAAGGCAGATGAATGGATGGAATCCTCCCAGGATGATAGCCTGAACCCTTGTGATCCCTCATATCTATACTAAGTATGGCATGTATAGGATGGAACATTCTGGTCAACTTTGGTCACCTGTGTGCTATACTCCTTCCTAGAGGAGGGTTGCAGATGTGACCCCTTTACTCCCTTTCTCTTTCCAGAGTATAAGATGTATTTAAGAACCAGCAGTGTCCTTGGTCCTGCACACCAGACTCTAGCATTAACTATAAACATCGAGCATTATCAGTCCTGGAAGCAGACACTGACTGAGAAACTTGCTGTTAATTTCAGCAAGTGCAGCTACTTTGAAGAGACTTTAATGAAAGTAAAATTACAAGAAAGAAAATTGGTTCTATCCAGGCTCAAACCAGGAAAATTAGCTATAATTTTCAATCTTCCAGGGATTTTGAAAAATATTTCTGACCCTCAACCTTTCTGTTTCTAACCTGGGGATAACAAATTTTTACTTACATAGTAAATGCTAAGAAGTTTGATTAATCAATGTGAGTAAAATACTTGCTTGAGAGATGCTATGAAAGTCCAAATTAATGTAAGGTCATGGCAAATCTGTATTTGAAAAAGGACTTTCAATACAGGTATTCATATTTACTAAAAACACCACTAATTAGCTTTGCCATGAGCTGAAAAGAAAATATGTTTGTAAAAGGATTAAAAAGGAGATCATGAAGTAATCCCAAGATGCTAAACAGTGAGTTTCATATTAAGGACCAAACTTAGCCCAGACACAATTTATGTAACTGAACCCAAACCAGCAGCAGTTGCATCAGAACTAAATTTAGGCCTCAAACAAGAAAATTCAAGTTGGATTTGAAAAGAGAAGGGGTTTCTGGTCATAGGGATACTTCCTCTCTGGGATGTATCACCTAAGAACTAACATAAAATGAAAAACTCTTAACAGTCTGCTGTAGCCAGAGTTCAGAAGGAGGGTTTTCCTGATAATTCAAGGCTTCCCAGGATTAGTTTAATCTTCAGAACTTGCTTAATGCCAGATCATCTCTTCGTAGGAGTTACATATCCAGGTGTCCTTAGCTAGAGTCTGATAACTCTTTCTGACTAATAAATGTCAACGTTGAAGGCCTGCTCCAAAGATGACTGGAGCTTCTGAAACATGTCTTACAGACAGGTTTACTGTTGTCTCATCTTTCAAAACCACTGCTCAGCTATAGGTTTAAAGCAAGTATAACAGTGGAGTATGACAAGAAGCAGCACAAACAGTTGTTTTTAAAGATCAGATGAAACAGAAGAAGATTATGTGGCTACTGCCCAAAAATATTAAGATAATGATTAAACTAAAAAATGCAAATACACAAGATGTTTTATGCTGCTAGGCAAGACCAGAACTGTTATTAAAATGTCTCATGAACATTATAACATGTTCAGAGCAAGAGGGTAGAAGACACAGAGGAAAACAGCAGAGAAGCCATATGGTCATAGCCAGTGGTCAAGGAAAAAAAAAAAACAAAAAACACCAAAAGCCAAAACAAAAGAAAACAAAGTACAGGGGGAAAAAAATTGGGGATAAGAAACTTGTATTATCAAACCTCTAATGTGTGCTTGCACAGGAAGTTCTGGACTGATGCCCTACTGTGTTGAAGCCAAATCTGACTCTCTCCAAAGTCTGTTCCTTAAGTAGGGTGCAATGGAAAAGGTTTTTTTTCTACAGAAGAATTACAACCCCAAGATTAACCACTGACAGTTTAGTGAATCACTGATTCAACTGTCTTGCTGGTATTTTGCATGCCAGTCTGAACATACCTGATCTGAACTACCAGGAAGATGCACTCCCACCTCAACAAATTCCACCTCTCCTCAGGAGCCACCACTACAATATTTGGGCAAGATTTGGAATAAATGGGAAATGGCTTGTTCAAAAAATAGCCCTGCAAAACCTAAGAAAAAAGAAAACACCCTGTTCACGCATTTTTCAGGTCTAAAACCTCCCTCCTGACACCTTCATTTTCTATGGTAAAAATCACTATCCCTACTTTGTATGAGGAAATAAGATGGGGGGAAAACTAATCTTATGTCAGAGCAGATTAAGATGGTGTAATTGACTTCAGAGAGGGCAGTAGCTGTTTCCACTCTCAGTTGCAGATACATTAAAGAATCACATCCCCTGTTGTCAGGTACTATCAGGGATTCTGGGAACAATCACTTCCTGTGTTTGCCCCCAAAAGCAGGCCAATAAATTATACACCACAAATATGACTGCACATCATCCTCACTACAGGCTAGCAGGTACCTGAGCAGCACACCGCATGTGTATGCATGACTGAAGACAGATAGCATGGCATTTATTAACCATGCACATAATTAAAATATTTTAAAAATGTCCTCAGAACAAAAATAACATATCTTGAATTCCACAGGACAGCCCAGGCTGCCATCTTCAATAAACTTCGTTACAGAGTGTTATACAGCTAAATCACTGGTATGGAAGCAGAACTCCAGGGACTGGTCTTGTACCAGCCCATCTGCCTAATCAGCAACAAAGCAACACAGGTCAGACCTCCACAGGCACATTCAAACAGCACAGGTGTACATACAGGGATAGCAGAACAGGATCAGGGAACAGATAGGGGATAAAACCAACCTGCTCATGCTGGCTAACCCCATTCCTGGGGTGCACTGCTGCAGCAAGCACCCTGAGAGGGGCAGAAGTACTTACCACTGCATCTGTGCTAGTATCAGAGCTTTGCTCCAGAAAGGACTTGCCACTACCCACATACGAATGACATGAGAAAAAGAGATTCAGAAATTTAGTTTTGCTAGTATCAGACCTTTTTTTATCCCCCCTAATATTCTGGGATTTTTCTTGCTAGGTATATTTTTTTCCTAACATAGTCATATCCTCCACTGAACCCTTTGTAGCTCAAGAGACACAGATTTAGCTTCAAGCTAACTTTCCCCTACTGGTTCTTTTCCTCTCCACTGTGCACTTCCAATCACTTTTACCTGAATTATCATCTTTGTAAAACTTCTCCTATAATTGCTCCAGGAGAGAGACATTTCTACTGGCCTGTCCACAGAGGACTCTCTGCTCCAGCCAGACCTCCAGTGGTGTATTAATAGAATAACTGAAACTGGGTTAGGGCAACGAGTGATTCCCAACAAGACAGCCCACTGGCTTTGTGTGACTAGAAGTGACAACTCCCTCCTCACAGTGCCACTGGTCTAAAATTACAGGAGAGGGAAAGGGCCTAAGGAAGAATCTACCTTCCACACTACAGACAGACATTCCACTTGCAACCATGTAAATCACATGAGACAGTCAAAGCTGATTTATCCTGGGACAATTATCTGTAATGCCGTCTGAGAAAAAAAGAATCTGTAGAGGAGGTATAAATGTATACATCAATCAATTCCTCCTCATATCATCAGCTCTCCTGGACATTTTAAAATCAGAGATAATAATATTTCTGCAACAAACTGGCAAAGAGCTGGCAGGTACAGAAGTAACCAAAGTAATGCATGAATTTGTAAGATACCTTGAAAGTTCCCCTCTCCTCCAAGTGAAGCAGAACTGAAACAGCATCACCCTTGTACATCATGCTCATATAAAAACAATCACTGACTGAGATTTTGTGAGACTTTTTGAAGAGGGGGAACAGGGAAGCATAGTGTAGGAAATGGCTTGCTAATCATTGCTGAAAAGCAGATGGACATGGATAGGAAGGAGAAATCAGATAGTCATGGATCCAGCAAAAAGAAGACCAGGAGATAGAGGAGGCTGGGGGATGCCTAGGAGCTTGGATAGTTCAGTGGTCACCACTACACTCATCTAACAGCAAGGTCCAAGGACAAACATCTGGCAACATCCTCAGCCTTAAAGAGGTTTCCCAAAGCCTCAAAGACACCAGCCTCACTGCAAACCTTTAAGAGCAATGCAAAATCTGCTCCTCGTGAGCGTGGACATGGCCTGGTCCTCCTGCACCCCTTCATGTCCTTCCTCCTTCCTGCCTGCAAATAGGCACCCAGAGTCACAGAGGGAAGGAAGGGGCTCTTCCTGGAAGGAGGGAGCGAGGCCATGGAAATTGGGAAGCAGTGGAGTTAGCCCAAGTACAAAGAAAGTTCTGTCACTTAGCTTCTGCAGGCTCAGTGCATGAGACAGGACTACTTCCATTGGCCCTGTGGACAGGTTTCCTTCTCCCTGAAAACTTCTCTTCTTCCCTGCACAGCCCCACTGCCAGCTTATTACCACAGCCCACCCCACAGCATCTCTAAGGATGGGCATACGCGGTCACTTAACCTTGGTTGGCCTGAAGCACCATTACTGCCTTCCCAAAGCCAGACCTTCCCACTGCCAGCTACTACGCATCTCAGAGCACCCGGTCGGTTACCATCGTCCAAATTCATTCCACTGGAACTCACTCACCCCTGGCACCCACACACACTCCAGCCAACTCCATTACTTCTGAGGAGTGAAGCTTTTGGCTGTCATGTATCTTTCAAAGCGAGTTAGCAAGGCTGTGTGTTTGCAATTCCCAGCTCGGCTGTGTTCCCTCACCAGAATCCACACACCTCGGAGCCCTGAGCTACAGCACTGACACCAGCTCCAACAAATCTGGAGATGCTGCTGCTGAGCCGATCTGTTTATATCCGTAAAAATTAGTGTTGCAGCTCCACCTAACTTAAGCAGTTTTGCTTAGGAAATTACAGCATGGCATTCACCTGACTGTTTAGAGCATGGAGGAGTAAGTGGGCATCGCCAGCATGTTTTTAATTAAGCAGGTAAAGCCTAGATTAAGCTCCATCAAATGGATAATGTTTCTTTAACTCAGCATAGTCACTCTCCCCAGCCAGAGTGTAAAGGGGTTGGCCTTAAAATTCTTGTAACTAAAAAGTCAGTCTCATGACCAACTACATAATTGATTAAACACAACTGTGGACTCCCATTATCGGGAAGCGCAATTTTCCCGGTGTCGCTTCGAGTCTGAAATACCTCAAGGGTAATTACAGACCGAGATGCAACACAGAAGGCTTTGAAGTAGGGAAAGAAAAGATTAGGGTGGCTGAGATGATCTGCGCCTGTTCATTTGTCCTTCACGGCGAGGCATTAAGCCCTCGCAAAGCAGTGCCCCACCAGTGCCGGCGGGTCCTGCGTGCCCTGAGGGTCACAGGCAGCCCCCAGGGGTCACGCCAAGAGCACGGCAGAAAAGCAGCCTCTTCTCTCTCCGGCCCTAATGAAAGTTTCATGCAGCTGTGCTCCTCTTTGCTTGGGATTTGGCATGCCTCGCTGCCCGTCACCGGGCTGACCACTCAACATGGAGAGAAGTGCACTTTCTCTGACCAGCTAAATTATTTAACCCAGGAAAAATTATATAAGGCTACGTGCCAGCCATTAAAAAAAAAAAAAAATAGAAGAAAGAAAGAAAGAAAAAAGACCCTCTTCAGTCTAAAGGCACTAAAACTAATTCAGAAATTAAGAGATCTAGTCTTTATTTCTAATTAATAACAGGTTAGAAGTAAAAACCGCTATTAGTGACAGAGCATAACAAGGAAACCAAACCGGCATTGTTAAAAGGGCTATTTAAAGAAATGTTAATGAATTGAAGTTCTTCTTCATCAAGCAGGAAATAACTAATGGTTTAAAGAGGAAAAGTGAAGCATTATTAAATGCTGAATATTTATTATGTCAGTGACCAGTCTGCCAGAAGCTTTCAGGTGAGAAGGGAAGTTCAAATCCTTTCCATTGCATTTGTAGCTACAGAAAAACAAATTCACAGGCTTTCTCACATAGCACACAAAGGCTTGGTAATTTGTTTGGATTAATAGCATATTGTAGAAGCATAACACTCACACTTTAAAACTAACAGATTCAGCAAGAGCACAGAATTATCATTTAACCATTACTGTCTTCATAAAAACAAGTGCTCTTAATGCTTTGCAGTACATCTTTAAAGTGCTTTAAAAGCCACCAGCTAATTTATCCTGCCACAACCTCCCTCGTGGGAGGCAGGAGTTGTTATCTCCCCTTCGCAGGTCAGCGAACCACAGGGAGTTAAGTGATTCACCCGGGGCCACTGAGAAAGTTGGTTTCAGAACAAGGTGCTAAACACACAAGCTCTTGGGGTGTGCTACTGCTCCAACTGAACTTTGGGTAACCATTCATAGTATGGTACTAATTAAGCAATTTTTGAGGATTTTTTTTTTTTTTCTGTCTTTCCAAAATAGGGGTTTTTTCAGGCTTTGATGGGGAGGAAACTTTTTCTCTGAACCACAGTGGAATTGGAGCTTTTTTAGATTATCCTGCTCTTTCATCATGGAAGATGGAAAACCTAGCCAAGAACAAACTCAGGCCATTACAGTAGGGCCTATCAGGAGAGAACACAAAACTTCTAGAACTTCCTACACTTTTGAGCACTGTAAGTGCCCTGCACAAGTCAAATTGCATCACATGAACTGGAAAGAAGTTTGAAGGTTCCAATGTAGCCAGGAAAGAGAAACAGAGGAGTGAAAAGTGCTCCAAACACATCCTAACTTGACACTTCAGCAATGCTTGCCACTGCTTGTCCCTGGAAGCAGTGGTGGTCTGGAGCTACCTTTGTGTTTTGTGACCCCTACAGAGCATTTCTTTATGTATGAAAAAAGAATGTAAGAAATGTAAGAAAAAGCTTTTTCACTATGAGAATGACAGAGCACTGGAACAGGCTGCCCAGTGAGGTTGTGGAGTCTTCTTTTCTGGAGACATTCAAAACCCACCTGGGCACATTCCTATGTGGCCTACTTTTGGTGATGCTGCCCTGGCAGAGGGGTTGGACTTAGTGATCTCCCGAGGTCCCTTCCAAGTCCTAACATTCAGTAATCAGTGGTGCTGGCTTATTTTGTGCCAGTAGATTGCTTGGCAAATCACCCACACACAAGGATCTACACTAGACTGTGAAGCATAAAAAGGAATTGTTCAGCTGTGCTGGTACATGGGCTTAGTACTGAAAGGTTCAAACTCTTCTGCCAGCTCAGATATCTTTTTCCAAATGAGATTTAATTTGATGCTCAACGCTATCTCAATCACTATCTCAACCAGGTTTCTCAACCACTTGCACTCACCAGGTTTCACATTTCCAAGCAGAGGTACATGAAGCTGGTATCAGCTATAGAAATTTCACATAGTATAGAGGAGAGAGACAATGAAGATAAAAAATTGACATTACTTTCTCGCCAAAACAGACTGGGTGGTATCAAGCTTTGTAGCTAATAGCACCCAAGGAAAATAAAAATTAGATCAGCTGTGAACTGGATATCCACAAAATAGGAATAATTTTAAAATATTCACTGTTCACACGATGGCACATTTTAATCACACCAAATTCCTTGTTTGGACTTGACTCTTTGGCAAGATTATTTTACTGCACTTATGCTATTTTTTCAAACATTAAAAAATGTCCAATTCAGGACATTAAACCTTCCATTACTATTCTAGAGTTCAAAACCAATTTCCAAATAAGCATTTTCTGGATCTTATTTTTTTCCACTAGATTTCGTATTAAATAACTGTGCATATATCCACTACTCTTTAACATTCAAAAACCAAAATTATCTTCACACTTAGACCTATGAAATCATTATACCTGTAGTTCCAATGAAAAAAAGCATATTTAAACGTTATGCAACTACACATAATTTTCCTTGCAGGCAAGGAACAATTAGCTAGAATTAGGCATATATACTATACCCATAGCAACCCAATTTTAGATTTTCAGCTAATTCCAGCGATTGTGTAATCATCCGTGTTTCCAACACATCTTTAAACTAAGGATTTAGGTATCTCTTCCTGAATGTATCTATCTCAGTCCTGTACAAAGAAAGCAATCTTCATGAAGGATAAAAATGCTTTTATTTAATAGCAGACATACACAATCATTTGAAAATCTGTCTAATTAAAGTGTTAACTTTCTATAGATACTCTGATGTTTACTCAGAAGGAAGGTAAAGCCATGATGTTTGCAGATATCATTTCACTTGCATTGCTTCCAGGGACTATTTTATTTGTACAAACCTAGAATCCTTCTCTACTCCATGTAAAAAATAGATTAGTCCCTTGATAGCCTTGAAAGTCATATCACTCACAAGAAAATTAATAATGCATTGCAAAGTATATAAATTTTAAAAATTAGAGGAAGTAGGCTGTAATGGTCCAAAGACCACTGTCCATCCCCATTCACATCCAGCTTTCACAGAGAGTTTAACACCTCCCCCTCTGCTAGTGCAAAAAGGTAGGAGTGCAATTATTTCTGACAACTTCCCCCAGTGTCCCCAGCTGTCCCATGGATGCAGCAAAGCAGAGCTACAAGTCCAAGACAAAAGCTCAGAATGGCTAAAGGGAGGAGGAAGGCTGTGTCCTTGGTGGCTCTGGCTGCCAGTGCCAGCCCCTAATTCAGAAGATGCTCCCAAGCACTCAAGCACACCTCTCACTTAAAGGGTTTGACCAGCAGCCCACTGCACAATGCCAGACACAGACTAATAGGACAGAACCCCTCAGCCCCCTCAGAGCAAAGGTTCCTTGTATCAGGTTGCTGGCAAGCAACAAGATTTGGAAGTTTGCTGCCCTATAATAATGAAGAAGCACCAAGTCCAAGCAGACTTCTGTCCGCTGTATTTCTATGACAGTCGCTTCAACTCATCACTGGTTAAACAGTCTTTTCTAAAGAAAACAAAGAGAAAATATAAGGAAATTTACATTTGCAGAATAAATACATCAAGTATGACAAAAACAAAGAAGCCAGGACACTATACCTAGGTCAGCCTTGTAGCAAGCCTTGCTCTAATAAGGCTAACAAGCAAGCAAAATAAGAGCTAGATGTTAGAAGCAATATAACTGGTGATTTTGACTGTGTAATTAAAGAGCGCAACCTCTCCTTCCAAAAGTTTCTATTAAAAGTCTGCTAATGAAATAAACAGAGGACTAGCAAAGAAACAGAAAGGAAGGGGAAATGCCCAGACCCTCTGGTATTTTGTGAGGTTCCCCAGATTTTGTGTGGTGTACAGAGTCACTGCGGTGTCAGGGACTCTGAAGGAGTTTTGGTCTGTCCCCAGGCAGCACAGAGCTCAGCCTTCCCTGCCTCTGGTTGAAGCCACGGTTCTGAAGGTGACCTGGAAACAAATTTCCAGTACAGCTCTGTTGTGGGTTGTTGTGGCACCAGGCACAGCAATATATGCAGACTTTGTCTGCAGCAGAAAGTGTATGGCGATGCAAAATTGGGTATTTTACCTATTTGAAGTCCAAATTAGTCACTACCCCTTCTGGGTTTGCAGGGGCAGACTGAAGGGGAGGAAAACCAATCACCCACACTTCCTCCCTTGGACAGCAGCAAGCTCAGTCGCTGCAAAATGCCTCCTGAAGACATCAGCATTGCCAGCAAAGCCTCCAAAGGTGTCAACACACTCCCAGTCTCATTTCTAGAGCACAGAAGCAACACGGATATTGCCTCTACAGCTGCTACAAATACTCTGAAAAATAACAGAGGCTGGCTTTTATACGGCTGCCACACACACACAGAGACAAAATTGAAACCCACTACACCACACGTAATCACTCCCTCTGAGAAAACAAGTCGCAATGGGTTGTGCTGAGCTTCCTGAACACACAGGATAATGAGGGAACAGAATATATGCCATGGGAGTTCAAATCTGAGTTTACCAGCACAATGCTACTCAAAAATTTTGAAATTCACTGCAAAATGCTACCTGGAGTTTTTGTGGCATCTAGAATAACCTTAACAATACCTTCTTAATCTCTCACCAAGAAAATAAAAGCAGCACAGATCAGAAATAAAAGGTGTGCCGCCTGCCAGGGTACCTTGTATAGCTTTGCTATTTTGTGTTGAATATTGGCTTTTCACACAACTTCAGCAGACACACGAAGCCGTGGAAGAGAACACAGTGCAATGCTGAGGTGACACAATATTTCTGTCACCACTGTGTCTAGCAGCCAACAGGTCCCAAGCCTGTGTGTGTACTTTGCCATACACAGGAAGTAATAGCTCTGAAGACCAGGTGGCATCCTGAAGTCCCAGGCTCCTGCTCAACAGAAGCAGAGATACATGCAGGCAAGCTGGAAAAGGAATATCCCCAAGATGGAGCAACTGAGGTCATGGCTGATTTGTGTTGAGAACCTGGAAAAGTGGGCAAAAAAAGGCTCCAACTGTGGCCCATGTTCATGTGAGCAGAGCTCTCCTGTCCTCTTCAGGAAGCTGAGGTTCTCAGGAAGAGCTCTGAAAAAACAGATTTAAAGCCAAATTGTGCATATGAACTAGAAATAGAAATTAATCATAGTGAATCAATCTTTTGATTATAAGGGACTAATACCTGAGCAGGATAACTGTGATTTTAATACTTTCCTTAAGCATCACTTTTTCTTCATTCTGAAAAAGGGCTTAGTTTTTGTTTGTGTTCCTTCTAACTTGCTGTTCTTTGACTGTGCAGCACAATGCTGCCGTTAGAGCTGTCAAGCATCCAGGAGCCATAAGTATTTTTCAGATCGCTCATTAACAACAGACTTCCAATCTCAATATGCAGTATCAAAATGAGATCTCTTCTCAGCAGCTGACAATTATGTATTATACAGTTACATGCTTACAATCGGTGACATTGTATTGTTAAGATTTTGGTACTGACTTTTAACAATGTGCTGCCTAATTACATTTTGTATTATATTCTGAGTGTATAGGAGTATTTTATTTGTGGCCCCACTTTATTTTGCAATTTGTTCTCAATAAATGCAAAATAATAAAATCCAAAATCCTAGTGTGTAGAGTATTTTTTACTGACCCAAGCGTTCTGCTAGTAAACACAACTTCGATGGCTTCATGAGTGAAAGTTTATTAGGCTGTGTTAGTGTGAAAGTACAATTGCCAGGGGACTGATGTTGAAATCATTTCTTACAAGACAAACTTAGTTTTGGATGCTTTCCCAGCACAAGCACCACAACGAAAGCAAAATGGCTATCCTGAGTCATGACATCTTGCATTCGTTCTTGCTGTGGCAAATGTTTAAACATTTAATGCCGTCTGCCATATGGAAATAGTACTAAAAGATTGCTTTGAAAGCCCTGATCCCTGTTTGGTCTCTTCAGGGTAGTCCCCACACATAATTAGCTAAACACCCTTCTTGTAGACCCGCCAACCTGGTAGATGCTAGCCCGCATGTCACAATGTCAAATCAATAGTGACTTACCTAAGGTCTCAAATTGATTCATAGTTTTAAATTTTTTTGTTGTTGTTGTTGTTTGGTTTTGCTGAGCCATCCCAGAACCTGACCACTGAGAGTGAGACAATTAGGTCCAAATGGTTCTGCCCACCCTAAAATTAGTGACTCAGCCCATGGACAGACAGGGACTCGGATCAAGTGCCACTTCTCAGGAGGCCTCTCAGGAGATATCAGAAGCAGCAACTCGTACCACAGGGTGTATGCAGCATCACTGTTTCGAAACACTCCCTGTGCACCGGACCTCTGAGCTGCCCAACAGCCACACCACTATAATCTGAGAAACCCACACACTCAGATTTTAGAAATAGACCTCGCACTTTTATAAACTTCAATTTTAAGCAGCCAGGAGAAAACTTCCCCACATATCAACTAGGTAACTCATACACCCAAGGCTTTAGCTCCCCTCTCTGCCAAGCAGCAGGAGCAGACCCATTAACACTGACCATGACATGCTGCTGTGTGTCCTTGCAGGTCCGCACAGGTGACAGGAGCTCCATCAGCTCCTCACTGAGACTGCATCCCTCCTGAGGGACCTCTCCTTCTCTCCCATACCTTGGAGTGAGCCATGGCTGGTACAACACCTTTGCTAAGAAGTCCTCAGGCTTCCATAAGGCCCTTCAAAATAAAGTTTAGGGGACTGTTAAGAAAGCTCCTGCTGGCAGTGTGCAGGGTAGGGGGAAGAGCATCATGGAGAGAGGCAGGACCAAAAACTGTGCTGTTCCCCTGCCCACACACCATATTGTCTTCCTCCAGCAAAGCTACTCCAGAGGCTTTCTGTGGTGCCAAACAACACAAGCGAGGAGGAGAAAAAAAAATAGCCTCGTGAAAACGTCCTGCCTGTTCATTTCCACAAGCGCTAGCGAGATGTTCTTTAAAATCATACACATGTAAAAAGATCTAGAGGTTGCTGGTTAGTTTGTCATGTATTTTTATAGGCTTTTCTGAATGGTTTTAGATTTGACATAGTAACTGACTGTTACTAGAAATAAACTGTAAGTCAATTCCATGCTTCCATAATTCACTGCCCAGGGTTGTTCAAAAAGATTTAGTGATACTTGTGATAGACAGCAAGACTCCTGATGTTTTCATTTTCACTTAGTGCCTGTAATTCCTCAAACTTGCTGACCTCTACAGAACAGGATGGAAAAAGGCTTGAAAACTTCTTTGAAGGCACTCATTCACCAAAACATTAAAAAAAGATTCATTTTGCTGCTTTTCTTTTCAGGGCACAAACACGGATTCAGGAATAAAGCAATAGTTGTCGTTTCCAGGTGGCTGATATTATTATCTCCATGACCAGTCATGTGGTTTTAATCATTGACAATGGAACAAGTTAAACCCAAAAAACAATTGCATTTTTGAGACTCAGAATGTAAGTTCTCCTTACAGTTGAATATTGATATTTCTCTGACTTAGTGCCTTCGTTTTGAACTTTAGCCTTTCTATAGACATTTTCTCCTCCTCTCTAGAAGTTAACAGACAGTCTTTTAAAGGTTCTAGGTCTGGATGTAAAAATACGCAAACAAATCTGTGCCTACAGGGCCTGCTACCAGGAATGCCACTTAGCTCGGGCTAACAAACATTTGAACATCCCATTACATAGATATATTCACATTCCTGGCAATTGTGCATGAAACCAACACAGGTGACAGTATACATTCCTGCTTTGGGAAGCTGATGGCCATGAACTATTTAACTGTAATAGTAGGAAGAGGTAACAAGCAGAACTGCTGCTGTGGCTCTTCTTAATGCAGGGTTCCCGGGACAAAAGCACCTTGATAGTATCAGCACAGATCTGTCATTACAATTTAATTACCAACAACAGGCCACTGACATTTGAAACTGTTTATCAGATCCTGATCCTGAAGGTGGACCAGAAGCCACCTCTCCTACCCCAGCAGGTAATTTTTACCTTGTCAGAAAACACCATATGGTTAGCACCAGGCTGGCACTGCACGTGGAAACCTGGCTACCTGTCTTCTTTGCAGAAGTGGAGACCTCCCCTGTGCTGAGCATCGCTGCGGGCACTGCCACTAGAGCAGGTGGGAAGCAGCCAGGATCCATGCATAAACAGGATTATTTTGGGAATAACCAAAATACAAAGCATGGCAACCTAGCTCCCAAGACAGGTGTAGCAACAAGATGAGATGAAGCCTCCTTTGGGCTATCTCTAAACAACCAGTCTGGAGACTATATGGTTTTTAACTGAACCTCCAGCATTTGCAGTGGAGATCATTCTAAAAGCTATGGCTATTTCTCAACAGATGGAGCATGATGAAGCTTTCTATTGTAAAGTCACCCACATAAATTATATCCCAATAGTCTTTGCAGAAAGAAAGAAAAAAAGAAAAGAAAGGAAAAAAAAAGAAAAGAAAAAAGAAAAAATCACACATACCAAACTACCTAGGAGGAAATTAAAAAAAAATAAATAAAATAAAAATATTTATAGGGATTGCATTAATGTATTTCAATGCATTTAGACATCAGATTATTAACCAAGAATTTGGAAGGATGGGAAGAAAAAAAATTATTCAAATTTGGTCCTTGCACAAATCTCAATATCAGAAGGACCATTCATCTCCATTTTTTTTCTTCTGTGCAGTAACTATTTAACATTATTTTATTTCTCCTCTTTTTCTAAAATTGAGAAAGAATTTGCAGGTTTTGCACACCCCACAGAGCAGGCAAAGATCTTTTAAAACCTGTCTAGCAAGCCAGTGGCTTGCTAAAAATCAATCAGATAACAGAAGCCAGAGTTGCTGACACAAAGCCATTAGCTTTATTTGGACATTTTCACATATTGTCTAAACTTTGCTTTTTGTCTAGAAGGTTTACACCACACACACCCCATCTACTCACTCACAGAGAAACCCAGGAGAGGAAGTCATTTGTGACTCAGAAAAAGGAGAGAAGGCATAAATTGCAAAAAGATGCAATGGAAAGCTCATGTACCACCTGCACTTTAAGCTGGAGTTCAGGAAAAACCCTTTGTACACAGACACATAAACACAATGTACATTTTTTATGAATCAGGCCTTTAGCTGTAATTGCTTCTTACAGCGTGGGCCAATTAAGAATGAGTTGGCAGGATGAGGATCTTTCCCAGCTTATTTGAAGCTAGCAGAGGTGGAGTCTGTTTTGCTGGAGGCTCTTGTTCACATATTTGGCCAAAAAAATGTGAATGTCATTAAACACCTCTAGTACAAACACTCATTTTATATGGGTTGAAAAGTAGAAGCTGAAGACCAAAAAAGTTCCCCTTTGGCCCCATCTCTCATTTTCAAATAAAATCAATTACACAATCACTATTTGTCTGAGCTTTGGAAAGATAAATACCAATAATACAGATCTAGATTTGTACCTAGAGAAAATCTTAGGTATGCAAGTCCTCTGAGAGCTCCCCTCCTTTTATCTATAATTGATCCTCTTCACCTTCAGAGTATATCAAGGTCAAAGCTTAGTTAAGAATTCCTTTTAAAATATATTATAGACATTTTCAGTATATTGTGTACATCTTGCAGTGCAAGGATGATTACAGAATCACAAACCCAAAGCACATTGTAGAAGTAATTAGCCTAAGTGGTGAGTATGTATAGCTTACAGATGCTCTATGGGTAAAGAAGCATCTTCCAGAGAAAACTATTTTTTTATTGTGGGTATTTTTTTCCTCTGTACAGACACATTAAGCATTTTCAAACAAACATAATTAGGAGTGAGGACTGAAATGGTCTTCCAAGCACTAACTACACTGGAGCCAGACAGTGCCTCTTGACATTACTTGTAGCTGGATATAAGGACACTGCACTTATAGTAATGGTGAAGTATTTTACTTCAGGAAGCAACAACAAGTTTTGGACCTGTCTCGCTCACACTGTCCTGCTCTGGGCATGGAGCTCCTTTAGCCCTCATGCCTGTAAATCCGTATTAACAACAAGCCACTAAATCAGATGGCAACCAAGATGTGTACCAGTGGCTGAGTCCTCTTGCTTTGCTGTTATTAACCTACAGCCAGGCTGGGTCAAGAGTGAGTGCAAGCATCAGCCCGGCTCAGCCATCGCAGAGCCTGGCATGGAGCATTTCAAACAGTGAGATGCTTCCTGGTCCCATCTCTGACGGACTGAAAAATAGTGTAAGCAGCAGCACTGGAAGTTTTCTTAGCAAAAAAACCCACGCTGCACAAGAGGGAATATTAAATTGCGTGTTCAAGTCAAATTAGAGCACATTGAGCAAGTGTTCAGCACTGCATCGGGGGGGATAAAGGAGTCTCGCTTGCTGCTGGGTGGGGACATTTCATCAGAATTTTCCAGAAGCAGAGAGTAAAAGATCTTTACTGTCCCTCCTGTTCTCAAAATTTATGCATCTAAAAGTCTAAAAGTGCTTACAGCCTGATTTTCAAAAAAGGCTACAGCTCCCCAGGAAACCAAAATAAATAGAGGAAGTGGCATCTCCAAAGCAGGCCCCAGGTCTGCTCTGCTGTTTGATCTAGCCCACCACTCTGCTGCTGAATTCACTTAGAAATGATGAAGTAAATGAAAACTTGATAAACAAAATGAAAACCTGTCCAAAGTGAACTCTGTAATCCAAAAATAAAAATAGTTTAAAAAATAAAAAAAAACTTCCAGTTCCCAATAAATGTTATAATGAAACCTCTAATTTTTGTAATGAAAAATTAACTATCAAGATAAAAATAAAATTATTTATTAGATTTTCAAAAAGCAAGGAAATAAAATAGTAAATTAGTCTAGGCAGTAACTATTCCATGTCAACTTGCAGTTATTAACTCTTTGCCAGCTGTAAAGACATCCTAACAACTCCATTTAATTCCATAAGCCTGTCTATAATCCCATACTAAACAATAATTACTATTGACTCGCTAAACAGCAGTTGAAATCTTTTCTTCAAAACATGCCTGCAGACATGAGGAGAGAAACACAGAGAACCTGTCGGTGAGGTTTAAAATCTTCAAAAAAAACCCTGAGGTTTATAAATTTCTGAAACTTTAAGAAGGGCACCTGGTCCCTGCTAGTCCTGCCCCCCATCCTTCCAGCCTCTATCCCCCCATATTCATCCTGCCACAGCAAAAATCAACCTGCTGTGTCCACGTTGATTTTAAATCCTATGTCTCTGCAGCAGCTTCCCTCTTATTAAAGCACAGAATATACAGCTTGTTGCCAGACAAAGTCCCCCCCGCCCTCTTTTCTCTCTCACTAATGGCTCTTTTCACGAGCTGCAGCAAGGATCATTTCACCTTTGAAGAATGGAAATTTCAGTGTTTGTGTATCGTACCTTTTATTTCTAAATTGTGTATTTGGAAGAGGAGGAAAGACTTAGTGCCTTTATTTGCTGTAGTGCAAATGTTCAAGGCTACTTCAGAAAGCAGTTTATCCTTCCATAATCTTAGATGCTGAAACCAGAAGGTGCTCTGAGCTCCACAGCTGCCCGTCCCCTCAGCACAGGCAGACCTGCAGCCATCCCACATACCCCATAGGACCCATTGCTGTTTGGGGGCAGATGGGTTATATGCCCACTTCTTGCATCTGTCCTGATTACTTTTACCTATGCCAACAGTGATGGAGGCACTTCAAAATGCAAACACCAGGCAAACACCTCTGCCTGTCCTTTGATGCCAAGGAAAACTCTAGCAACACCGCCTCTTTGTGCTCCAACACAACGAAACAAGGCAATCGTGATGAAATGCAGATGGATAAGAAGGCACAAATAATAAAAAGTCTGTGCAATAGCATTTAGAGCTAGCTACGTGTAAAGCAAGGAGATGATAAAGTCCTCTTGACTGGCTTATGAAATTCAGGCACAAATAAAATCCAGGAGGCAGCACAAATGCTGCCCTCACAATACTTATGCCAATGAAGGTAAAAAGAAGTGGAGTATCAGAAATAATTATTGGGGGGAAAAAAGCAGAGTTTATTTCCCTAAGAGCTTGCTCTCCTGCAAGTCCTATTTCTGCCTATGAAATCCAGCATTTGTCCATGCAAACAGCCTGACAAGGATTCCTTTGGTCACTTTAAGTCGCATCTAGTATCATTATTTTACATCAGACTTCTGAAAATTATTTATTTTTTTTCTCTGTTTCATGCCAAGGTCTTAATCTTTACTGCACTGTCAGTGAGAACATTTTAAAGAATAATTTCCCGAGACACATTTAATACATTTCCAGTAAATTGTACATAAACCTGTCCAGCTAGCTGGGTCATTTAGTCAGTGACACACCCACTGAGTGCAGGATGCCACCTGAGATTTACCTCAATGCTTTCAAAAACAAAATGATGATGGGATAAAGCTTTGCTAATGTGTGAGTGCCATGGGGAATACAATGATAACTGCCCACTAGGGAGTACAAGGATCTTTTTAAGTTTTGTTATGGGAAAGATTACATACTGGATTAGACAAAAGGGGTTTGAAGATTAGCACTGAAATTACACCAGCCTTAGGAAAAAAAAGCATTAAAATGCTGGCTGCCTATTTAAAAACACTTAAGAAATGGGCAGTAAAGTTTATCAAGTGTTTTTGAGCTGTATTCTGCACTGTTTCCAGGGACTGCTAAGCATTCTTGTGAATGTAAACACAAGTTTTGGGGGATGACGGGTCTGAGCAGGATCTGCTTTGGCAGAATAAAGTGCTAACAGTCACTTGCTCACACTCATCTTTGCCAAAATTAAACCAATAAGGAATGTTTAAGATATGTTTTTTTAATGGGTCCTCTTATGAATATATTTGCTGAATTCAACTGGGGGGGGAATGGTCTGGGTGATGGCAGGTAGGAAAGGCCTTTTCATTTTTTCACAAGTTATTTCTGATAAAAAGTGAAGAGAAAGACAAGTGCTGAGGAAAGACATCCTTCAGAAGCCTAATGCAGGCAAAGCTACACTGGAGCAGGCTGCTTTGATGCCAAATTATATATATATTTGTTTACAATACAAAAACCAGAATCCTTTTCTGCAGGTTATCTTGTACCTTTACCTGCAATATCACTAACAGAATATTAAGGGTGGCCCTGGTGCCTCTCCCAGGGGAACCACACATCCCATTAGGAGATGGAGGTTTGCCCACTCAATTACAGATGTGGCTGTGTGAAACATTAGCACCTGGTGTGACTGAAGCCCTTAGAAGTTGGGAGACAACTTTGAGCCCAGTTACCTCCCTTAGTCACTACCACCACCTGCAGTGCCCTCTCCATCTCGTGCAGTTCTCAGAAGTTGAGACACCCTGGTGTCCTCATCACTGTTCATCACTGCCGTTTAAGAGAATTTAATAAAATTATTTTTCTAAACTGTTTTAGATGCCATATCTATAATCCATAAAATTTATTGTACCTTTATGTAGAATTATACTGGAGTTGAACATATAAATCAATTTATAAGGTTTAATGACATACAAACGCTTAAAAACTAAAGGCGATGTAGTAAATTCAAATTACCATTACAAATGTAAGCTTTGTAGTCAGTGTGTGACCCACTAAGGATTATATTTAACTCCCCTGAGAGTGGTTTATCATAAAACTTTATACTTTTATTACTGTGAATTATTAACTCCTCCATGATGTGAGTCATTCCATGCTCTGACTATAGCTTTTTTAATGACACTATAATAGACATCTTCCTAATAGCAGTAGGATTGCTACCTCTGAGGTTAAAAAAAACTTTAAAAGAAAGAAAAAAAAGAAAGGAAGGAAAGGAAGAGGGGAAAAGAAATGCAGGACAAATACGTGAAAATGCTTTTCCCACAGAATTAAAAATAAATACCTGAAAGAAGATTCATCCAAGGCCAAAGTACGTAGACCACATTCTGACCACATGGGAAACCCAAGAGCTTTCAAGGCTGGTATCTAAAAATAACCGAAATACTTTACCATTAGAAGACATCTGGGTGATTATGATCAGGAGGTTTTTTTTTTTCAGTTATATAGAGAAAAATATTTTTCTTCCTGATGCTACAGTTTAATCAAGTGACTTCAAGACATTTTCATACAAATTACTTGAAAATTACTCCTCCTTCAAAGGAAACTACCACAGGCTTTTCCTAATCAACATTTGCACTCTTTCTAGTGACCTGCAATTTAATATCCACATTTCCAGACCCTCCCTGGGCTGCTGGGACTGTTCCAAAATCCTGGGAGATTTCTAAGATTGGTGAAAGGATAATCCCAGGCCCATGGCAAGTCCAAGGTTGACTTTATTATCAGAAAAACAAATCCAAGGGATGTTTCACCTCTTTTTTGTGTTTTATTGTAAATTTTAAAAAAAGTATGCCCAGCCAGGAAACGTCAGGCAGGAGCTCTGCTCCAATTGCATTTCCAATAAAAAATTACTAGTTTTAAGATAAAGATAGCCCATTTCTGATCAGATTTCCACATTTTGCAAGCACAGAGGATTTTTCCATATGTTTGAGTACAATTTTAAAATGGCATGCACATATTTTTCCATGAGAATTCTACCAAAAAGTGACTAACTACAATCTGAAGCATGCCAAATCATGTGATATTACACAAAAATTAACCTGTGGATATTTTTAAATGATTCTCATTAAAAAAAAAATAAAACCAGAAAATTCCCTGTTTTTGTATCTTCAAGATTTTTTTAAGATATCTGTTATTACTAAAACATGGTGGAAAAAATCAAGGAGATGAGCTTCCTATTATATCACAATACTCCTCAATGCATTGATAAGCAATGCAATTTGCTAGCGATGTGACCACAGAGCTACTGAAAAACAGCAGGAAAATTAAAACAGGCAAAGTGGGGTCAGTCTGAAAGTATAACCAAAAATCCCCCATCACAGGATGGGCTGAAACAAATCAATTACAAGTTGTCTGGAAATTCAGGAACTCCCCAAACTTCCCTGAGTGTCTTCCCTTCGATGAGTCTGTATGTGGCTGCTGTGGCTGCTACTTTTAAATAATTACATTTGTTTCTTGTTTAGACAGAAGCAATGGGCACGCACCCATGAAACATTAATAGGACCTTGCACAAAGTTTTTCAGCAGTGCAGAACTACACGAGGAGAATAACTTGCAGAAAATTAAGTCCTGCCCCACTGAAGTGTGGCTAATTTATCTGTTCCTCCTAGAAGACAACCTTTAGTCTTCCCATGGCTGCAATAAGGACTTTCCAGGCAGAGGACTTTGTAGCTACAGGTCCTTCTATACATTTGGGATTTGTTTTTATTATTATTCTTTCTTTTTTTTTTTTTTTTTGCACTAAGGTAGAGTTGAGTGTGAGAGAAAAAGCTTTTTATTTGAGGAAATTATTAGTATTTCTAAAACCAGAATGGATTATTTGAGAGCAGGAAGACCTGATTTTATTTAAACAACTCTATTTTGATGAATTCGCACTGATCTCTGTTTGCATTCTCTGAGGAAAGACCTTATGTTTAAGCATAAGCAAAAGGATTGCATTGCTGTTAGGAGAGATTTACCAAAATTCTGTACTTTTGAGGAGCAGCTTCCCATTTAGCAATTACTGCTTAGCACACATTTTACACCAGCAAGGACAAGGCTGAGCCCTTTGCAACAGTGGTATGTGTCCCTCTTCCTGCATGGATTTTCTCACCATCAAAAGAGAAATTAGCCTAAGCCTGGTTATAATAAAATAAAACACAAAACCAACCCTCTGCTCAGTGCAACTCCACCAGTAGTTTCTGGGTGACTGAAATGAAGGAAAGTAATTACATGTGCAAACTCAGCCTGTGGAAAAGCAAAAGGTCTGCTGTTGCAACACTGGAAAACACTCTCTCTTTACACAGGTTTTATGGAGCAGTTTAGTGCTGTGCTCCTGTTTGGGTTTTTTGTGTCTCCAGTCTTTCTTTGTCAGCATTTATTTATTTAACTATAAAGTCTCCATTGAGTCTTAGGTTTGTTTACAAGTGGTTCCCAGCCTAGAGAGCAATTAAATATAAGATTTACTAAAGCTGCATACATTTGCAAGGGTCAGGCACAGAAACACCAGAGAAAACCTGCTTGGCCAATGTCAATGTCACCACTGTGTGTGCTCCTCACCCTTTTGGAGGCACGGCCCAGACACAGAACCAAAAATCATACCATTTCCTGGAGACAGTCCTCCTGAAGGCAAGTCCTGTTTGTTCATCATAAAACCTGGTAATTAACCCAGTTCATCCTCTATAAGTTCACTGACCCTGGGTCCAGTCCTTAGCACCTTACCAGACAAAGCCTCTACCTCTAGGGTGAAGGGGAAACACACACATATGCATACACGGGATAGAATATGAAGACAACATATTCAGGTATCAGCACTCCTACTCATTTCACAGGTGATTAAAGAAGAAACAGGAATAAACTGCACCAGGAAGGACTGGCACAGGCCACAGTCACATTTGCTCTTCGGTGGTGAGGCAGAGGCAGAGGGATCTTGCAGTGAGGTTTAGTAGGGTTCCCTGTGGCAACTTGACTCTCCATGTAGCTACCAATATTACATGTTTAATGTTGGCTAAGTCTGTGATTTATATTGAAAAAGTCCAGTTCAGGGGCAATATTTGGAAAGTTTCTGGTGGCAAACAAAAGAAACCATTGCAAAGAGCTCCTTGTAAGTGGTGGGAGAGGAAAGAAATATGTATATACACACACATCTATATATGCTCTAACAGACATGGGCAAAGCAACCTGATCAGGGTCCAGTGTGTCTCATGAGCTCTGGAACTCTGAACTCCTCCTTCTGTGCATTTTAATCCTCAGCTCTTATGCTGCTCCTCAGTAACCACTGAGTTTCTTTTTTTAACATCTAAATGTCCTTATTTCTGAGAAGGAGATGGAGAGGAAAGAAAGAAATCAAGTACAGTGAGTGATTTCACATTCAAATAAAAGAGGTACTGCAGTTCAGAAAGTTATAAGCACCTACAAATAGGAGTTTATAATGAAAATGCCTTTTCAACCATAACTATAGCATCACAATAGTAACGCTCTAATACAATAAATTATTCTATTAAATCTAAAGAGTTAGATTTAATAAGACTAGTTGTACATTAAATAAATGCCAAATGATTATTAAAAAATCTTTTTACTGAGGTTTAACAACTCTGTCTTATACTTGCTACCTTATTACACCCAAATAAAACGCACGTACAAGAACATGTATTTAAACTATTGCATAAAGCACATTAAAAAAAAATCACAAATGGATTACTAAATCTGGAAGGAAACCAGATTTTGAAAGGTGCAGTTCACACCTCTGGAGTCAGAGGAGTTATTTACCCAACACCCAGTTGCTGAATGCACCCACTTGCATTGCTGAGAGGCACTGAATGTCCCCAAACCATGGCAGCAGGTTAAGCCCAGGTGAGCTGCTACTACTCTGAGCACATCTGTCTGCTCAGTGGGACTCTCAAGGAACATGCAGTTTTCACTAGTTAAAAATCAAATTATTTCGGGCTGTGGTAGAGAGAAAGGTCAATTTGTGCACAATAGACATTTGAAAGTTAGAAGCTCTCAGGGGAGACAAGAAATGGGACTAAAAAAAAAACATTTGTAGAGGTATGCAGAAATTTTAGCAGCTTATCTAAAGCCATTAGGAAGTAAATACCTTAAATGACAGAAATTATATGCTGCTACTATCCTAAAATCCTTGAGGTCATTTGAGGCTGGTTTTATTTGTTTTTATATTTGGTTTTAAGTTTGTAAATTCAAGTTTAACCAAGGTGGCTTAGAAAACAGATTAACCTTAAACTATTTCTGGCCAAAAAGAAATGGAGGAAATGTTGCAGCAGGCAAGCAAAAATGCATTGCTGACAAATGACTCCATTTATAGTCCAGATTTCGGACACCTTGTCCTTAGTCACCAGTGACATCTAATTTGTCCCTAAAAAAACTAGCCCTTACATCTTTGTTACTTTAGGATTTAGGTTAAGACATGTGGATGTCAGTCATAAATCTGATCTCCTGTAGGGTCTGTCTCTTTCCAGTAGCTTCCCAGTTGAGGGAAAAAACAACAGAAACCACTACCACTACCCTTTTTCTTTTCCTTCCTGTTCCAAAGACCTCATCAAGAATAAAGAAATTGTCCTAAATTTAGACATGTTAATCCCACGGCATTTGTGTGAAATAGGTTAGCCAGACTGAGAACAAAAGGGGGGAGAACAAAGCTATAAAAAGCAAATGAAGGAGAGAAAAAAATTTATCTACTGTACTTCACCGGCCAGAATCACTGTGGGTATATACCATACAGGGACATCCGTCAGCACTAATCAATACGTGTGGTGTTAGTCATGGATGATAAATTTGAAAGGGATTATAACTGTAAACAGTGATCAATAGAGACTTGCTGGAGGAGACAGAGAGGAAAAAACAACCTTAAAATGTTACACGGTTAATAAAGTAAGGGGTCAGTCTTAAACAAAACTCCAGTAAGACCCACTTATTTTAGAGCTATTTCTGAAAAGAGGGGTAAGGAGGGGAAAAAAAGCCCTCCCAATTTTCATAAAGCAATTGCTACTAAAAAGGGCACATTATTAATTTACAGCCTATTGGCTGATCCCTCCGTTTTGAAGTCACATCCTTCATTAATGTTTGGTTGAAGATGTTTTGCAGGATATAAGCTGGTATCCCCAAGCCCCCTAGAGAGAAGCCTGCTTTCCTCCCTGCACTGTTCCCCTCCCCCTCGCCCTTTCCCTACCACTGACTTCACTATGGGCACATGAGTGATCAGAGCATTCACAACGGTGACATTCCCCTCCACAAACAAATTCATCCAGGGCTTCAAGTAAAAAATGCAGAGAGCCTCTGCTGTTCACCCACAGATGAATGGAACTATCCGTCTTGTCACCAGGGGTCATAGCGAGAGGTTACTTCGAGTATATACCTTGGCTTCTGTGCTGACGTTTGCAAGCAGCTCCCTTGCAAAAAATAAAATAAAATAAAATAAAAAATCCTGCCATATCAAGCACTTATCCAGTCCCTCTAGAACCCTTCTCAGATCATGTCTTTCCACACCTTTGGAGTCACAGCTCCAGGCTTGACATATATATTTTTTTTCTGCTGACCTTTTAGCGTCCTTTCTGCCACAGTGTGTAAACCATAAGCTGATATATGAAGGCAATTTTTAGTGGTGCCACTTGTATCTGAGTGATTGCACACGCTTTACGTTTCTGGCCTGCCACCCTTCCACCTTTTGAAGATCTCTCTATTTCTTTTAAAGGAACTGCAACAGAGGTGAAAGGAAGTTTAACTGCTTCAAGACTTTGATGGCCCAAGAGCACCTGTTTCGGGTTTTCAAGAAGAGACTCTGCAGATTGGCTGACCAGTGCTTCTGCTCAAGCTCTAAATCTTTCTTTTCTTGTATATAGGCCTGCAGGGCTTGAAGAAGGGGAGGGAGAAGGCTGTGTAAAGCATTTCCCAAAATTTGAGCTGGCAGAGATCATTGATCACAGCAGGGCAGTTTTGCAAGTACGTTACCCAGAAGCTCCAAAGATCTGGAGATGAATCCAGGGACTGTGAGACTTACAGGGCATAGGCCTCTGCAGATTTTCATTGCCAAACCAGAGGGATACTCTCCAAAGATTTGCAGCAGATGGCTTCACAGAGTAATTTTTTGTTGCCTCTCTGCCACTCCCTGTCCTGGTCACAGCACTGGTGGCGAATCACTCTGGAGAACATGAAGGACGAAACGGCATCAAGCCTTCCTTCCAGATTTGCAGCACATCAAAATGGTAAACTCTCATGTGTCCACAGAGGACATGACACACACACATGCATTATAATGTTGTAACAGTCCTTCCTAATTTACTAGTTAAATAGAAAACCAAGAGCAAGCCAATAAGGACCCTCATCAGAACTATAGGTACCTCCTCCAAGGCAGGAGATGCACCATTTTGCAAATGTGGAACCTCGAAATCCCACAGCATCCTACAACAAGGTCATAATTTCAAGCAAAGGGAACAGATGTCAGTCTTTATTACCAGCTACACCTGCATGAATAGAGGTGTTGCCTGGAGCTACTGAACTCGTGAGATCCCAAATCAATGGCCAAACTAGGAGAAGTCCTTTTTTATCATTATATGTCCTGTCCAAGAAATGGTTACCAGATGGGAGGTAAAACAAGAAACTGATCTGCTGAGGAATGATTGTAGAGAATATATTTGGGAAGGCTAGGGAAAGGTGTAATTAAGGAGAGATGAGGGAGGATTGGAGCAGGTGAGAAGATGGTACCACTAAAGGGATGCTGAGACTTCGGGAGAGCAACACAAAGGCAGTAAAGAAGTTAACAGAGTTAACTAATAAGAGATGGAAGAGAGTCTGCAGGGTAAAAAAATACAGAAGGTGAAAATTGCCATGATGGAGAACTACCAGTGGAGCAAACCCAAAACTCTGTACAAAGCACCCAAACATGCAGCATCTATAAAGCAGGGAGGATGTGAAGCAGGATAAAGGTATAGAGTTAATGCCAAAATTTACTGCTTTTTAGCAGCAGAAGAGGAGGACCACATGGCAGCCTCCAAGTTAGGGATGGGAGGCTTCCAACCAAGCGAGTCCCTGAGTAGTTGCCATGGGCACAATTTGTGCTCAAGCTGTGCACAGAGGCCAGGATTTGGCTTGGAGCCCCTGGGTTAAACATTACCTTTACAATACACACTTCATGGGTGCCTTTTCTGGGCAGGAGGGTGATGGAACAGAATTCTGAGGGACCACTTGATGGCTTACTAGGAGAGACCCTTCCTTGGGTACCTGCATGGCACATCACTTACGTTACACATACATAAGGGAGGGAAACCACCAGGCAGAAAACTGACAAAAAGCTTTGACTCTGCCCTCCTTGGGTCTGATCCAAAGTAGGCTTTCATCACACAGCCATTGATTTAAGAGTTGGACTGAGCCCTTTCTTCCAATGGGATCTGTATTCCCAGCTGCCCTTTTTTCAAATCCTGGCCTTGGCATAAAGGGAGTATAAATAATTTTCATTTCAAAGAGGGCTGCAATTGTCCTGTATTTTAATGCCAGAACACTAAGAGTAGCCTCTCCTGTGTGAAGCTGAGAAACATCACCAGCAGCCTCACCTCCAAGGGCCCTTCCTCCCTCTCCAAGGTATTCCCCAGTACAGACCGAGTCAGATGAGGGGCAAAGCCCTGGGGGCCAGGCAGGCATAAAGCCACAGTTTCTGCACAAGGTTGGAGACTCTCACTAGTGGTCTAGTGACCCTGATGATATTGATGACAATTAGTAGACAGAGATTAAAATGGAAATGAGAGGAGGATTCGTCTGTCACTTTATCCATCAGCTGTATCTTGCCCCAGGCAATAGACACACACTGGGCTTTTTGTTTTGTTGCTGTTCTCTTGTTCAGCTCAGTTGGTTTCAGCGGTTCTCTTAGTTGTTGCTAAATTTTTCTTAAAACTGCTATAAAAAAGGGGTTTTTGTCAAATCCCTGCCACTGACAACTCACACCACTGAGCGTGCAAACCATCCCTGGATGTGCCTGCTCTAGCTGCCTCCCTGATGCTGGGAGTGTCAAAGGGCTCGGCTTTCTTCTTCCCATTTCAGAAGTTTCTGATTCTTTTGTTATTTTAATACTTAGGAAAGCAAATTGGATTGCTAGGGCAAGAGCCTGAAGGTCTCCATTTAACTACAGATCCACTAACTGCAAAGGCAATGGCAATACTAAGTTATTATGTGTCCATGACATTCAGGATGGATTGTAGGGAGGCAGGGAGGAGATGAAGCAGTGTCCCCTTGGTGAAATCTCTCCCATCCACACTTCTTTTCTCAGGACTGTAAACTGCCATTTCCTGAAATTGGAAGGCACATCCCATCAGTTTCTCCTGAAATAAATCTCTAAATCTGATTAAAACTCACATGTTAATCTTGTGGGACACAGGAAGGTTTTGTTTAATCCTAAAATGTCATAACTAGGAGAGAGAATTCTTTGTGCAGCTCTTACGAAATTCTGATTCACAACTACCAAACCACTTTGGTTCAGTAGTCCACACAAACTGCTAGGGAAAAAAAAATCTTCCATTTGTGTTTGAAGTGGCACAAAAACATGTTCCTTAAGATCTTACAAGGCCTATTATGTGGAGACGTCTTCATGGTACCAACACTTCCACCCCACTTTCTCATCCTCTATTGTTGTAGATCCCTGGCCGGATTCTAAATCCTAGGGTGACCTTTTGCTACCTTTATTGACAACACCCCATTCTTACGTTGTGTGTACCCCATATGCAAGCAACTACTCAGACGGCCTCCCCCGTCCCCCGAAAAAAAAGCAGATTCAATATTCATAACGTATTAGATGGAAGGCTCACGTCTGCCACAGTCTTTTCACAGCTTCTGCTGTCACCAGCTCTGCTGATTTGCTCCCAGTAAAATCCTGGGCAGAGGCACTGAAGCCAGGGAGCAGAGCTCGGATCCCCCCCTCTGCCTCCAGTGCAGTCTGCACTCCAGGCCCCCAAGGGATGGAGGTAAATAAATAGACAAGATGCCTCTGCTGCCATCAGGTCACTGGCATGGAGAGAACTCCTGCCACTTAATGCAGTCAGCAACTGTTAAGGGCTTGTTCTTTAAGCTTAAAAAGACCATGCTTGGGCCCTGACCTTGCAATGAGATGGACAAAAGGTTGTTACTCATGCAATTTCACTGTGGATTTAAAAAAAAAATGTTGGAAATCTGCTGTTTCCCAATGGGAATGCAATAGCTGCTATAGATTGAAATCTGGCTAGAAAGAGGGACTGATCTGCAGTAACATGCAGCAGGTATTTCAGTACACCACGAGAGAAGCAGGAATGATTTCTACCTCCATCCTCACATTTCCCAGTTGGGACTAAACCTGAACAAGCTGATTTATTACACCTGCTTTTCACGTGGTTAGCTGCAAATGTTTCTCAGGTTTCTACCACTGTTGATGGACTACTGACTAATCAAAAAGTCAGGAGTGCAAATTTGCAGTATTGGCTGCTAGCCAGTTTGCCCATAAAAGGTTTCCAAATGGTCACTGAGCCTTAACCCTGATGAAAACAGCAACAAAGACACTGCCCCAAGCTCCTGCTCCTGCCACAGTCTCCCTCTCACTTTGTTGCATGCAAACATCATTGTTAGATTTTTTTTTTTCCTAAAGAGCACAATTTGAGAACATGCAGTGGGGAGGCCTTTCTGCTCATTAAAAGCTACACGTGGGTGTGAATTATTTTATATCCTCCTCAAAAATTATCAGACCACCTCAGAAAATTATTAGTTTTCACATCAGGTGCCAGATCCTCTGGTCCATTTAGGCTGCTTTATGCCGTTTTGATGGCTCAGCTCAGCCCTAAATAAAACAGGCTTAATTATCCTTAGGATTTCTCCTGCCTTGGGAGATCTCCAGGTAATGTGGAAATGCCACAGGGACTCCTACACCACCACAGCTATTAGCAACTGAGCTCAGTGGCAGGGATATCCCCACGCCCCATTGATTTCCTCCTGCTGTGGCTGTGGGCATCTGGCACAGATGAGGACTACCCTCGGGCTACAGCTGTTTATGCCAAGGAAAGGACTGGGAGTGAGATGGCCCCAGGACTACTGCTTGCAGTATTTATAACCTTGTGAGTCCAAGGAACCCTTCAGAGAATTGTAGAATCTTTCAGGGTAGATTTCAGCTCATCCTAAACAGGGTGCCTAAAGGCGTCCAGGGGAAACACCATCAAACAGAAATGGATAACCAGCTCACAGGTTTATGCTGTAGTCACTGGTGTCTTCTCATATGCTACTATCTCATGGGTATTTGGGGCAAGACAGGTGGATCTGCAGATCTGTCACCTGCCTGTGTAGCAGAAAAAGACAATGGACTTAGAGGAGCCCTGAACACAGTGCACAGGATGGGGACAGTTCTCCTCAGCAGAAATCTACACCTCTTCCAGCGCATACCCCAGGTAGTTCACTTTCAGGTAGTTTACTTTCATCATGAAGCCAAGACATGCTTATTTGGGAGCTCACATTTCAGTTCTTTTGTCCCTACCTTCCTGAAGCTGCAAACACCTCTGCCGTAGAGCTGATCTGTGTCACATTCAGAAAGCCAGGATTTCTACATCATGCTTAAAGGAAAGCTGAGATTTTGACAAAACTGATGGGCAAGCTCCCCCAGCACTAGAGAAAGTTTCTTATGCACCACGGGCGAGTGGGCGAGGGAATTTGTTGAGACCTGTCGTAGCACCAACAAGAACTAAAAAATCTTGCAGCAGCTACTGCCATCTGAGCCTGTCAAATTCCACTGCAAACAATATGTCACTCTGCTGGGGAGGCGGCGAACAATCTGAGGGTGAGAAAAAGGGACGTCTGAAGTATCCAAAAAACTCACTCCAAAGGTTTTAAAAAAGAAGAGAGCCCATCCATGCACGCACACACATGCACACGGTGCCTCTGGCCAACATGTTTTCACTTGAAAACTAGAGCTTCCAGATTTTCATCAGTCAGTTTTTAAAGTATCACCAAGCCCCCTTGGTTTCAGCAGAGTGGGATAATGTCTATATTGGCACACTTCTTCAATTCCTGACCAGAGAGCACAAATGCTGACAGAGTAGGCAGGCTGCAAAGCTGCCAACCTTTCTGCCAGCGTTCAGGATAACAGACTTTAACCAAACCTTTTCCTGACCAAACACTGGCTTAACTGGGCTTTGAATTGTACAACAGCAGAGGGAATGTCATTTGCTTTGCACCCTCCAGGGGATTTAGAATCTCAGAAGAGCTGAGAAGAGCAGGGAGGAATGGGAGCCTCAGAGTTATGGGTCAACACCCTCATGCTCTGGGGTATGCTCCTTTTCTTTCAAATTCTTTCTCCCTCAGAGCTACACACTTTGTCTTCCACACTTCTTTGCTGTCCCACCACATGCTGTATTCCCAACACGATAAAGCTCACATGAGCAATGAACCTCCTCATGTGGAGGTGCCCAGGAATTATGCCAGAGCTGCAGAACAGAGCAGGGAAGCCCCTTGCATGAGCATTATTAGCCAGCATGATCTTCAAAGGCGATTCCACACCTTCTAGGCTGAGTGTTAATGGTTTTCCATAGAACTGGCATCTAATATCCCAATGCTTTTCACTTGCATCACAGCCTTCCAAAAGCAGCCATGGTAAAGGATATATTTCGGAACATATTCCAAATAAACATAAAGCTGACAGTTCCCATCTGTATTAGGACTTGGCCCTTCCAGCAATGGAAAATCCATAGGCAAGGTAATATGACTTGTCATAATAAGTGAAGTGCTAGGTATAAAATTTAGGAGGAGAGGGGTGATCCCTCCCACGGTATCTGTTAACATTGTCTCTAGGAAGGGAAAGGCAAACAGCATGATCATATGACAGTAGTGCCAAAGCAAGTGAGAAATATCCTGGAAAACACTCATTGAATTAAAACCTGAAAGCCTAAGAAGAAAACAGAAAATTAGGAACCTGTGGCCATTGAAAAACAGAACAGAAACAAAACAGATCAACAACTCACAGAGCAAAACAGCATACAAATTGGAATGATCAATATGAATAACAAGAAAACCAACGCTACATCTCAAAACCTAAAGCATAGTTGCTAAGTCTAAAATAAAACACATTCTCTGAAATGCAAGGCCAAAGCTTAAGGACAAATCATTGGTGCTAAGTAGCTGCACAGGCTTGGACAGCAAAAGCAGAACTTCAAATTCTCTTTAAGGGAGAAAGATAGTGGAAAAAAGACATAATTTCTCTGTTGTGCTAAAGACAAGGTTTTTCTCTTCCTGCTCCTTCAGGAATTGTTTCATAACCCCAAACCAAAACACCTTCCAATTTCCCAGCCAAATAACTGAGTTATTTTGTAGCAGCAACTTCTCAGAGTAAACTCACTTAAAAATTGCATCTTTGAAAATTGTAAGAAACCTTAGCTAATGAAACCAAATGTTTTGCTCTGAATACTCTGTGTCTGAGCAGACCACAACTTCCTAGCTCATAACAAGATTCCTAATTTCTCAAAGAAGCACAAAACATTTTCCTGTGTCACCTTTTTTAGTCACAGGAGCATCTCTCCTCCCTTGTCAGGTACCATCTCACAGCCCCGTGGAGTCTTGTTAACTTTCTGCCTTTTGTGTTTCTCGCTGTTCAAAGATTTCTAAAACTGCACACAAGGAAGAATTGGAGAAGAACTTGTCAAGGCCAATCGCTCTAAAGTTGGACCTATCAGTGGTAATTTGCCTCAGGAATTAACACAAGCAATAGCCTCTTGCCTCTTTTCTCTGACTGCCAGCAAAGAAAGGGGATTGTCTGAGAATGATCTAAACCCCATTTTCCCAAACATCAGTTAGCCCAAGAGGAGCTAGTTTGAACCTCCAATTTAATATCCTCCAAATTACTATATTTTTCCTTGTTTCATAGAAATCTAATTTGTCCAGATATATTTCAGGTTTTCACATATAGTTTTAAGCATGGCTTAAAAGACATACAACCTGCCATTTCAAAGGGACAGATATTTTAATACTGAGATATATTCTCCACAGCACGGGTCCAAACGCAGTCCCCACTTTGAAAGAGAAAGCAACGTGTCCATGAAAGGAGGAGAGGTGTGTACCTGGTTTCTTGAGGAGAAGTATCCTGAGAATAAGACCATGAATAGCCCTTGGGACATTCACTAGGACTGTGTGCCTGCCCCTGGCTGCAGCAGGAAATCCCTTAGTAAAGGGATTGGTCACACCTCTTTCTGCTGAGTCTAATACTGGAGGTTTTGCCTACAGGCATCATGGATGCAAAGACAAAAAAATAAAGCCAACAAAGGTAGGGATGAAAAAAAAAAATCAAACTAAAATTAAAAATATATAAAATACACAGGGGAAAAAAAGCATAGGACACCTGGAGAGTGGCCATGCTCAAGAGGGCAGTGGGTGCCCAGCCATCCAGCTGAAGGTCAGTAATTTTCATGTCACTCTTCCAAGGCAGGCAATCCAGAAAGGAATGCCACCAGGGAATAGAATGATGCCAAGCAGCTGTCTTTTTCTCTGTTTTTAATATGCCCTTAGTATTATGCCAGGATTTAAAGCAGCCCATACACCAGTCCAGCATGTAAAGCTCAAGCTCCACAGTTCCAGTGCGTGGTCACATACCCCCAGCCTAAAAAGCACATAAATGACTTCGAGGCAGGTGAGGAGAAAAGCCTCCTTGATGGTTGTCTTACCCATACCATTTCACAGCTTTCAACAAGTCTGTTCAAAAAGGCAGAATTCAGCATCTTTAATGCAAGCCTCAGCTCATCACCAGCATGTGGGGCTACCACAGGCCCTTCACCAGGGCCATGTTTGACTGGTGGCACCCACACAAATGGGCACTTACACATTAAACGCACAATTAAAGTCAGCTTGGCCCTTTGTCATGGATTTGTCACTGGTCTCATCCCTCTTATGGCTGTTGTAGCTGGCAACAGCTCAATTTACCACTTGAAGAGAGCTTTTGGGATCATCTTGCTAACTGTGGGAGAATGGTATTTCAGAGAATACTGTGCACTTCTAGGTTAAAAATCTTGGTGAGTCATATGCCTTATCCTGTTAAATGTTTTGTCTCTGGCCACAGGACAGGGTTTGGGGAGCTTCAGACATGCCAGGTAAAAGATGTCTATTTTTTTGTTTCTCACTTGGGGGGCTCCTGGCTTAAATCCTTGGAGCTTTCGAATCACTCAGACTTGATATATCAATGGCTGCGGGGGGCAGGCTGGCACTAAGCAGCTCCCCTTCCTCTATCCATCATCTGCCAGGCAAAATCTGAAGCAGGCAAAGAGAACCAGCAGCCAAAGTAATTTTAAAGCAAGTTTAAAGAAGACATCCCAGAAACTTCCATTTTCAGAAGACACGGAGGCAGTGCTGGCTGGCAGCACAAGTGTGGTGCTGAGCTGCAGTGGATGGGCTCTAATTTTTTCATCTTCTGAAAAGAATTCTTCAGGACGATGTGCAAGTGGTGATGAAGCTAAAAGAAACAAAACTGTGCAATCACAGATGCAACAAAGGATAAAGTATTGTAGTTTTGAACAGTCTTCCTCAGAAATCATCACTATACCCTGCAGGAATGAAAATGGCTACAGAGGGTCTAGACAAGGCAGAAAATAATGGAAATACTTAAACAAGTATATGGAAGTTTACATGAAAGCCCAAGAAAAGGCTGTAGGGATAGACAGTGAGTGCATCCACATAAAAGAAGTTATAGAAAATACCTTCACAGAGGTAGTCTGTCAGATTGAGCAGGAGCAAGTGCATATATATGATTTTGTAAAGCTCCTCCTGTCCTATTAACAGCAAAAAGTCAGAAAATCCTGCAAATGTAATCCCTGCCTAGGTAAATAGTGGGAGGGCTTTGGTTGTAGTTCAAAATTGTTGTTGAGAACAAAATTACAAAAAGCATCCACTTACACAAAGGGATGAGATGGTTTAATTGCCTATACACTTCTGCTAGAAGTCGGATAATAAATGAGATGAATTAGAATTGCTGATTTATCAGCATAAATTTAACTTGGTTGATATTACTGGGAAAACTCACATGACCAGAATGTAAAAATGAATAGTCACATCCCAACTCAGGGAGCTCAACTGGGAAAAAAAAGAAAGGGTGTGGTTCACAGGCTCAAAACCTCATGACCTCTCCAAGTCGGTGTGAATCAGACATAAAAGATTTTGACTGTTACAGATCTATGTTCTTACAAATAAACTAGAAGGCAGTGAGCTATTTGGCAGTGAGCTACACACCACCAAAACACCATTAAAAACCAGGATGACCAGCTTCTTTAAAGACTTATTTATCGTGTGTTGGTAAAAAAAGCTGTGTTAACATATGGGACTTCAATCTGAATGGCATATGCTGGTGTTCTCAGGCTACCAGCACTAAAAAGTCTGCAGAATTTAAAAAATCACAGGCAGCCAATTTCCTAACTCAGCCCAGCTTGGGGTAAACTGCCTAATGACAGCTACAGAGAAACTGATCCCAGATGTAAAAAATTAATGGTTACTCAAATGCCAGTGATCATGACTAGATCATATTTGTTGTCAACATATAGAATCGCATCCAAAGTAATGCCGGTGTTTATGGGAGTTTGAGAGTATGTACGTTCACAAATATAAGTGCTGTTGGGAAAAAATTAATTTTCTCAATGCTGAAATAATTATGAGCAATATCAACTACAGAGGAGCCTTTTCATTGTAATGAGAAAAGTCTTAAGAATACATTCCTAGATTTCAAAGACGACAATTCCACTACCGAGAGACTGACAGTATTTAAAAATTACTTTTAGTGTAAAAGTAGACATAGAATGAAAACACCTTTATTTCAACACAAAGAACTAATGCTATAAAGGAAAACTGATAATAACAATTATAAACCAAAAGCTAATAACTGTAGGAAATTGGCAGAGGGATCTAGAAAGAGAAAAAAGAGAAATCAATGAGGAAAGCATATCTGGGACTTTTAAAAGCATATTGAGAATAAAAATGTCATCTGTTACTGCAGTAAAACAGTAAAATGTAATAATAATGAGGAAAACACGTAAGAATACAATGACTAGCTGTCTTCCATATTTGGGAAATATAATTTACATGCATATTGCCTAAGAATAATGAATCACACTCAAGTCTCAGCAATGAGCCAAAGCAGTTTGAAATGGCAGCTAGGAAAGAGAGATATTTCGAAGTCAGAGAGCTGGAAAATGTGCATCAAGAGTTTTTAAAGAATGGGTATGGAAGCCCTCTACCCTGAGAGGACTCGATAGGACTCACAGTACTGCAGAGAACTAAATCAAAGTAAATATTTCTGTGAAATTTAAAACAAGAGGTCCTTCCAGGTACTGTGAGGACTGCCAGTCTGATCTTGGGTAAGGTAAAGGGACAGTTAACCCAGAATTATGTACTATAGTACAAAAGAATCAAATACAAATAGCTTGCAGCAGTGCGGGTTTACAGGAAATAGGTTTCATTGTTTTGGTTTGCTGTTTGGTTGGGTTTTTTTAACCAAACTCAAGTTGATAAGGGTGATGATGGCACTATGCTGTGCTTAGAGTTTTGTACGGCATACAGTTTTGATTCAGTAGGTAGACCAATATGAACTAAACAAGGCAAAAATTAAAATGGATTAAAACTGGCTCCTTAGTTTTAAAAATGTAACTCTGACTAGAAGTCTGAAAATTGAGTAGGAGACATTTTAACTGAGCCAGCAGCACCAACCCTTAGTCTCTCACACTATTTAACATTTTAAATCAATGATTGAAAAAAATCCCAGAATGAAATCATTATTAATAAAGTCTGCAGGTGACAGGGAGACTGCAGGAGAGCTAGATCAAAGAGCACACAAAACACTTAGAACTATTTGGCAAACAGTAAAACAAACAATATGCACCTTAACAAAACACTGTCACTCAGCCAGGAAAGAAGACTGCCAACCCTACTGTGAGGCCACCACCCCTCCCTTGAGCAACACCACAATGGTGGTTATCACCAGCTGATCATAAAAACTCCCTGCAGCCTGGCAGCCCCAGTGCCTAGCACAGACCTCAGGTAAAGAGAGGAGTTTCAGGGAGGAGCAGAGAGGTTCTCCTCCTCTCCTATGGCAAAGGTGCAACTGCTGTAGGAATCCATGGATATCCCTAGAGGCAAAAGTCCATGGTGAAAATCGGAACTGGTTAATGTTAAGGGATTCCAAGAGGAACAAGAATGCTGAAAGCACTAGAAAACCTGCTGTATCATGAGCAATTCACACGCCTCTGTTCCTACACTTCATCAAAGGAAAGGTGACGGAGGGTCTCGATCACAGTTTATAGTGACACAGGTCACAAAAAATAAATGCTACAGGACATTTTCCTCTGGGAGATACAGTTGTCTGAAGACCTGATGCTAGAATCTGAAGCCGGAGAAAGTGCAAATTTCAACAGGAGTTAATTTATCATTGGAACTATTTACCAAAAGGACTGTGGAGCATTTTGCAGCATGGGAAGATCTCAAAAGATTCCAATTGTTTTGCATTCCTAAACGGTACAAGGTACTTGCAATGGGATAAATGCACTCAAAGTCTTCTGACACATCCATATCTTTTTCCACGGTCATATCTCCTAATTTTCTTCTGGAACCCTGTCCATGTTTCATGCATAATATTTGCCATAGTATTTAATTCCTCCCTCTCTGTTTTACTTACCACCTTCTCCTCGACTAAAAGCTGCAAAACATTTATTTGGTTGCTGCTGTGCAGGCTACCATTTATTACACCTACCTGCAGCACTGATTTCAAGACACAGATTTCCCTTCTTTCTTTTCTTCAAAATACATGGTCAAAAATGGGTAATTTGCTACATCACAACATTTTAAGAGGTGAGGATGGCGGACAAAAAACACACCAGCTGTCTGAAAAATTAGTATATAAGTCCAGTCCTCTTATTAAGGTGTGTGTTTAAACACAAAAAGATGTACCACAGTGCTTAAATTTAAGGATATATATATATTAGCAAGACCGGGAATTACAGAATTGGGCTGGGTTTTTTTACTACTCTAAATTACAAAAATCCATAATTTCCCAGTTCAGTTCTTTTATTTAAGAAACAGCTAGTATCTACTTTGCATACATGTAACAAAACAGCCTTTTGCAGCTATCTTCCAAAAAATGGAAAATAATCCATTTTTTCCTTTTCCCCACGTTCCGGTGGTATTTCGTGCCAGACTCAAATTGACAGAATTTGTCAGCTACCAACTGGAGACGCTACCAGTTTCCAAATCAGGCATTATGTGGGCCAACCAGTGGTCTGAAACCTACTGTAAACAGCCCCTAAGTGAGGAGCCAATATGGTAATTTGGGGAAGTGATTCAATATATTGGCTTCCGGTAGCAAGTCGGACCCCAGGCAAGGAAACGTACTTAGAGGGAATTCGGTGTGACACCAAAATCAGGATGGTCGAAAGCAGTTTCCTCTCTGGGGATGGAAAACCAGCAGCGTAGAAGTGTCACTTCAAGCTTGAACGAGTTTCTACCAGCAGAACTTGTCAGGCCACTGTCAGGCAGGAGCTGACAGCCATAAATCAGCGCACCTTTGAACAAACCGCTGAGCGCGCTTTCTTTATAGGGAGAGGGTCTCCCAGTGACAACAACCATCTAATGCTCCCTTACCCTAATAACTGCATAATGAAAATACATCTGAGCAAGTACTCAGGAATGCCCTTTTTCCCTGCACGTTGTTACATTAAGTTGGAACAATGCCAGGGTTGGGGGTTTTCTGTTGTTGTTGTTGTTGTTCTAAAAAGGTTTTGCACTGCAACTAATTTTGTTTCGTTAAAACAAACAGAGAGGCACTTGCTATTGATCTCCCTATTAAATAGTCCTGGTAAACATTTTTCCTAGCTCTGCAAACTTAATACAGATGTTCGTTCTGCACAGATCACTACCGACAGCTGATACAGGGAGTTAATGCGTGTCCAAGGTGGAGGAAGACAGTGGTACAGAGCAAAACAAGAGGCAGCTAGAAAAATAAAGAGCTTTTTGGCAGGTAAGTGCTGGACTGTGCAAGTATCATACCGATGCTCTCAAGTGTGTGTATGTGTGTCTTCATGCCATGCATGTAAGGGAAGTGGGGAGATCTCAACTTTTACACATAGCTGCTGCATGGAGCAGCATTAAGCAGAAGAAAGCCCCTCAGCATGCCTTTGCCTACAACTTCCCTGATAAAAGGTCCCCTATAAAAGGGACTACATGTGACAGGGCTAAGTTCAGCAGAAATTCAATTTCTAAGTGTGGCAGCAGCAGAGGAACTGCAGGGTTCCACACTTTAGGAACAAAAGAGGTGAAATCTGATTCACAAGATAAAATAAAGTAACATGAAAAAAAATTTTAAGGGCCACTCTGTTTGCCCCCCAAAAGGTCCCTCACACCTGATCTCAGTGCTGGATGCAACAGCAAACCAAACTCCCTCCATCTGTTGTTATGCCCAGTCTCCCTCCACCCAGGTGACATTATTGGAGCTGAACTGATCACCCTTTGGTGAAGAAAGCTGAATTTGCAAATTGGGCTTGGACTTGGTTTATTCCTCAAGCACACCACCTGCAGCAGGTGCTAGCTGAGGAAGCCACCTCACTTCACCACCACATCATTATTGCTCTTGAAAGGTGTGGAGGGAAACACAGTACCCACGTGAGGCAGGGAACCTTCTCCCCGAAGCTGCCCTTTTTCCTGGATGACTTACCAAATAACTGGGATTAACAGCATCCCATACACAAAGCTATCTCTGGCCATAGTGGCTGTGTGTGTCTGGGCATTGGCTGTGCTGTGAGGAGAGGCCAGAATTGCCCCACTCTGGGCACAGCCAGTTCCATCTGGGTCCAATGTCTGCACCCCAGGGCACAGTCCAGCCCCTCAGCCACCCCACACGCACCTCAGGGAAAGGGGATTTAAGAGAGGGCAAAAATGGCAGCTGGCAGTGAGGCATGGAGGTGAAAAGCATGAGGAGTGGCCCTGAGATCTGTGAGGGGAGAGGAGGAGAGGGTGGTAGTGGTGCTTTAGGTCTGTGCAGAGACCACCTCGGTGAGTCAAGGAGAAGGTGTGTGGCAAGAAGAGTGGTGGAGAAGGAATGCTAAGGACTGGCCACAGTCTCCATTCCCTTCCTCCTGAGCTGCATGGGACAAGAAAGCAGTTTGGGAGCAATGGGGTGAAGTTAATCCTGTGAGTAAGCAGGGTTTGGGGGAAGGCAAGTGTTTTAATTTGCCTTTGTTTCTCACTCTCCAAACCTATTGCAATCAGTAACAATTCCATTTTCCCCAAGTCTGTTTTGCCTGTAATACTAATTCGTAAGGGACTGCCCTGTCCCACAAGCTTTTCCATCTGTTTTCCTCCCACCCTGTCCTCTTGAGGAGGGGGAGTGGGAGTGTGGGTGGATGAGTCTCTGCCAGCCAGCCAAAGTAGGTGTACAACTGCACATCAGAGGTTCAGGTCAGCAAGCTGTGGCACCAGTGTCAAGGACATACAAGAGTTTGAAAGATCCACTGCAGTAGTACACAGAAGATAACTGGAAAAAGATAGAAAGTGACAGCTGAAAAACTGGGGACTTGGTGAGAGCCAGTGGAAGCACTTGCAGCTCTCACTGAGCTTCACCCTCAGCCAGAGCCAGGACCCCCATCTCACAAAGGCAAGATAAGAAGATATTGCCTGGTGGTACACTTGGACCAGAATTTGGGAAAGGAAAAGGCAGTCTGCCGTACCTCTCAGACTATGGCTCAGCATGATTCCTAAAGAAGCCTGATGTTAGTTTCTTTGAGCTAATCACACACAGACACACACACACACCAGAAAAATTAAATGGGGAATAATAAATATGAAGTGGTGAAAAGTAAACACTTGAAAAATAACTTTCCAGGTGTGTATTCTTGCTGAGATTCATAAAACTTTCTGAACATACAGATACAGTACAAATAACCAAAGATTATCTCAAATAGAGCTGAGTAAAATAGCCATGCAAAAAAGTGAAGAGCAAAGCCCTACTCATTCATGAATATATTTATGCATTTGTTTATTGCTGTGCAGTCAGCTTTAAACCCTACCCAGCAGGGGAGAGACTATATGCCTTATGCCTATGGGCCTCGTGATGCTTCCAGTGGGGATGGAAAAACTTCAAAAAAAGTTTGGCATTCAGATCCAGTTTCTCTGCTTATCTGCTGCTAATCCAAACTCTCCCAACATATCAAAAACGTTGAACCGGGCAGGAAACCACATGAGAACAGGTTTTCCTACAGGATTTCTGGCATTTCTACATTAGATTCCAGATGGAAACACCCATGAGAACAGCTTCTATCCTGGTATTTTTGGCACATTCAGTTCCAGTCCTATCCGGAAACCTGAATTGGGAAGGGAAGGGAAAGAAAAGAAAGAAAAAAAAAACCCCACAAAACAAAAAGCACCAGCCATTTGCCCCACTATTTCAGAACCTGAACCAAGGTTTGTCATTTGAGCTAGATTTTAATATTAGGAAGCAGGAGACAGTGTTTTCAGTTTTATCTTGACTGATTCATCTGTTCTTACTCCCATTTGCACGCATCCCCCACCAGAAAAAATACCAGAATGCTTGACTAGCAAAACTAGAAATAAGCATGCTTGCTATCCCATGGTAAGTGGGCTGCACTCACCTTTTACTTTCCTCCTTTCCATGCACAACTGAGTAAGTTAGACACCAAGGGTGGAGGGGGGGGCAAATCATAGAAACCTTTGAAATAAAGGATTTCAAAGCATTTATCCATGGCTACAACTGAAGCCAGACATTTTTGCCAGTCAGAGTGCATTCCTCTAAAAGGTGAATGAATGCACCACATTTCCTGTTGTCCATTTTTGTTCATTTATCCAACTTTGCCACTCTCCATAGATTGGCAGCCGTTACCAAAAACAGTAACTTCAGCAATAACAACTTTGAGCAGAACCTTTAAAAAAAAAAAAGTATTCAGCCCTACTTTTTTGTTATCAGGAGGTTATTTAATATCAGCCTTTTTCTTATTTTTTTCTGGTCATTGAAAGTGTATCTGTTTAATGTTGACACTGTCCGATTCTTTCTCTCACCTCCCAGACTTTCCTCATGACTTTTGCACGGCTGCCCACACTGGGAAAAAACAGAAACAACATTCAAGACTACAATATCAGTTGATTCATTAGTAGCTTATCTTAATATCCTAACCTTTCTGTGGTTGTAAGATGAACACTACATAAAAACTACAGCAAAGAAACTGAAGGGGAAAAAAAAACCCAAACAACTGCTACTTTGACTCAAATAGCTTGTTTCAAGCTGCATCCAGAGGCCTCAAAAAACTAAGGCGTCCCAAAATACCTTTTCTTAAAGCCTTATGGATATACATTCATATACTGCCAAATTCTGCCACCTTTGTACTTTACATTTCGAGTAATGCTATTGAAGAACGTGAGGCCCTCCCTTCTTGTTCCCGAGACACTTGCTACTGTGAGATGGGAATGGTACCTTTGACCCCTTCTTGAAGTACAGAGGATTTGCTTGTGTTTGTATTTTTAAACAACTTTTTTTTTTTTTTTCCCCTGAAGAAGTGCTGCCGCATCTACTCGCATGTACATCAGTTCCCTCTACTGGCAGCATTAATTAAGCTATTCCCTTAATTCACCAGGTAGATTGTGGGTTTGGTAAGGAAGATGTGCTCCGCTTGGTGGGAGCATGGGCTGTTACCTGTAGGGTGTTACGCTCCTGCACATTATAGGAAAAACATCAGTGCTCTCGTTCTTAATAGTGTACTAGTTCTTCTCTCTATCTTCTTTAAACTGACTTTCCATGCTGTGATCCATCCATGCTGTGATCTAGGGCAGATATTTAACATTATCTTAACATATTTTTGTCCATAACTGTGGCAGTAAGTGGGAAAGTGAAGAGCAATGACTCCTGGAGCAGCTCAGTCAAACCCATGCTGCATCAACACTTTAGCGCTCTGGTTTGTGGCTGGGGTGAGCCTACAGCCTTTCCTCAACCAGGGCAGCATCTCCTCAACGAATAGATGGCCCATCAGTTTTCTTTTGCTCATCCACATACCCAGAAGCTGCTACAAAGCAATGCTGTTTCAAAACACATTTAAAATTATTTGGCCATTCTTCTAAATTTTGTTTCGTCTACTTAAAGTAGATAGATTTTGTCCTGGCACAGGTAATGTTTTTCTCCTGTAATGTCAGGCCAGAGGAAGAAGTTGTTTGCTATATATGGGTGCTTGAGGAGAACACAGAATGAAAGAGAACCACTTGTCCTTTAAAAAAAGATACAAAAAAACCTCAACAAGAACAGCTGCCCTAAAGAGAACATGATAAAAAATTCACCTTTAGACCCAAGTCATCAGTATTTAGCAAAACCAACAAATGTCTTTCAATTTTTTAAGGAAATGGTGGCTAGTACCATTTCAGAGATCTCTGCAGTTTTTCCAGTGTTTTCAGTAGCAAAGCTTGGGGTTTAAAATCTCCATTTAGGACCAAATCAAATAAACTTTCATGGGGATCGCAACCAATAAAACCATTCCTGGAAATGGAGCTTTTCGATTGCAAGTAAAAGTGGAAAGACAACATGGAAATTGGTAAGAAAAAAAACAATAGCCTATATACACCTAAATTTGCATATTCAAATACAGGGGCATAAAGTTAAAGACCTCAGTTTAAATATGCCTCTCCCTTCCAACTAGCTTTCTTTTTTTTAAGTCAAGGTACTATTTCTAGAAGAGATTGTGTAAAAATATTGTATTGAATGACAGTGTTCTGATTAAATGTATTACAAGACCTACAGTCTTATTTGGAGTGCTGCTGCACGAGTTCCTCTTTGAGGAATAAAATTGTTTATTTCTGATTCTTCTAGGAGCTGTTACAGACTGATCAAGTGTCAAGACATGGTAGTTGACTCAAAGGTAACATACATATTGCCTTATAATATCTTTAGGACCTGAATCAAATCTTGAGATACTTTGAAACTATGGGAGTATAATGAAAATACATTTCTTTCTTTGTATTATCCTTTGTAATGGGAAGCTTTACATTTCCTTTCTAGCAACTATGATGTACATTGTACTATCAAGGCATTTTTAGGGACCATTTACCTGAATACAATTTGTGTGTAAGGTGTCTGAAAGCCAACCTGGATTTATGCTTCCTGGTCCTTGTAATAGGTGAATAGATTTCTTTCTTTTTTTTTACTTTTTTTTTCCCATAAAAATAAATGTCACAAAGTTCTTTGATTGTTCTATAGAGGAGAAAAAAATCTTTTTTCAAATTAAATAAATGGCTATGGGCTAGGTTTTGGTGTTGCTGGAAGTTCTGTTGAGCCCCCCCGGCTCCAGGAACAATGTCTGCTAGGACACGTGCCCACAGGTTATGTTCCAGTATTTCTTGTTACAACCAGGAGGGCTCATTCACCACCTGGTTTTGTGTCTCATTCTCTACCTGCTTTTGGTTGCCCACTGAATTGCCTACTGAACTGGAGAAAGTCTTTCAGGCAATAGAGTGGCCTGTTGGGACCCTGCCTCAAAAGCAGCTTGTTGGGAGAAATGTTCCCTTTAAAATAATATGGTTGTGGTACTTTGCCTAATTCATACTTTCTCTCAGTATTTCCTGGATTCTCAAAATCCTAATGCAGTCCAGCTCTTCAGAAGTGCTGTAGTGAAATTTTTAAATGCACACCCAGGCCCATCTGGATTCCTGAACAGGCCAGATATGTGCCATAAATAGCCCTAATTCAGTCTATCCAGGGCATTATTAGATTCACTCCTTTAGTTGTGCACACAAGTACCCACACATACACATTTCTGAAAAATTCTAAGAAAAAACCCTAATATTTTGGGATAACAGACTTCCTATGCTATGATATCAATTCCTTTGCCCACCATCTTTTCATAGGGAGCGGCTGAGGTGATGTCTAACATGTGTCTACCCGAGGCAGTATCTTTTTGATATCATGCAGTGGAAATGGCAGAATCTGGCTCTTTAGTGACCATGACATCCAAAAATTGGATGCAGGAATTCACCTCTCTTTCATAGGTTAAATGAATATTCTGCAAGTATCGATTGTTCAGTTCTTCCAGTGGAAGATGAATGTGATCAGCATCAATAATCAGAAAAAAATATCATCTACATACCTCTCATATGCAGATGGTGGCTGTTCAATACCAGTCAGCAGTGCAGCTTCCTGGTGTGACAAGAAAATATCTGCAGCAATTGAGGATTAACAGAGGCCATTGCTACATCAGTGTTTTGTTTGTAATAGTTTCCATTCTATCAGAAATAACTGGTTGCACATTTCTGTGTCTGACATTAAAATTCACCATTGAAATCTCTCTCGGTAATAATAAAGCCCCTGCAAGAGTCTCTACAAACACACTAGACTCCAAATTAAAGAGCAAGTGTATTGTTAAGGTTTGCATGGATCTTTTTTGAATTAGTGCTAGGTGAACAATAAATAAAATTCCAGGAGAAGTTCCCCAAGCTGATATGCATTCAAGGTATTATCTTTGCTCTGTACTGTATGCGCTTCTGGGTGAAAAAATTCTAATTGCACTTCCATTCAAAAATCAACCGTGGGAATAAGGAATCATGCTCATTTTATGCACAGCAGCCTGAAGGCCTTATCCTTAAAACAAATTACAGCGCCTCCTATGCATCTCACACTCTGAAGCTAATTCTAACCCTAAAGCAAAACTCCAAAATTAAACTTTAATCTGTGATCTAAACAATTTTGTGTTTGTGATCAATCTTGGTGGAGTGGATTTTAATATATATATATATGTGTATATGTGTGCAAGCATGTGTGCGTGCGCGTGGGTGTGTATATAAAAATACAAAATGCTAAGGCAATTGTTATCATAGATGAAGATAGAACATTAAATACTCTGCTTGGTAAGACTGAGACAAAATACATACAGTGAAGGCAAGGAATAAAGCTGTTAAGCACACACTCCTATATGTAACACAGTCCTGGACTTGCGACCAGCAAAAGCTTAAATTCCACCACATGGATCATATTTACTATATTCTGCCAAAGAAACAGGCAGGCTGCCACGCCATTAAAGCAATTACTCTTACCCTCTCAGATATGTAGAAATTAGATTCTGCTCCTTGAAATAATATGCTGGAGGAAATAGGGAACAAGGAAAGGGGAGCAGGAGAAGGAGAGGCAGAAAGGCAGCAATTCCTCCCAGAAAGGAAAAGCACCACCTCAGCAGGGAAAGGCTTTGGGCCAGCAAGAGTTAAAGGAGTTGGAAGTCTCTGGTCTGTCTCTCCCCAAGTTGGTGCAGTGACTCTGCATCCTGCAGGAACCTGTTCAGATGCTCTGATAAGTCAGACAGAATTCATGGGAGATTACCACACAGCTCCTGCCAAGCTGTGCTGCAGCACGGGTAATAGATATGCTCCAGTACTAAATCCTAAAAGGCCCTGCTACATCTGTCAAGCATGCCCTGGAAAAGCACCCTCAGTTCAGATGTTATCACTGCTCTGCCTGCATCACAAGATTTAGTGTCCACCCTGGAGGTTGCTTTTGCTGCACAGTTTTCAGGGGCAAAACAACAAGGAAGAAAGATGAGAGAAAAAAGGCAAATTATTCTTGCTTAAAGCAAAAGGAATAAAGTGATGTGCTTGCAGACTAGTTCAGCTTCTCACCCTTCATCCAGAAGGTCCCAAACCCCCCATTAAGATGGTACTGATGTTCTAAGCTGATTAGCTCGGACGTGTTGGGCTCCCTGGACTGTGACACCATGAAGATGATCTTCTGTAGAGCAACTTTTTCCTAAGGAAAGCTGAACAACAAACCCAGTGGGGGGCCACAGGCACTGGGTAGAAGATGCTTGCCTTTGATAATTAACTTTAAAACTGGTTCTAGAAAAGCTGCTCTGACATGAAATGAACTTTGCAGAGCGTTGCTTATGAAACAATTGCTGCTCCTCCCATTAACCATGTAAGTAGGGATTTTGTAAAAAAACGGTTCTAATGTCATTTATCATTTTACACCAAACAGAAAACTATGTATGTAAAGTTAATAGATACTTACATAATATGTATAAACAAATGCACAGACACCCCCAAGAACAATAGCCTTGGGAACAAAGGCTTTCTTAATACACTCCAAAACAGAGCCATGCATCTGTCTCCTTATTCAAATCTGCAGGAAATATCAAAGTACAGAAGCAGCTCCTTTTCTACTAGGTGCACTCTCAGGGTTCAAGGGAGAAAGGCTACAATTTCCTGACCCAGCATATTGCAATTTAAACTTCTGTTTCCTGAAACCGATTTTAAGGCCAGATAAGTTCCAGCTATCGGGATGTCAACAAGAAGAGCCCCAGGCTGTTGTGTTTTTAGCACCATAGTGGTAGAGGCTGGAGACAGATGGGAGGAATGGGTCAGCACAGGGAAGCCTGTGCAGGACACAGGCAGCTGTGCAATGGGAACCATGGCAAAAACCTGGACTTAACCTTAGTTTGATGTAAGACTTCTCTGGGCTTACAGCTATGTACTACCTGGATGGATTCTGCCCCTGTATTAAAAAGAAGGGCAAGGGCAAGGCAAAGCACAGGAAGGCCAACAAGAAGAAGGTTCTGAAGTGAATGATGCAAATGCAAGGTTAGGGAAGAAGCCCAAGGCTTCAGGACAGCTGTAGGAGATGACTAAGCGTGAATCCCAAAATGTCCTCAACTGGCAGAGCAACGAGCAGCCGCAGACAAGCATCCCTGAAGGAGGACAGAGGAGCATGGTTTGTGTGCACAGCTACAGTAACAAAAAGCAGGATCAAGATCTTTCTCCTAAACAATACACATTTCGAAAAAACTGCACTCCTTGCGACTCAGTCATCTGTCACAGTGCTTGGATATTTGTTCAAATCCGTTAAAAACTTGTCACACTATAAAGCCCTTGCCATCAAGCACCTGCTTTAACCTATGTGAACAACACTGTGTGGTGGTGGAAGCATCCAGCTTGCAGGAAAATAGCCTCAGCAGCAACATCAAACCTGGCTGGGAGAGAATCTGGGGCTGCAGCTTCCCACCATGGTCCCCACTTGTGTCTAGCGAGAGGGATTCTGTGACCTGGCTGCTGTCAATTCCAGCACATTTCACAGGCATTGAATTTACATGAAAGAAGAACAGCAAAAAATGATCTTATCGTGAGTACCTTGAACTAACCTTGCACGGGTCCTGTCTAGCCAGGTTATTCCAAAAACTTGCAAGAGGGATACGGGCTGAGCTGCAATGGCCATTGCCCTCCAGGTAGCAGAATTATGCCCTTCAAATGGGAAAGGTGCTCTGATGAAATAATGCCTCGCTCTACAACAAGCATGCATAAGAATATTTTTTTCCTTGTATCTCTGTAAATATAAAGATAAAAGGCATTTACATTGCCAACACACTTGAATGCTGCACATTCGCCAAAATAGCCTTGCTCTGCTCAGGATATGGCATTTTCAACAGGAGAATGGTCCTCATTTTAACTATGGTTTGTAGTGATTCCCAACTACTTTTAATGCAAAAATGAAGATATATAAGAGAGTTTTACATTGGAAAAAAGTATTTTCTCATTAATACGTCAACCATAGAGCTTTATACGTGCATTTCACTGAAAAAAGGCACTGACAAAGCATTCTTCCCCCACAAAATCATGTATTTCATGAGCAAAGCATTTTAATTCAATGGGCTGAGTTTGAGGTTCCTTCTTGCAAAATAATAGATTGTGGAAGCTACACTACTCCCCACCCCCCAATCTTTTTGATCTGTACAGCTTCAGAATTTGTTGCAATAAAACCCATATTGCCATGTGAAAATTCCCAGGATTTGTCTCTGAAAACTCTTCATCAAAGGAAAAATAGAAAAAGGAAAAAATTCAGCATAATTTAAGAGGAATCTGAAAATATGTGTGTAGCCTATAAACATTTTAACCTAATTGAGCGCATTCCAAATTATGTAATAAAAAGAAGACAACTAAAAAGACACAGCAGCACTAAATAATGTG